>VDFB02256994.1:156674-540050 GCA_007258455.2 Sequoia sempervirens
ATGCAACAATCCCTATGAATGAGTGCTCTATTTGGATTTTGGTATATGAGGGATTTTTCTATGTAACCCATTTCCTATGTTTGGAATTTGCACCTTGGTAAGCTAGTGGTTCCAAATGTTTTTGTAAATGTGGATTTTATTAGGGAAATGGCTAGGAGCCATAATTAAGAAAGTAGAGAAGTTTTGACTCCTAAGGGTGGCATGCTGGTGAGTTTGGACAAGCAATATATATCTGAGGGCTTCAACCTAAATATGACAATAAACAAGCCTATTCACTTCAATTCTATGTGTAATGAATATCAAAAAGACAAAAACAACTTGTAACATCATGAATTACCACCTTTGACAATTTCACACTAAGTTTTTCTCCCTTTTATGTGCTTGGACTTAATTATGCACTTAATTACATCAAAGGCATGCCCTATATGAGCTTTTGAAACTCACTTTGCCCATCAATGGTTCACAAACCCTAAGAGACCCGACAAGGTGCTTAAATCAATCTCAGCTGTGCATATTTTTTGTCATTTTTTTACCATTTTCCTTCCGGTATTGGTTTATGCCGGTTCCGTGCATATTTTTCATCACTTTTTTACCATTTTAAATCAATCTAAGTCGTGCATCATTTTTTGTCATTTTTTCGTCTGCTTTTTCCAAGCAAAACAAATACAAAAGCGTCGGTGTTCCCAATTAGGGGAGAAGACCCAGTATCTGCCACCTCCATGCTCACTCCACCCCCCAATTTTTTTTTAACTTTGATCCATTAAAAAATAATTTATGAACAAATAAAAAATTACAACACCAATGGTTGCTCATAACACAATGAGTAACTCACCAATCATAATAGACAACTAAACATGCTTTTGCATTTATAAAAAAATTCAACTTGCACATAAAAAGGCTCATTTACAATTTAATTTAAAACATTTACTATTACAAATACCCCCACTTGCAAATGTTTATCCCTCATTACATTTTATATTTACAACTACACATGCATAGTTAATGGTGCTTTACATGACATTATCACAATCTCCTTTTAACTCTATGGGATTTGAAATGCACAGTCTTTCACACACTCCTTGGCAGCTATATGTATTTATTTCATTTCTTGTAGGTACTTACACAATTAAATATAGGTGTAAGGCTCCCCAAATAAACATCAAATCCAAATGTAATGTAGAATTCAATCATATCATCTTTAAAAACTTACGTAACTTGCAACTTCAAATTCAAATGCTCAAACAAATTCAAATTTGAAACACAACAACCTAGTTGAATGCATTCAATTGTCAAATTCGAATTCCTAAATAAGAGGGGGAAAGTAGCCATCGGCATTCACAATTGCATGTTATTCTCTACAAAATTGAAAGCAACAACAAGCGTCCTCTATACATTCCTATGCACATTCCTCTAATATCCCAAGTCTCAGGTAGGTACTTATAGTTATTTTCATTTATGCAGTGTCTTCTTACTTTATACATTCTAGTTATAGTTATTTTTCATGAACCGTGCATTTAACATTTCTATTTATGCAGTGTCTTCTTACTTTGCTTTATAAGTAAATGAAAGGTCTTTTTGGTGACGGGTTTTTACTTTTCTTTTTGTTCATTTTCTATTATTTGTCATTTATTTCTGCAAATAGGTACCTACATTTATATTTGTATGCTTTTGGTCATTTGTCATTTATTTCAGTGTTTATATCAGGGTTTATATTTGTCATTTATTTTTGCTTATATGTGTATTTATATTTGTTTTTTTTTGGTCATTTGTTAGGGTTGGTCATTTATCGGGGTTTAATATGTATATGTGTATATATATATATATATATATATGCATTTAATATATGTGTATTATGTATTTAAAACATATCACAGCATATATACAAATATCTGATTAATTATATAAATACATATATGAATAATATATATAAGTATATACATACACAAACACAACATATATATATATATATATATATATATATATATATATATATATATATACTCCATATCTCTTTCTGTTCATCTCTTCATTTATTCCATCAATACAATAGACCGCATTTGTTTTATTTTAGTCATTTCTGAGTTAGTCATTTATAAATTTTATGTCTTGTGTGTGTGTATATATACATATATATATACATATATATATATATACATGCATTTAATATGTGTACATATATGTGTATTATGTATTTAAAAACATTTATACATATATACAAATACATACAGTTACTTACATATAAATGCATATATACATACACAAACACACATACATATACGTATATAACTCTGTTTAAATACGTTTCGTTTGGCTATCCAATACAATAGACTAGCATTTGTTTATATTTTTCTACTTTCCATTGCACATATAGCAGGCTAGCATACATATATTTTACATTTTACATTTTGTGTATCTTGTTCATTTAGCAAATCAATGTATAGGTGTATATCCTTTTCCTATCCTTTTAAAATGCAAACAATGGTACTGGTTGATCATTTACTTCTACATCTTATTGAATTTGTAAATGAATGTGTATAATTCAATATATAACACAAATTATTGAATTTGCAAATGAAATTGTACAATGTTATATGTACACATTCATTTACAAATTCAGTAAGCTGTGTGTTTGAATTTGTAAATGAATGTGTGCAATGTTTTATATATAACATTCTACACATTCCTTTAAATAGATTCAATACGCTGTGTGTTTGAATTTGTAAATGAATGTGTACAATCTATTATACATTGATTTACAAATTATGTGTCTATTGTCTATTCCTCATTGAGAAAATTGATATCTATGTCTATATCCTTTAACTATCCTTTCAAAATGCAAACAATGGTGTTGGTTAATCATTTTCTTTTGCATCTTTCATGACCCATGAAGGTTTTATTCGATGATTGAAAATTTATTATTGCTTGTTTATGAAATAAATCATTCCTCTTACACTCATTTTTGCCATGTGTTGTTTGATTTTGTTGGGTCATGGTGCTGGTTTCTTTTTCCCACATTGAATTTATGTATGTATGTATGTGCATACATACATAGATAGATAGATACATATATATATATATATATATATATATACATATATATATATATATACATATATATATATATATATATATATGTATACCTCCTATATATATATATATATATATCTCCTACTCTGCATATTATGTAATATAATAATATTGTAATCACCACCACCACACTCCTCTAAACCCTAAACCTACAAAAACCATGTAATTTGGGTTTTGTGGTCCATGGTCATCTCGGCTTTAGTAAGTCGATTGTCGATGATTTGTCTCCATAAGTAATCCCGGGAATTTCATGAGTTTAGACACATGTTTGGGAAAATAATAATTTTGGTTTTAGCTTCAAGCAGCACTGTAAGCATACTTTTGAATAAATCGGCAAACCCGTTTAAAATAAATATGTATTTGTGAAAACCCTAGCTTGGTTTTTTCCAAATTTGTGTGGTTAAGGAATTAATCTCATGAAACAATTGCCTGGAATATTTTGCATCTATTTGAAAATGCACTTTTGTATTCCTGTGAGTGAGGAATTATTATTATGAAAACCCAAGTATATAATCAATCTACCTTTGTTCAAAATAATACCCTATCACTGTTGAATACAACACAACTTATTTTATTTTCTATACAATGTGCTTTGAACATTGATATATATACATGTACATATATCTATGTATATATATATATGTATAGATATATGCATACACGTAACTATGTAATTATATGTATCCATAGATACATATATACATATATTTGTACAAATACATATAAATACATCTATATCTGCATATATATATATATGTAAACCCAAATTAAATAATGCAAAATAATTAGATACCCAAAAAATAAACATTAGTCATATGCTTTAATTGGACCCTAATTGCAGTGTAATGTGTTTGCTATCCAGTTATAATATTAGGAGATTAATATGTAGGAGTGATTTTTAATAGGCACCAAAATGATTTTGTAAGGTGCTAACCTGAATTAGAGCCATTCAATTTTGAGCAAATTTGAATGATAAAATAGATCTAATTGCATGTTAATAGTGACACAATTAGCACTATTTGTTTTTTTGCAATATTTATCAGCGATTTTTTTTTGTAATTATATCTATGTTTTGCAATGTTTATACATTGTTTTTCTGACACTTGATCACTTACAATGTACATGATCATTGACAATCATGGCACCTAGGTAGAAGAGGAAAAGATCAGGTAGGAGGCACTTGAATAGAGTACCTCATGGAGTGACATTCAATATTCTAGATGTTGATGAAGAGCCAACAGTGAACATGGACAAGGAAGTTATTTCTAAAAATGAGAATAGGCCAATGAAAATGATGGTTTTGGACCTATTTTTCATAATACTGACATAGAAATGGAATAGCCATCTACTGACCATGTGACAACCCTAGATTTGTGCATGAAAAATTGGTCTATGCATGACATGGAAAAAGCCATTGCAGATGTTGAGGACAATCGAATGTCAATTAGAGGTTTAGCACTCAAATGGGGAATCCCGCCTAGCATTTTGTGAGCATGGCTCAAAGGTGTGACATCCACAAAAAGGAGGGGGCCACGAACAGTCCTAACTGACAAAGAAGAAGCTGAAATTGTGCAATGGCATAAAGATATGGATAATATTGGCCATGGCCTTCAAGTGTCTTAGCTTAAGTCAATGGTGGCCCACATGGTCGGAGTGAGGCCTAATCCATTCACAAATGGGATACTAGGGAGGTCATGGTGGGTTGGATTTCGTCAAAGGCATCCCGATCTGACAATTCAAACACCCAAAGGAGTGGAAACAGATCGAGCTAGAATGTTGTGCCTTGAAATAGTTTCTTCATTCTATGATAACTTGGAGGAGTTGTACAACAAACATAATTATGGACCCAACAAAATATGGAACTGCGATGAAATAGGTGTGCAGGTTGGAAAAAATTATGTAATGAGAGTTATTGCAAAAATAGGGATGAAATGTGTTCCATAATTAATTGCTAAAAGTAGAGAATGGATCACTGTTCTAGCTTGTGTTAGTGCAGTAGATCAAGCTATACCTGGTTACTATTTGTTCAAGTCTAAAAGGAACATTAGAAATTATATTGTTAACTATGAGCCAAGGGCATGCATGGCAATCCAAGAGAATGCTTGGATGACCAAATAATTATTTGTGGAATGGTTAAAAAACTTCACAAAAAATGTCCCAGGAGGTGTGTTACCAACCAACAGACAGCTTCTCATCTTTGACAGTCATGGTAGCCATGTGGCATTCAAAACAGTCAAAGAAGCAAAGACTATGGGAATAGATTTGCTCACACTTCCAGCACATTGTAGCCACAAATTGCAGCCCCTTGATGTTAGTGTGTTCTCACCATTTAAGAACTACTTCAAACAATAAAGGAGTATATGGCTCTCTGAAAATCCTCAACTTGACATTGGAAGGGAAGAGTTGGAAACACTTGCCAGAAAAGATTTTGCACAAGCTTTGACTCCTAATAACATTGCAAGTGGTTTTAGAAGAACATGAATATGGCCATTAGATTTACATGCACTTGACTTGGATATGGGGCCAAGCCAAGATTTCATGGTTGAAGAGGAAGGAACAACATTGGGAGAAGAAACAGAGGGTGATACAGTTGATGATGAGGCACAGTTCATGGCAACAGAGACTTGTTTGAGGATAGCAGGTTGGAATGAGGAACAGATTGGATAGCTTGTGGAAACCTTTTATGCAAGCATTCCCCCAAATCCAACAAACGAAGAAGGATATTGTTGAGAAAACATTGAGGCAACATAAATTCAACAAGAACAATAGTTTGATCATTTAATTAGGTAGCTAAAAATGAAGAGAGTCTCAATCTGCCATTTGAATTTCAAGATGTAGCTTTGAACCTAGCGGTGCATCTCAATTTCAGTCAAGTGGATGAAGGGTTGTCCATGCCATCACCACCAAATGTTGATCCTGAAGATGTCATCCATTACTTCACAACTAGGAGAAATTGGGAGGCTGAAAATGATAAAGAGGATGGAGATGGTGGTAATGACTCAAGTGATGAAGAGGATGACTATGTGCCATGCACATGAGTCAATGATCAGCAACCAGTACACAGGAGAAGCACTTTTTTGTAACTCCCAATGCAACGAGTGTGCCAATCATCTAATAGAGGTTGCAATGGGGTCCTATGCTTTAGTATCCAGTCTCAAATTTTGACATTGGATGATTTCTTCAATTTGTTGAGTGAACAAGAGGCACATAAGCAAAGAAACCAAGAATTGCAACAAAGGAAAAGGGAGAAAATGGCTGAAAAGAAGGCAGAAAGAGAAGCAATCCCTACACAAAGGGAGGCAAATAGATTGGAGTGTGTTGCAAAGAAAAAAAAAATTACAGAGGAGAAGCTAAGGCAACGACATGAAAAGGAGCTTCAGAGGGAGAAAGCAAAGATTGCTAGATAGTTGATGGAAAACCAAAAGCAAGCAAAAAGAGTAGAAAGAAACAAAAGTAAGAGTACTCCTACAACTCCTCTTCCAAGTCTATATCCAATTTTAAGGGACATGATTAAAATTTTGTCTCTATCCTTTGTACCTCTTAGCAACCTACAAAATGGGTCTTTTGAAGGCTGCTCTCCACAGTTATAGGTCACTCTAGAGGCAAATCATGCTGATAGAACGAGGGTTGGATTGAATCACTCACTGACTCAATGCTCTGGGTCACAATTTGATAACCCCTTTGGTGATATCTCATCCACCACTCAACCTATAGGTCACCTGCTATTTAGGAACCCCTGGTTAGATTGCCAACCTTGCTATCATTTTCCAAATTGCTGCTACTAAGAATTTCCTGGTGTTTTCCCTCGCCTTCACCGCCTAGCCCTTAATCCACTTAAAGACTAGTGAATCACTAATACCTCCAAATCTTGTTGCAGGGGTGTAAGTAGCTTCCATAGCTTCAAATCAATCTTCTAACGGTTCTTGAACAGCCTTCATAACCCAATCCTCCATCGCTTTCACTAAATCACCAATTGAGGGTTTGAAAGGGCTACAATGCTAGAAGCCCAGTTAGGCCTCTTGACAGAGAAAAATGCAATTTTCTCCTAAACTCCCCAAATGACCTGAGTTTTTCTTTTGGGGTTGGTGATTTCCATGCCAACAACTTAAATATTCTTGAGGTTTTGAGCCTCTACAGGCGGTACACTGCCCTTATGCAAAAGGAGCCAGGAACACTAGGGTTTCAAAACTGTTCAGAACCAGTTTAGGACTGGTGAAAAGTTCTTCATGAAAACAGACTGTTACGGGCTCTTCCTTGCCACCATGCAGAGCCAAGACACTCCCCTAAATCCTCAAAAAAGAATCTTTCAAAAATCTTCACTCCCCTGCAAAATATTTACGCTGTCCTCAAGCTTTTCCTAGTCGGGTTCTCACTGTCTCGCCTAGGAAAAATTATTTAGCATGCTAACAACTCTCAAAAAGCATTCTTTATTTAAAATATGTACAGGTGTGGAGTCTAACCTAGCTTCCTCTGTTCCCATACTTCTTGGTACGGCCAGGAAATAGGCTAGAACTCCATTTTTTTTATTTTAACAGTCAAAACAGCAAAACACAAAACCACAAAATAACAAGAAAAGGAAATAGCGATGGGTTAACTGACTATACAGTCACAAGAATGATTGAAATGACTTCCCTACATGCTGTAACAAATAGCCAAATGCCTACATCAATTCATTAAATCGCTGTTTCCAGAAACAAAACAGAAAACTGTATTTTTCTTCAACAAAATCACTGTTCTATTCACTTTCTCATAAACTGCACGCCACCAATCTTCCAACCTCTTCTCCAGGTCGAAAAACACCTTTTTTACAATGTCAAGAAGAAGTTAGGTTACATTAGGGTTCACGTTTTTAACCAAGAATGGCAAAAAAACACGCGGTTTGAAAACACAGTGTGTTTTCGAACTTTTCCCAAAAACTTAGGAAACGCCTCCAAAAGACTTCCCAATTTATTTTTAATTTTACCTAAGCTTAAAATAGGTCCCCTTACACCTTATCAATGATGTATAAGACCATTACAAAACAAAACCAAAAGATTAAGAGCAAAACATTAAAATTACGCTTGTATTCGAGTAGGTGCTCCTGCACCATTCTCCCCCTCTCAGCACGAAGATCAAGGACTGGAAGGTGGTATCAGTTTCAGGTCAATGCCAAGCTTCTTGAATTGATCCTCTTGTACCCATGTAGCCTCTGAGTCAGGTTTGCTCTTCCACTTGATAAGGTGCTCCATGTATACCTTATTCCTTGTTGCTTGTCTTCACCCTGGACTCCAAGACCTTCTCTGCCTGAGCTTTCTCTTGACTTGGAAGGGGTATATTGCTGATATCTTTAAAGATTTCCTGATTGTTTTGAACTTCATCATTGACTGTACCCTTGTATCTGATCAAATCAGCAACGTTGAAGACTGGAGATATGCCCAAATCCGATGGAAGTTCCACTTTGTATGCATTCTTTCCATACTTAGCTATCACCTTGCATGGTCCTACCCGTTTCATTTGAAATTTGGTGGACATCCCCTTCTGTAATCTGGATTTGTTGAGGTGAACCATCACATAATCACCCACCTGGAACTGCACATCTCTTCTTGTCTCATCAACTTTGTCCTTCAACTTTTGTGTTGCTGCTGTGATTGTTTTCTTAACCTGCTCATGAATCTCCTTCATGGTTTGAGTGAAGTCTTCTGCATGTCCACTCCTATTCTCCATTGTTCCCAGGTCTCTGAGCTCACAAACTCCTCTTGGATGCATTCCGTACACAACTTCAAATGGGCTTTTTCCTGTAGTTCTGTTCACACTATCATTGTATGCATATTCCGCTTGGGAAATCACCATATCCCAGGTCTGTCCATATTCCTTTGTCAAGCACCTCAATAGGTTACCTAACACTCTGTTAACCACCTCGGTTTGACCATCGGTCTGAGGATGGTAAGCTGATCCAAATGATAAATTAGTTCCCAATCTGCTCCATAGTGTTTTCCAGAAATGACTCATGAATTTTACATCCCTATCTGAGACAATGCTCAATGGCAATCCATGGATTCTCACAACTTCCCTAAAAAATAGATGGGCAATATAGCTTGCATCGTGTGTGGTCTTGCAAGGAATAAAGTGACTCATCTTGCTAAATCTGTCCACAACTACAAAGACACTGTCAAAACCAGATTTAGTCTTGGGAAGACCCACCACAAAATCCATGCTCACACACTCCCATGGTCTGTTCGGAATAGGCAAAGGCTGATATAACCCAGCATTGCTAGCTCCCCCTTTTGCTTTCATGCAAACAACACATTGTTCAACATACTTTCTGACATCTCGTGCTAACTTAGGCCAATAGTAAAACCTTTGTACCAGCTCTAAAGTTTTGTTAATACCAAAATGCCCACTAAGACTGCCATTGTGTTTCTCTTGGATCAGATTTTCTCTCATTGATCCTCTTGGGACACATAACAGATTGCCCTTGAATAACAACCTATTTTGCAATGTATACTCAGCATATTGACTGTGAAAATTATTTGCAAAGTTTGAACATACCTTGTAGGCTTCGGAAAAGTCTTCGTCATCACCATAGAGATCCTTAAAACTTTCCAATCCTATGCTTTTCAGCTGTATCTCTTGGACTGTCAACATCCTCCTGCTTAATGCATCTGCCACTTTGTTTTGTTGTCCCTTCTTGTGCTTAATGGTAAATTTGAAAGCTTGAATGTACTCCATCCATTTCAAGTGCCTATTGCTTAACTTCTCCTGGGTATTAATATAACTGAGTGCCTGGTTATCCGTGAAGACCACAAACTCTTTGGGTAGTAAGTAATGCCTCCATTTCCTAAGGGACTGCACTAAAGCATAGAGTTCCAGATCATAGGTGGAGTATTTTTTCTTAGCTTCATTAAGTTTCTCACTAGAGAAGGCTACAGGTCTACCTTCTTGACTAAGGACTCCTCCTACTGCTACTCCACTTGCATCACACTCAACTGTAAACAATTTATCAAAACTAGGCAATAACAAGATAGGTTGTGTTGCCACTTCTTTTTTCAACTTTTCAAACCCTTTATTAGCCTCTAGTGTCCACTTAAACTTTGTTTTCTGACCACTCTTGATTGTATCTAACACTGGTGCACATATACCACTAAAATTTCTTATAAACTTCCTATAAAATTGAGCCAAACCATGAAAACTCCTTACCTCAGTTGCTGTGGTTGGTGTAGGCCAGTTTAGGATAGATTCTACCTTACTTGGATCCATCTTCAACGTTCCTTGAGATACCACAAAGCCTAGATACACAAGCTCTTGTTTGAAGAACTCACACTTCTCAAGGTTGATTGCCAACTGTTCTTCTTGCAACCTTCTGAGTACCATCTCTACATGCTTCAAATGTTCTTCTGCTGTCTTACTGAAAATCAGTATGTCATCCAAGTAGACTACCACAAAAATCCCTGTGAAATCTTTAAGCACCTCATTCATTAGTCTCATGAACGTGCTAGGGGCATTCGAGAGGCCAAATGGCATCACTTTCCACTCATATAAACCATCATTCGTCTTAAAAGTTGTCTTCCATTCATCACCTTCCTTAATTCTGATTTGGTGATACCCGCTCTTAAGATCTAGCTTAGTGTAAAACTTTGCACCTCCAAGGCAATCCAATAAATCTTCAATCCTAGGTATTGGAAATCTGTACCTAATTGTGATTCTATTTATTGCTCTAGAATCAGTACAAAGTCTCCATTTACCTCCTTTTTTTGTTACCAAAACAACTGGGACTGCACATGGACTAATACTCTTTTGGATCAGACCTTGATTCAGCAACTCTTCCACTTGTCTTGCCACCTCTTTGTTCTACTCAGGGGTCAGTTTGTATGCTGCTTTGTTAGGCAATGAGGCTCCAGGTATGAAGTCAATTTGATGACTTATTGCTCTCTTGGGTGGTAGAGTGGATGGTGTTCCATCACTCACAATGCTCTTATATTTTTCTAGCAGCCTTTGAACTGTTTTAGGTATGACTGTCTTCTCAGCCTTTTCTTCCTCTTTGGACTGCATTAGGACCACATAACCTTCATTCCCTTGGTGTATATCCTTGATGAACTCTTTACCACTGCTCAACATGATATTAGGAACCTTGGACTGCCCTTCATCTTCCTCAATCAACGATTGTAGCTTGAAGGTTTTTCCATCCTTCGTGAACTCAATGGTGTTCTCCTTTCCATGATATACAGCACCTCTATCATATTTCCATGGCCTACCAAGAAGAAGATGGCATGCATCCATGGGCAGTACATCACAAATCAGCTTGTCTTTGTAGCCTCCAATTGAAAATTCCACTGTAACCTGCTCATTCACTAAGACACTTTGCCCTTTATTCAGCCATGTGACTTTGTAGGGATTGGTATGAGGTACCTTCTGCAATTTTAACTTATTTACTGCCTCCTCAGATATTATATTGTCCGTAGAACCAGAATCGACAATAACCTTACATACCTTTCCAAGTATTTTGCACCTTGCTCGAAACAAAGCTCTCCTTTGCTTGGGTTCTTCCTTGACTGGTTGCCTAATCAAAACCCTGTTGAACATCAGATTTTCACCTACTTCTGATTCTATATGACTGATATCAGGTGTCTTTACAATCACGGTGTCTTCTTGTGCATAAGCTACTCTTTTCTCGTTGCTAGATGAAGCTTTCTCCGGGCATCTATAAGCTGGATGGCCTAGCTGATTGCAGTTGTAACACTTCATGGTGGCAAAGTAGGGAGTTACTTCTGCCTGCTCCTCTTCCTCTATTTGAACCCCCTTGAGGTCCTCTTCCTCTATTAAATCCTCCTCTTGATGAGGTTTCACCTCCATGCTCAGTAAGCTTTGATTCTCCTTGGCTTCTTTGGTCACCACCTCTTCCTTGGTAACCTCCACGCTGTCCTCTTTGATCTCTGCCTCTTCCTCTGCCCTTTGAGGACTGATCATGCTTCCTTTTATTCCTCTCTTCGATCTTAATAGCTAGCTGATAACATTGGTGGACTGTCTTGGGGCTGAGCAAAGCCATCTCTTCTTGTATATTCCACTTCAATCCATTTAGATACCTAGCCACTTTCAGGCTCTCATCTTCTACCACATTCGATCTCAAACAAAGTTTCTGAAACTCTTCCGTGTAGGTGTTTACATCTTGGTCTTTTTGTCTTAAACTCTGCCTCTTCTTGTGGAGTTGAGTTTCATAGTCATCGAGCATATAGGCTTCTTTCACTTTTGCAACCATTCCTTTCCAGGTTGATATGGGCTGCTTACCTTGTTTCTCCCTTTCAGTCTGGACGAACTTCCACCAAGTTAATGCTGATCCTCTCAACCTTGACTTTGCAACCTTCACCTTTTGTGCTTCTGTAACTCCATCACATTCGAAGTGATTCTCCATGCCATCTATCCAGTCCAAGACCAGATCGGGATCCATCTTTCCATGGAATAGTGGTACACCCTCAAGTCCTTTTCCACTTAGGGCTTTTAATGCCTTCAAGAAAGGCTCCTCTTCCAAGACAGGGTCAGGTTCAGGGACTTTGTCCTCCTCTGCAACCTCTTCTTCTTTTGGCACTTTTCCTTCCAGTTTCACCTTGTTTAGTGCTGCTTCAAGCTGCTCTATTCTTTCCTTTAGGGATTTGTTATCCTCTTCTTGCTCTTCAACCATCTTGGCTAACTGTGCATTCGTCACCATCTTTGGCGGTTCACTTGATTCAACTTCCTCTGACATATAAGCTGCTGCTTCCCAAATCTTTCACTGCTCTGATACCAATCTGATAGAACAAGGGTTGATTGAGAAAATATTATCTCACTGCTTTGAGTCCTTTATCTTAGAACTCCTAAGGTGTTATTTCTTCCACCTACAACCTATAGGTCCTCTTACCTTTGAGGCACCCCTGGTTCACTTTATCAACCCTGCTATCATTGCAACTTTGCTGCTCCCAAGTGCTATTTGGTACTCCTTCTTCACGTGCACAAACCAGCCCTTATTCCTTTAAAGACTAGTCACCCTTCCATTCTGCCCAACGTTGTTGCAGGGGTGTGTGGCACTTTCCAAGGCCTCCAAAGTCATCTTTTCCAGTGCTTCAGCAACTCTAAACTTCCCTTTTTCCATCGTTTTAAAAAAAAAATAGAGTTCTTGGTTCTTGGGCAAGGTTACAACTCAACCTTGGTGGAAACTAGGGTTTCAAAACTGTTCAGAACCAGTTTAGGACTGGTGAAAAGTTCTTCATGAAAACGGACTGTTACGGGATCTTCCTTGCCACCATGCAGAGCCAAGACACTCCCCTAAATCCTCAAAAAAGAATCTTTTAAAAATCTTCACTCCCCTGCAAATTATTTACGCTGTCCTCAAGCTTTTCCTAGCCGGGTTCTCACTGTCTCGCCTAGGAAAAATCATTTAGCATGCTAACAACTCTCAAAAAGCATTCTTTATTTACAATATGTATAGGTGTGGAGTCTAACCTAGCTTCCTCTGTTCCCATACTTCTTGGTACGGCCAGGAAATAGGCTAGAACTCCATTTTTTTTTATTTTAACAGTCAAAACAGCAAAACACAAAACCACAAAATAACAAGAAAAGGAAATAGCGATGGGTTAACTGACTATACAGTCACAAGAATGATTGAAATGACTTCCCTACATGCTGTAACAAATAGCCAACTGCCTAAATCAATTCATTAAATCGCTGTTTCCAGAAACAAAACAGAAAACTGTATTTTTCTTCAACAAAATCACTGTTCTATTCACTTTCTCATAAACTGCACGCCACCAATCTTCCAACCTCTTCTCCAGGTCGAAAAACACCTTTTTTACAATGTCAAGAAGAAGTTAGGTTACATTAGGGTTCACGTTTTTAACCAAGAATGGCAAAAAAACATGCGGTTTGAAAACACAGTGTGTTTTCGAACTTTTCCCAAAAACTTAGGAAACGCCTCCAAAAGACTTCCCAATTTATTTTTAATTTTACCTAAGCTTAAAATAGGTCCCCTTACACCTTATCAATGATGTATAAGACCATTACAAAACAAAACCAAAAGATTAAGAGCAAAACATTAAAATTACGCTTGTATTCGAGTAGGTGCTCCTGCATCAATTATTATCCAATATTATTTTTATTTGCAAGGACAAAGACCATGTTAGCCATGGCCTTGTTCTTACTTGAGACCGACATGACTGACTGACCATCCTAGCAAGAGAATGAGGATGAATCCTCATACTAAACAATCACTTGGTGCTATTGACAGGCCAAAACTGGGGTAAAGAATAAGAAAGATTTCAGCTTGGTTTACGTGTCAATCTGGGGGTTGTAACTTGTGAAAGGTATTGTGGCAATCTGCACAAGGGCTAAGAGTCGTGAGATGAGTGGTTATGAATGTAGCCTACAAAAATAAACCTACAGAAAACCAAAATAAATATGGTGACATGAACTGTCATTTCTTGGCGAGAGAAGCTATTCTATCCTATTTGAGTGACATGAACTATACAAAAAGATTAAAAAATTAATGAATATTAATCAATAGAAATCATGAAAAAATAGAAATGAAACACAAATCACTTGTGTATCATCTATAGAAATTACAATAGCGGAAACATAACTAATTGCAATTACACACATCTTACAGAAAAATAAAGTATATACATTCATCCGGTGGCTAAGGAGTGGCTACCCTTCCTCCCAATGAATCGACTGGAAATGCCCACAGGATTTTTAAAATCAGCTCAAAATAATAATATTTCTTCTACAACGATATTGGTTCCATACATATCATCTTCACTTGAAGAATGAGATAGCTTTTATAGCATTCACATACAAAATTGAATGGCTATTTTTATTCCCACAGTTTATAGTCTTACGGTGGAGATTTATTGAACAATTTTTAAGAAAGCATAAGATAGCCCATGTCCACTCTATCAAAACTGATTCACATAATAGAATACTAAGAGTATTTACCTCCCTTTCCTATAGCTTGGAAGAGACAAAAACATGGAGGGAAAATATAGCTAGCAGTTGAAGCATATGTGTTATAATGTGGTCAAGAGGCATTATATCAATATTCATGTGGATTTCCTTCCTTCACAACTACAAAATAGGCACTAAGAAACTTAGTAATGTGGGAAGTTGTTAAGGTATAATGTTGGCATAGTGGCACGTGGGTGGATGATTTTTATAATTTGTCTTTGTAGCAGCTCCTTTGTTGAGTAGCATAATTTTCACGACAACATAATATGTACAAATATCCTATAGCAGCATCAAGAACCCAAAATAATTTGCTAGATAATTTATGAAAATGGGAATGAAAGAGTATGAAATAGGCTGAAAGATGGCATAAAGTGGGACATAAATGGTTCTCATCAGTTATTCTCTTAAAACGACACATAGATGCATGAAAGAAGGATACTTCATCAAAATAAACTTCTCTTGTAGCATAGGCTACAAGTTTTCGATAAACACCTTTTGAACATCAAATTCAAGTAAAGGATAGGAAATTTGAGCAAAAATTTCCTGATATTGAGCTAGAACATCAGTTAATTTCTTATGTTAAAGGCGATCTTTAGCCTAATGTTGGATTGGATCTGCTAGAGAAATTGGTTGACTAGCTGGTCAAAAGAGAAAATAAAATTATTTAGTAAAGCACAATACCATTCTAGAGCAACATCCTTGAGAGAACACGAGAACAACTTGGCCAACAAAGCATCGTTATGAAATAAATCAATACATAGTGCATTAAACGATGAGACATACATCCAAGGTCCCCACAACCATTATAATTTTCAAACTTTGGAATCTCCACCCCTTGAGGGATAGGAGTGTTCAAAATAGAAATGGAAGTGGTGGAAGGGCTAGAACATGGTTTGAGAGGAGGAATTGGCCAAATTTTCCAGTTGACTTTGCATGCACCCCATATTTTGTAGCAGAGTTTTGAGCATGAGATCAAGAATGAAGTATGGCTAGAAGGACCTCCACCACCAACACCACCAAAACCCTTAGCATTGGCGCATATAGAGGCATCAACACTAGAGACAAGAATACCTTGAGCCTCAAGCATAGAAAAGTTGAAACCCATAGGAACCTTATTTACTTTAATTGTACTATCCTATTGTTGGAATCAAGTAACATTGAGAGGGGGGTGAACCACTATTGTGCATTTTTTAACTTTATTAATCTGATCTCTCAAGTTCCTACAAAATTCAATCAAAAGAAAGATGCATGAACATAAAAAAATAAGCCACAACACCATAACACAAGGATTTTTACATGGAAACCCTATTAAGGGAAAAACCACGGTGGAGGTCAATCCACTATTTGAGTACTCAAATATAAGTGTTTTAGAAAATGGGAATACACTTTCATTTAGGCACACTACCTAGAGCTCACTGCTCAAAATCAGGAAGGCTCACTACCTTACAAAAGATTTGGATTACATCAAAAGGTTGAACTGAGAAAGTAGCATCTACAAATGCTTGATTATAGTTCTAGTTAGGCTCATAGATCAAATTATGGACCTTCTGTCTGATTCTGCACTTCACTTTGTTTTGCTTCAATTCGCTTCACAAAATCCTCTACTACACAAGTGAAACTATGCATAAATGCTCAACTACTCTTTTGATATTTGCAACACACATCAACACATCACACACACACACCAAAATTAAATAGCCAATCTCTTATATATATCCGCTACCAAGGATTCAATCACTATATGTTGGCTTCAATAAAATAAGAAATATTTACCAACTGTCGGCTCAAATCATAAACAAAATTTAATGCACATCCAACAAATTCAGCCATAGCATAGTGAGGACCCAAAACAAAATCTTCAATACGAAAATACTCCAAATAATTTTTCCTTGAACATCCACAACATCCCATATTCACTTAGTCGGCCTTCTAACATTGTTGAACAAAAAATCAAATGACTGGATCTCCCAACTCGTACACCACTCAATGTAACGACATAAAACTAAAGAATAAGACATTTCATATACCCATCGAGCTTCCCTGAGATCCACAAACCAAACTAATAAAATGGTAATGCAAACCACTTGATAGATTCAACTTTAGTTGGATACCCTGTTCTTTACTCTATCTTCCGGTATGGTCAGATACTATAGTGTGAACCAGATCAATGACTTGGGTTTCCATCAATGAAAACACTAGAAGCCATATGCCAACAATCTCCCCCTTTGGCATTGATGGCAACACTTAGTGAAAAATGACTAAGTGTCAGAACCTTCAAAACTTCAAAACTCCTAGTTGAGAAAAACTCGACAAAACTCCCCTTGAGTTTGATAAGAAATTTTTTACTGCTCTCTCTCCCCCTTTGACATCAATGAAAAAAAGATAATAAAATATTTTCTTTCTCCCCCTATGAAGTGTAACGAAAAACTTACTGATGCAAAAACCGATTCAAATTTTTTGAAGAAATATAGCTGGTACTTGTGTTAGAAAATTATTTTGTATTTTTCCTTCATCTCCAGAAGAAATTTCTTCCATGCTTCTACTGTAATCCCGATGATTATGATCATGTTGTTGTTTTCAGATGTCCGGTTGATAATTTTGATAAGGGATTCCAGAATGGTGATGCCTTCTTCTAATATTTCTCCTTTCCTCAGTATCTCAATCAATTGTTCCAACCTACATTCTATTAAGTCCTTCACTTTCCAAAAGGTGTCAAAAATCCTATTCCTAGTGTTAAACATTTGTATGCTCTAACTATAATTCCTGAATCCTTTTCTTAATTGTACCATCTTGATCCTGAAGCATGTTGAAAATTTGTCCAATATTATTCAGCTTTGTTTCAATTTGTTTCATATTTTCTTTGTACTTGTTGATTGCATGAGGCCATCGAAGATAGTAGTTATAGATGTTGTTTGTTGTGCTTATGCATTGCCTTAGTTGATTCATGTGCCTTTTCACCTTGGTAAATGACAATGTGTACTGCTTCTTTAGGTGTAGGATCACTTCTTCTTCTTCCTTGTTCTGAGACTCAGAGTCCATGATTTCCTTGATGCATACAATCATCTCTTTTGGCAACGTATTATGCAAACTCTCCAATTTGATATGATTGTGCACAATATGAGCACTTAGTACGCTTAAGATCATGTCCTACTCATATGAAGGTCTGATAGACCATATGTTCCCAATTTTCTTCATTCCATCTTCCTCAAGAATAAGTTGTATTAGCTCTTCTTTGGTTAAATCACCTTCTTCTTCACTTTCTTCAGTTATTGTCTTTTCTTGTTCTGGTTCAATTGTTTCCAGTTCTTTTCTTAGGGTGTCCTCAGTTTCCTTATCAAATTCCTCATCTGGTATGTCCATGATCACTTGTTCTTTTCCTTTCCCTTCAACTCTTGGAGTCTTGCATGCTGGTGGAGTACAAATGGCAATTTATTTTTCTCTTTTCTTCTTTCTCTCCATCTCACCGGAGGAGGAACCAACTTCAAGTTCCCTTACCAAAGTGAGAATACCAATTGACCCAAACTTTCTTTGCAAACCCTTAAAGAAATTTTCATATACTTGATCACAATTTTCCAAATTGTTAGAGTATATGTAAATCTGCTTGCAAACTGGTTCACTCTCTTCCCATACTACATTGTTGTTCAGGGGTAAGCAATTCAAAAAATACATCACAAGGAATATAACCAAAGTACCAAACCTAAAAGGGTAATTTGCCTTCTTTGTCAATTGCATGTTCCCCATCAATTGATCTTTCAGTAATTTGCAAAGGTTAAAGTCCCAATCTTCCATTATCATCTTGTGAGAAATGTAAACAACACCTGACAAAGTTGCACCTTCTCTATTTCTAAAAAATATTTTGTAGGATATTCCATGTGCAATGTAACTTGTCACTAAATCTCTAATTGTGGAAATTATCAATGCCCTTTGATCTCCAATTACTCTAGTTAGGGTTTTGAATTCTTTGTTTCAGATTGACTTCTTCCTTGGCACATCCCCAATTTTGCATAACTCAGTTACAATTTCAATCACTTCTTTCGAGATGTGGTAGGGTTTATCTAGAGTTAGAGTATCATAATTCAATCTTTCTAGAATAAAATCGATGATTTTTGCATTTACGAAATAGGGAAATTCACTCCAAATATCCAAGCTTTTGTGTTTTGCTTGTTTCAACCATTTCAATTCATCATGTGACAACATGTTTCGTTCAACTCTAATCTTCTCATTTCTATACTCATCTAGTTTTATCATTTCTTTTATTTGCTCCATTTTACCTTCCATACACATGTCTTGAAAATAAGTTCTTCAACTGCACACCAAATTAGACTGAAATTTCTTAATATAACAAAAGTACCTAATGGATTAAGGTTTTTCCACCGAATACGCTTTCAAAATTCTAATGTAGAGCGCTCTCCTTTTCTTTGATACAAAGTGACAAATAAGGGTTTCAACTTTCTTTTCATAACTCGCACACTTAAATTTTGTTGTAATAAATTATTTTTCCCTAACTTATTCGGATACCCTATTTTCTCAGTCATCAAATAGAAATTTTTGCGGACCTTCAACTTAGCATAATATCCTTTCCAACTCTTTCAACAACATTTGTAGATCATCAATGCAACTATTTTACTCATCCACATCCTTGAGTTAATTATCAATAGGGGGTTTGAAGGATTTTCTTGATAGCTCCCCCTAGGCTAGAGGCCTAAAATTAGTTCTCAAAGGAATTACTAGAAGCAAGTTCTAGTGCTGGCTCATTTTCTGCAATAGAGGAACTCTTCTTCACCCATTTCTTCTTCATCTAATCTCTTATTTTTCATCCATAGTCACTTTCCTTTTTCCTTTATCATCTTTCTGCGTATTTCTGCCTTTGTATTTTGGACCTCTTTTATCCATAGTTTTGTTTCTACAGAATCTTGCAATGTGACCATATTTGTTGCAATTGAAACACAACATTTCCTTGTCAAGACCAGTCATTCCATTGATTTCTTCTTGATCTGCATTGGTTAGCAATATGCCCAAATCTTCCATAGGTATAACATTTAACATTCCTTCTATTGACAATTTTTTGACATATTTCTGCATTCGATTAACTTATGACCAAACTTATTGCAATTGAAACACTAATCGGAGAATGATGGATCACTTGATTTTGTTTTACTTCTAAATTGAGCAGCCATATGACCAAATTTATTGCAAGAAAAATAGTATCCATTAAAATTTTGAGCATTAGGTTGTCTCACCGGATGTCTTTTTGCTTTGTTCATCAGATTTCCTTGCTTGAAATTCCTTTGTCCAAATCCAAAACTTTCTCCTTTCTCATATCCAAGACCTTGCTTGTCATTTCCATTCTTCTGACCTTGAGTCAACTCATCAAGCATAACTGAGCTAATCTTGAACTTATCCTTGTATTCATTTGCAGTAGTAAGTTCATCCTTGAGAATAACAATCCATTTTTCAAGCTCTTCTTCATTGTTTCTGGATTGTTTCAATTCAATCTCCAACTGACTTAATTCTCCATTAATTTTGTTGCATTCATCAGATCTTTCTTTTAGGGACTAGGTAATATTTTCCTCATTCTTCTTACTTTCTTCAATCTCCTTAGTCATCTTCATCGCCATAGATTCCATCTCATGCTTTAGGGTAGCATTGTCTTTGGCAAGCTTTTCACATTCTTTAGTTATTTCCTTTAAGGTTTGATTCAGGTGAACATCATCCGTGCTTTTTCTCTCTTTTTGCTTAATCTAGTCACAAAGATCCTTTCTCTTCTCCCTAGACTTAATAATCTGATCCTTTAGCTTCTAAATGAATTTCTCAACATCCTTAAGATTTGCTTTCAATTATTGGGCTTCTGCTTTAGATTGATCAAGATCATCAAGTGCCACCAAAATTTGTTGTTGAAGACTGCTAGAGTCCATTACATTCCAAGATCCACCTCAAGTAGTTAAACTTCTTTTGAGGAACTTAGCTCTGATACCAATTGTTGGAATCAAGCAACACTCAGAGGGGGGGTGAATTAGTGTTGTGCATTTTTTAACTTTATTAATCTGATCTCTCAAGTTCCTACAACATTTAATCAAAAGAAAGATGTCAGAACATAAAACAATAAGCCACAACACCATAACACAAGGATTTTTACATGGAAACCCTGTTAAGGGAAAAACCACGGTGGAGGTCAATCCACTATTTGATTACTCAAATATATGTGTTTTACAAAATGGGAATGCACTTGCATTCAAGCACACTTCCTAGAGCTCACTACTCAAAATCAGGAAGGCTCACTGCCTTACAAAATATTTGGATTACATCAAAAGGTTGAACTAAGAAAGTAGCATCTACAAATGCATGATTACAGTTCTGATTAGGCTCATAGATCAGATTCTAGACCTTTTTTCTGATTTTGCACTTCACTCTGTTCTTCTTCAATTCACTTCACAAAATCCTCTACTACACAAGTGAAACTGTGCATAAAAGCTCAAATAATATTTTTATATTCACAACACACATCAACACATCACACACACACACACACACTAAAATGAAATAACTGATCTCTTATATGTATCCGCTACCAAGGATTCAATCGCTATATGTCGACTTCAATAAAATAAGAAATATTTACCAACTATCGACTCAAATCATAAAAAACATTTAATGCACATCCACCAAAGTTTTCTATAGCATAGTGAGGACCCAAAACAAAATATTCAATACAAAAATACTCCAAATAATTTTGCCTTGAACAGCTGCAACATCCCATATTCACTTAGTCGACCTTCTAACATTATTGAACAAAAAATCAAACAACTAAATCTCCCAACTCGTACACCACTCAATGTGATGACACAAAACTCAAGAATAAGACATTTCATATACCCATCGACCTTCTCTGAGATCCATAAACCAAACTGATAAACTAGTAATGCAAACCACTTGATAGATTCAACTTTAGCCGTATACCCTATTCTTTACCCTGTCTTCTGATATGGTTAGATACTACAATGTAGATTGGATCAATGACTTCGGTTACCATCAATGACAATACCAGAAGCCATATTCCAACACCTACTTAGGCACAAAGTTGGTATTAGTGGAAGGACTTGTGTCAACCATACACATCAACACTCTGGGCATCAATAAATTCAGTTGTTTTGCAGTGATTTTTGAGCCATGGTCTTGAGTAATATTCAAGTTAGAAGTGTAGGCAGGGACATGGGTATCCATAATATTTTCTATCCCTTGAAGGAGCTCTATGCCTCTCTGATCCTTACCCAACATAGTTCTTAATTGCTCAATGATAGGAGCTTCCTGGGAAAAATTATCTTGTGCCACATATTTCTCAAGCTCCTCAAGTCTCATATCTAGGGAATAGATTTGCTCTATAGGAACCATAAGAGAAACATCATCCTCCACAGAAGAGACAAAGGGGAGGAAAGGGAAGTAGGAACATGAGTCGCCACCTCACCAAAAGGAGAAGAGAAATTGGTAGAGACTTGAAATAATTTCTTTGAAAGTAGGACTCATTCAAGGGGGCCTAAACATTCTAGATCCCATTCTAATGTGTCGAAGAATTTTTCTTACAATGTATTCAAAGATTCTAGATTGGGTCCTAAAGCTTATAAAAGCTTCTCAATAGACTATCTATAACATATCCTAGACACTAGAGAAGAAAAAAAATTGAACACAAGAGAACGAGATAAAAGGTTCACATTGGGTTCACCAAAATGTAGAGGGGATCCACTACTCCCAAGTCCCAAGATGAATAAGGTCTCTAGGGAGTGAATTGTTCTCAACTACCTCAATGAAAAAGATGTAGGAAAGAGATGGAAAATGGTGGGAAAACAAGACTATTTTTTATGTTTTCAAAAAAAGAAGGATTTCGAGAATCAAGTAAGCAAACCATAGAGGTCTCGAGTTGTAGACCAACTAGCTCTCAGCCAAAGGATGACAATGCATGACTCAGATGATAATGTGATACGTTGTCATTGTTATCACCAAATAACACACCCTTGCTAAGTTTCAAAACTTAGCTTATTGGTGAGACATGGGATAACTCCCCTAATTGTGGGCTCAGGATGTGGGAGTTAACCTCCAGAGTGAGTTGACTCTCTTGGAATTATCACCTAAACTAAAACACTTGCAAAGGAAAGAGATAGAAATTTCTATGAAGACAAAAACCTAAGATCCTAAGGTGATACACCAGATTTCTTTTGACCTGCGCTTGTTTAAATGAACATAATATGATCAACAACTCAAACTTTGACATACACAACCCGTGAGATTTTGGCCTTGTCAAGAAACTATATCTACTTTTTTCTAATGAGAATTTGGCATAAAACACTAAGAGATTGTCAACTCATGAGATGACAATGGGAAAGTTCTAGATGGCTTGATTTATTAACATTGGAGAAGGCTTGCCTATCATTGAATTTGAAGATTGCAAAAGATAATAAGAAATAAATGAAGAAAGTTATGATTTAGAGGGTTCAGAAGAAACATAAGGTTGCAAAGAAGGGTGTGAATTTCAAGGGCCAATTTAAATCACTTGAGGACAATATTATAAAACCACAACATAGTTTTGTGGATAGAAGACAATAATATGAGTGGTAAAAGGAACATTGTCAAGTACATATTCATCACTTGAAAGCTTTTATGTCTTGTTGAGATTTCAAACAAGATTAGATGAGAAAGGATTATGCTGTGGAAGTCACAAAAAATTGTTATCACCAACTAGTGCATCCTCATTGAGTTTCCAAAACTCAGTCTACTGGTGAAACATTGGATCTCTTCTAGGTTTTTGGGTCACCTGTGATGGAAGAGAACCTCTAGAGAGGGATGGTTCCCTTAGAACTATCACTTAAACCTACTATTCTAATGCTTTTGCTGATGGAAAAGGATAGAAAGATGGCATGGAACTGAAATCTAACTATGTAAGGTGATGCACCAAAAATGCTTGCTCAAGATTTAGACTACTATCTTGACACACAAAAACCAACAACTCAACTATTTCTACACAACTCATCTTAAACATACTCATGTATCAGTGTTTCATATAGAGGTTGAATGATTTTTAGTCCTAGAAGGAAGAAAATGAAGTGCTCTTCACAAATAGAAGCTACTTTTCATCAACTCCCAACTTGTTCTCCTCATATTTTCCAATATTCACACTCTTCAAAATAGTGTTGTCCTCATTTTTCTCTTAGTATATCAGTAACTTTTCAAGATTTTTTGTATCTTCCAATTGTCCTGAAGCTGATGTTGATGTTAGTACAAGCATTTCTTCTTCACCTTGTTCAACAAAAGAAGGCAACTCATCAAACCATAAGGTAGACTCTTCTTTTTCACCACCTCCTCCTTGCTTTTCATTTTGTTGTCCCAAATGATTTGTTGACATATACATATTCTCATCTTCAAAAAAAGATGGGAGTTCATCAAACAAAATAGTCAACACTTCACATTCAACCCCGTTACTTCCTTTTCAACCTGCTGTCCTATTTGATTGTTTTCATCACCCTCTTGCAATAGGTCATATTTTTCATTTTGTCCATCATGTGCAAGTTCATCAACTGCAAGTTGTTCCTGTTTACCTCAAAAAACTCCTCTTTTTCATTGAACCAACTATCTTGATAAACAATAGGTCCCCCTTTGTAAAGACAAATGGTACTAGGACAAGAAGACTGGTTTGGTGGATGATTTTGATGAGTTTTTTGAGTCTCTTGAGGTAGGAAAAGTTCTTGAGGGGACCCTTCATGAGAAATAGTAGGCTAAATTTATTCAAGCATGTGTTCTCACAATGGAAAGTACTCCTAAAATTTGGTATTTCAAATTTAGCACACTTTCTTGAGAATTCAAGAGACTTATCTTGCTTGAAACTTGAAAACTTGTACTTAATGAGCCTCCTCTTTCAAAGGGTGATTTGGAACACAAGAGGTTGATTGGGATTCCAACCTTTGTACCTAGGAAAGCAACAAATTCATTTTCTCTTATTTAGCATAAATCTCTTTTGCAAGAGACTCCTCATATTGCTTCCTCTGAATATCTATATCTTGTTGGTACTAGTAGGCTTGGTAAACCAACTCCTCTTGTTGCAAATAGAATTCTTTGTTGCCTCTTGATGTCATCGAGTTGCTTATTAAAATGTATCAATATACTTTTGATGTCACTAATCCCCATATTTTCAGTATGTTGGGGTTGGCTAGGAAGATAACAAGGTTGGTTTAGCATAGCAATGACTTCTTAAAACTGATTGGAAGGCTACCCAAAAGATTGAACAGGGGTGGGTGGGTGGAAAACATGATAATTTTGTTGATAACTTGTTGTTATAGGCTCATTTGGAATAAAACTAGAAAGTTTTTCTATTTGGTATGGCTAGTAAGAAGGTATATGAATAGAATTTTCATTGAATGGAGGTGAAAAGGAAAATTGTCCATGAAATTTTGACATATTAAAGCATTCAAAAAGCTGAAAATTTTCTTGAAAATTTCTTAAAACAAGAATAATCAAGATTGATTCTTTACAAAATTTAAGCACATACCAGCACTTAGTTTGCTTGAGCCACTAGATTTTGATCTTAGAGTCACCAAGTGTGTGAAATTTTTTCCTTAAAAGATAGATATTGTTGGCATACACACCAAATACCAACAATGATAGGATGAATTTTGAACCGAGATAGTTCAATTGTCTCACCGGGCGTGCCAAACACTATTATCACCAAATAGTGCACCCTTATTGTGTTGCCAAAACTCAGTCTAATAGTTAAACATTGAATCTCTTCTAGGTTTGTGGGTCACCTATGACAAAAGAGAACCTCCAGAGAGGGTTGGTTCCCTTGGAACTATCACCTAAACCTATTGTTCTGATGCTTTTGCTGATAGAAAAGGATAGAAAGATGACACGAAACTAAAATCTAACTATGTGAGGTGATGCACCAAAAATGATTTCTAAGGCTTTAGACCGTTGTCTTGACACAAAAAAACCAATAACTTAGCTATTTCTACACAACTTAGCTTAAACATACTCATGTTTCAATGTTTCATAGAGAGGTTGAATGATTTTTCAGTCCTAGAAGGAAGAAAATGAAGTGTTCTTCACAAATAGAAGCTGATTTTCACCTAAACATAGAAAATAACCTACAAAAGATATGTTTTTCATGTTCAAAGGTGCCGAAATAAGACACATTCAAGGATTCATGCATGGAATCACAAAAATAACATCAATTACTCGTTGCACACAATAGTAACAAGTCCTTGAAGATAGCGAACAAAAATATTTATTGTTGAAAGGTGTCTTTACAATAGTACATGCTTGAAAATAACTTATTTGCTTTGAAAATATGAAAATTACATTATTTTTTAGTCTGAAAACTAAAAATTGAGTTATAGTGCACTAAAAGATATAAAGAAGCTTTTAATCAACTTACAATGCTTCTATAAAAAGTGAAAGAACTACAAATGAAATACATCATGCATTTTTACTAACAATCACTTCCTAAGTCCTAGTTTCAAGTTACAATCAACTTGTGACATGTGTCACAACCGTTCTTCCATTTGAAAAGTCAAACTTTTTATTTTGGGTGCCAAGCTAAGTGACTCCTTGTTTTTCTCCTTCAAAGACTCCAAAGTGGTGTAGGTAGAAGAAGACTCTTAAATTTTCAACCTTTTTCATCTCCTAGATGCTCTCAACTGATGTCCCATTCACCAACTAACCCCTATATGCTTGCAATTGCCCAACCTTCTGCATAAGTACCATAATTGCCATGTTCCATGATGATAGGGCATGTGATAAAGCTTGAAAAGGTAAAAATATCTCTCAAGCTGTAGGAGAAACTTAAGGATAAGATTTTGACACATGTGTCACTATATGTCTCTTTTCCATACATTCTCACCACTTGTTCAATATGTTGGAGGTCTATATATTTTTCAAACTATTCCTTTGTGACAGCTCTACACACACAATTCTTTGGTTGCAGTCACTCACTGTCCCATGAGTTGGTATCTTTATTAGGTGTTGTCATGTTTCAAGTATAATTTTCATAGAAACATATAGGGACACTGTCCTATCTTGATTCTTAAGACATTGGTGAAGACTATTCCTTTGACCAATTTAGGTGACTATATATTATGGGCTATTACACATCATTAAAACTAATCACCCTACCTTGTATTTTCCATTGCCTTTGGTATTTTTTCTTGTGGTTCTATCCATCAATCCATTGTGGTTCAATGCTAACCTTTCTCATGCTGTTATACTATGCCTTCTATGTTGTAGAAGATCTAGATTGTAAGATAACTCCTTGTCCATTGTGAAAACTAGTATCCTCTACCACATAAGTCTTAAGGACTGTCATACCCTCTCTTGATCCCTGTCATAAATCATTCTTCATGATTGTCATAATCATAACATTCAACAATCCATGAGATAAAACTCGTTGAGATATGCTATCAAACAGTCCACATGCCTTTTGATTAGCTCTGTCACTTATAGGCTCTTTGTTTCCTTCATCTTTCCAGCCTCAAGGTTCTGTGATTCCATTGTCAATAGGAAAGCTCTCAAATAATGCAACATCTTCATCTCTGTCCTTATAGGTACTGTAACCTTATGCTCAAAGATCACTAACCTTGTTTTGATTTAGACTTGCTAGCCCCACAAATGAAGATTGGATTGTCCTTCTAAGTTATTTTAAAGTTGCACATTTGGCTTTGAGTTTTTTGTGACTTCCAAAACACAATCCTTTCTCATCTGATCTTGTTTGAAGTCTTAACAAGACAGAAAAGATTTCAAGTGATGAATCTTTAGTTGACAATGTTCCTTTTATAACCATTCTCATATTACTATCTTTTGTCTACAAAATTGTGTTGTGTTTTTATAATACAGCCAATGATAGGCAAGCCTTCTCCAATGTTAATAAAGAAAGCCACCTAGAACTTTCCCATTGTCATCTCATGAGTTGAAAACACAATCCTTTTGATTTAGACTTGCTAGCCCCACAAATGAAGATTGGATTGTCCTTCTAAGTTATTTTAAAGTTGCACATTTGGCTTTGAGTTTTTTGTGACTTCCAAAACGCAATCCTTTCTCATCTGATCTTGTTTGAAGTCTCAACAAGATAGAAAAGATTTCAAGTGATGAATCTTTAGTTGACAATGTTCCTTTTATAACCATTCTCATATTACTATCTTTTGTCTACAAAATTGTGTTGTGTTTTTATAATACAGCCAATGATAGGCAAGCCTTCTCCAATGTTAATAAAGAAAGCCACCTAGAACTTTCCCATTGTCATCTCATGAGTTGAAAACCTCTTAGTGTTTTATGCCAAATTCTCATTAGAACAAACTAGATATAGTTTCTTGATAAGGGAAAAATTCAATTTCTCATTAGGACTATCTTCTCAATACACTTGGAGTGTCATTTTACCCTGTCTATAACTTACCATCATACCTATTTGAATACCATTATCTTTTTCTTTCATGACAATCTAATGTTTATTCTTCATTATATTTGACCTCATTTGGCATTGTGCAGTTATTGTCCCTAGATCTCTTAAATGTCTAAAAACTACCAGCAAGACTATGAGTGATTGTCCTTTCACATTAGTGCATAGACTTCCCCCTTTTATGGCTTCATTTTCTACTTTTTAACTCACTGCACAATCCCTTTTACCTACCTCTTACACATGACATAGAAATAACCATGTAGACTGTGTTTTTGGTATCACCCTTAATGGAATATGAATTGTCATAATTTAGAGATTACCATGATCTTGTTGTGAATTTTAACAAACAAATAAGGAACACCAAACAACCACTAGTCACCTAATGACTCTGTGGCTCCATAAAACCTCACCCCCTTTGCTCACTACCATTACATTCCATCTCCTTGGTATTTTGCTTAGAATCTTGGCATCAAAGACCTTGTACTGCTCTTTTAATCTGAGTATTATTTTGTGAAAAACTAAATACTTATGTAACCTCTTATAAGATTCTTCTATAAGCTCTAATTTTTTCTCTCAATTGTGATATAGATTCTAGACATTATATTACACTTGAAATTTTTCATTGTCTCATTTCTTCTAGGATTTTGACCTCCATTGTGCATCTGCATTACATACTATGTCACTTCAAAATACTGCTATGAAGATTGGTTGTGGATACTTTGCTCTCTAATAACTTCATTAAATCTATCCTTTAATGATATCATCATTTCATCTCTAATCTGCAACTCAAATACCTCCATATGAGCTCCTCTTTGATGGCCTTTGGCCTTCAATGTTTTTTTCCAACATACCATGCATGCATTCAAGATTTAACCTTAAACTCTGTTATTAATATGTTTTTATCTTGGTCCCTCATCAAGGCTCACCTACCTCATAGTCTATCCTAGCAACTCAAACAATAGTCCTCCATCATTAACATGCTTATTCAACCTCTACATGTATTGACTGTCCACGGATTTAAACTTCAAACTTTAGACTGTCTCTGTGAAATTTTGGCGGTTGCCTTCATTCATCCTTCACATAATAGGCTATGACATTATCTTCCTTACACTTACTAATTTGACTTCTCTTTGTTGGCTTCTTGTCATTTTCTCTTAAACGACCATTATTATTTTGTATAGCCAAATTGCTTATGAGTGTGCTCATGTGTTTCATCTCTACAAGAATGATGCCCCTAGGGATGACTATGACTATGATCTATGTTGCATTGTCAGGAGGCATTCTTAATAAAATCATAAATATTTGATAACTACATGACCATATCCTTCTTAAAAATTATTGCATATTCCAATGAAGCTTTGAACCTATAGCGATTTCCTTCATTGGTTTTGACTACTCCTATTGCATTTGATCATGACTATCATCTTAATCAATTGTTCCTCTCAGAACTTGTGTCTATGACTGTCATTTAGTTTAACCTAAGTAGTCATTGTCTTATGCAATATTTGGCATTTTGTTGTCCTATCATCTCATCTAGGCATATGTATTAGTGTATTTTATGGCTTAACCTTACTAACAATGCATAGACCACTAGGGTTTTTAACAACTAAAAGGAGATTTGGGAGCTTCACTGTTATGATAGAAGTTTCTCCATTCCTCTTCAAGGATTGCATTTTGAACTTAGAGGTTTACTGAATAAAATTCTACAAATCCAAACTTCACATGAGCTTTTGGGTATTTTAATAAGCCTATCTTCCCCTGTGATGTAAGGCATATATCAAGGCATACCTGGTAGAATAAGCAAGAAAGAAGGAAAATCTAGCAACGTGGATGAAACACAAACTCCCCTTGATTTTAAAACCCATTCAATCTTCAATAACTTCCATATTCTTCATGATTGTTCTTTGCATCATGGTACTATTCTTCTTATTCTCCCTCAACGTTCCCTCTTCATGATCTGTTGAGTATTTTCCTCTTTCTACGTGAGTAAAACCTTCCTCATTTCTTGCAGAATGGGTGACTCATGTTTCAACATGTTGGCTTTGCACCATAGGTGAAGCTTCCCTTCAATGCGTGGTAATAGAAAACCCTAATTTCTCTCATCAAATGTGAGTGAAAACTCAACTCCTTCCAAAAGAAACAAAAGACTTTGGTGCCCCATTTTCATAAGTTCCGCTATTTTCTTTATTTTTCCTTTAACACTTTTAATTAAGCAAAATATATCCCTTAAAAAATTGCAAACTTCTTTTCATCTCAAAGATTAAGAAGAGCTAACACTTTTGGTGACCTTTGTAGAAGTTTTGCTTGCTAAAACATAATGACCAGCAGCCTTATACAATCCATTGGGTATAGGACTCATGAGAGGACTTGAAAACATACTGAAAATTAGAATTTGTATATTGTTGTAGCACTCCAAAACAATGCTTGACACCTTCAAACTCACCCAAACCACCTAAGAAGACTCAAAACTAGACTGAAACCAATTGACCAACTGTGCATCAACACTTAGAGGAATGAAAAGACTCCTAAAACCTACGTGCAACAACACTTATTGACTCAAAAACACTTAATCTAACCTACCCTAACCAACAGTGGTGGTATTCAAACATATCCATTAATTGGTTGAGTGAAATAGCAACCCACCCTTAACAACTTGAAATGTTTGTCATGTTCATGAGCAGTCCAAAAAAGATGCAGCACAAGTAGAAACTCAATGAATAGTTGCAATGATTCTAGAAGAACATAAACAAGATCACCTAATTCTTTGTGTTGACCATTTTTACTATTGTTTTGTATAGAAAAGGTGAGTTGAATCTAATCTCCTTTAGTCACAACTCTATATTCAACTTCATCTTTAGCTGTAACTTCATGCTTGGGTGCAAGCATGATTGGTGATGCTTTATTGGCCTCCATTATGGCTAAATGTTTGATAGGACACCCTATTGAAAGAACAAAATTTGATTTCCCATTGATGTCTTGATGTTTATGCACTGTTTCTTTATCATCATGTAGATTGGAAAGATTTATTTCATGTTGTTCCAATAAAAACATGGTTGCTTTCTCCTCTAATTTGTGTTGCTCATAATTTTTTGATTCATTAAGTGTTCTCTTGGCATCAATACTTGAACAAAAGTCTTTTATGATTCTTGAGAAAAATCCGTCATCAACTTCTAGCTTGTTCTCCTCATGTTTTCCAATATTCACTCTTCAAAATGTGTTGTCCTCATTTTTCTCTTGGTATATCATCACCTTTTCAAGATTGTTTGTATCTCCCAACTGTCTTGAAGCTGATATTGATGTTAGTACGAGCATGTCTTCTTCACCTTGTTGAACAAAAGAAGGCAACTCATCAAACAATAAGGAAAACTCTTATTTTTCACCAACTCCTCCTTACTTTTCATTTTGTTTTCCCAAATGATTTGTTATATACATATCCCTTAAAAATTTGCAAACTTATTTTAACCTTAGATTAAAAAGAGCTAACAATCATCTCAGGGATGCGTTAGCATCTTGTATGGACTTGGAATAGAGTTTGCAACCAAAAACTCATAGGGTGTGCTAACAACCTAGAAACCTTAATCTGACAGTTTGAATGAATATAAAAAAATGCATAAAATGAATTAATTACAACAAGAACAACACTATAACTTAAAATAAAAATTGATTGTAACAAAATATAGAGCAAGGGTAGTAGAAATCCAACTTACGGGTGGTCTAGCCTCCTGCAAGATCCACACAAACAAGGTACCTACACATACAGAGACAAAAAAATGTTGGGGTTGTGTTTTGGAGTTTTCCTCAGCCAAACCCCCACTTGCAATGTTTCCATCTCCACATACAACTAATATGCAATGATAGAAAGAAAATGATAAAGAACAGAAGTAGATAAAACTTATAGAAAGAAAAGATAATCTAAATACTAATCTATAAGCAATACAATGCAATAAAGTAAATGTTACCCTCACATCTACATGCTTGGAGAATCCAAGAGAGGAAGGAAGAGAGCCTTGAGAGCATGAGACAATAGTGCCAATGACGTAAAACTTGAAAAACTATGAGAAATGATGGCATAGAAGCAAGAAGCATCAAGAACAATGGTGTAGAATGGAATATGTAGAGTGAATGAGCAAGAAGTCAGTGGGATTGAGGGAATGGAGTTGAATGGAATAAAATGAAATGAATGGAAGTGAGTTCAAAAGCTATTTTGGAGGAAAAGAGACATTTTTGGGTGGTCAAGGTTCATAGGAGATGTTACATTCACAGGTTGACAGAGAATCATAATGTCCCAACGTCCACTAACTTGAGAGTCTTGTCAGGATGTTAGTGCACCATGCAGACATCTGTGCAACGTAGAGGCATCTGTGATAAAAATTCCCTCACTATGAAAATGAAAAAGCACACACGAGAATGAAGTGTAAAGGTGAAATATTTTTGTATTATCATCTTTATAAGGCTAAAGTGAAGGTATATTATGGTAAATTGTACTAGGGTGCAATTTTACACCTCAACAACATGAACATTTTAAAACCATAAATAAGAGAGCTCAGGAAAAAAGGGAAGACATGATTATTAGAGATCAATAATTAGCAGTGAACAAGGAGTGGGAAGCATTGTCAACAACTATGGAAATATCAGTCACTGAGCAGAAATTAATGTTGATAGGTAGGCTTCATAGCCATTTTATTTTGAATAATTATGTGTGCAAAGTTGTGATTATGGTGTTGTTTTCATATTAGATCTACAATAAAATATTTATATAGAATAGAGGAATAAAGATAAGGCTTGTGAAATCTTAGCTCAATGCCTAAATGAGGCATCACCCCAAGGAAAATAATATTTGCTTGATAAGTATATAAAAACCACCGTTGATAAGGCTTTATAAATTTTCAGAAAAATGTGAATGGTAGGTTTTTTCAAAAAAATAAGAATGGCAATGCTCAAACCAATGAATCAACCCCCATATTGATTCATCATAGCACATGAACCACATAATCAACCATCCTACACAAATATAGCACTAGAAACCTCAAAATCGACCATGTTTTAGAAATAATCGTGGTTGTTTAAAAACCTGTGCAATGATATTTACATAGAAGCCAAAAATAATAGTCATGCATGCCATTTTTAATATATATATATATATATAGTATGAGAATATTAAACCTGAATTAATGAATAATTTGTTATTTTAACCATTTATGAATTATTTGTTGCTATTATAAACCTTTGTGCTATTCTATAATCTCAACATGATTAAACAATAGTACACCCATAAATATAGTGTCTTTTTCATGAAATTGATAGTGGTAAACATTTTATTTATGTTGTGATGATTCCATAGTGAAACTGTAAAATTGAACATATGAGACTGTTATTTAACTATTATGGATTTGATTCTTTTATTTCTAATCAGCATATCAAAAGTATAATTATAGTTATATATACATACTTATATATACACATAACTATATAAATATAATAGTACAAATATGCATCATATGTTATGAACTAGTTTCTTATGGATTGAACCTGCATGACATAAAAAATTAGTTAGTATTGCATGTACATTAAGTCTTGCATGAAATTGAGAATAGTATTGCACGTACATTAAATATTGCATGAAATTGAGAAATATCATTAAAGATCAAATTGCATGTCAATAATTGCACTGCATGTCAAAAATCGAATTGCATATCAATTATATATTTAACCATCATTATACTTGAAGGATTGAAATAATAAAATATCTTCATATAATCATTTTGCATGAAAAGAAAGGAGTTATTTATGATCATTGGATATATGCATGTTATATTGTCTTTTTTTTTCTATGTGATTTGGTTTACCTTCCAGGACAACTGTTGAATATGGACTAATAGAGGGGGGTAGATTTTCTTTTCCAGAGCTACCTACCATTTTTGGTTTAATTGCTTTGGCCAAAGCTATATGTACCATTGAGATAGATGGATGTTATTTTATCCTCTTCCATATCTTGATAGTAGGGCATATCATGTTCATATGTGAAATGTATGTAGATATATCAGGTTGCATCGAATTCCATCATGCCAGTCATTTCCAAGTTGCTAGACTTCTCATGCAAGGTTGAGTATTCTTTGGGTTAGGAAGAATTATGGGGAAGTGTAAGCTTTGTGGTTGAGCAGAAAAATATCTAAGCCATGTTCTTGTCTCTTGGTTTGTGGATGATCATTGGGTTAGTGGTGATCAAAGACTCTCTAGCAATTATATTATTTTATTTATTTCCTTGTATTGTTATGATTAGATGGGCATGAGAGCCTGAGTCATATTCTTGCATAAATTATATCTTTACTCTATAATACTTGACTAGATAGTACTTCATGTAATGATGTACCTTATTTATGGTACTTAATATTCTAGATTATACACTTTTACATGTGATATTTAATGTGTCATTTGTATATGTTGAATATGTTTCATTCATTTATGTATTTATGTGAAAATGAGTTACTATTTATTTTTGTGAGATAGTTTAGGGTTTTGAACCTTACACTAAGAGAGGGTGCAATTGGAAAAGTGGGGCAAGTATTACTATCTAGAGGGAGAGGATATGGAGTAGATGTAACAAAGGGTGAATAATTTGGAGGATCTCCATTTGTAGATAAGTTAGAGTAAAATTGCATAAGGCTTTCCAAAACATAAGGATGTGTGCTAAGGAAAAAAGTGAAAGTGGACTAGTAAGAAAGAATAACCAAGATATGATTAATAAAAAGAGAAGAATATAGGTTGAAAAAGTTTAGAATATTATCAACAACAAAGGGATGGGGAGAAAATAATTGATAGAAAATATTAGAATCAAGAAAGGATGCATGGAGGTAGGAAAGGGAAATGGGAGGAAACATGAGATAGGACATGGAAAGATAAGGGTGAGACAAAAACAAAGGTGATGATAAAATTGAATAAGTGTTGGGAAAAGCAAAGTGTTGGGGATACAAAGGTAGGATTTTTGAAGAGGGAAGCTAAAAGGAAATGTCTAATAAGGGTGAAATTAGGTGTTGGGAGTAGGAAAATGAGTCTTGTGAAAAGAGATATGATGTGAAAATAGAAAATGAAGAAAATGGTGTTAGCATAGGTAAACTAGGTGTAGGGAGTAAGAAAATTAGTTGGGTTGAGATAAAATATGTAGTAAAGTGTTGTTAAGACTTTTCTAGATGTTGAAATAGCATGAGGTTGTAATAAAATGTGCTAAGTTGGCTTATGTTGAAAATGAAGGTGATTATGTAGCTTAATACTTTGTAAAACTTTGCGATTTCTGATCTAATTAAGTGTTCTTTGTTACAATTTCTTTGTGGATGATTATCTGTTTAATTCATTTTACCATTTTTAGTAGTAGACAAAAGATTGTAGAAGAATAAGACCAGAAGCAAGAAGTTACACAACATATACCATGGAGAAACCCTTTTGGGAAAAAACTCCACCAAGAATCAATGTATTATTTAATCTCAGAATAAGATTACAATAATTCCAATCCTTGCTTGAGATGCTTCTTTTGCCTTCAACAATTCTTCTTCGCAAACTGTAATAAACTCTAATCAAAATCTCTTCAACTTGCTGCAATAAATAGACAATAATGAGCCTTGTAAACTCCAAAGAGTTTACAATTACAAAGCACAAAGCTTATCTCACAAAACCTACGCCTATTCTTTGCAAGTAGAGTTCTTCCGTGAAAAACAATGTCAAACCAAGTCCTTCATCAATTTGGGCATCCAAAACTGAAGTCATAACTCAATGTTGATTATAAAGATGTCTTGTAAGCTTCTCCTCAAACTTGGCACCCAAGAATGGGCCCACTTAACTCAGCCTTATAAAATATCATGCAAAAGTGTTAACTCCAAGATGCCAACTTGGGCACCCAATGCGGGTCCAAGTCAATCTTTGTTAACTGAAACATATCTCTCCATCAAATCATGCAAATATCATGCATGATTGATCATCCCTTGTTAACTATAAGTAGTGACCGGTTACCTGTCATGCAATTCAAGTCATTATCATGAAATTCAAGTCAACTGAAGTCAACTAACATGCAACTCAAACTAATTACATGCAACTAAAGATAACTAAACCATAACTAAACTAAACTCCATGCATGTAAACATAAATCCCTAAATTCTAGGATCTTTACATGCATTAATGAAGTGCTATCTTTTCTCCAAACAGTTAACTTAACTAAGGGTGAGTTCCACCTTCCATGTGGGTGCCCATGTGCTCCTATTTTGTAGGAACCCTTCTTGGGCGTCCCTACATGTTCCTATCATTTAGAATTAATGAAAAATGTCAATTTATATGTTCATTTCATTCGAATTTAACCTCTTTCTAATCCTAGTATTGGAGAACACTATCCAAGGACTTAGGAGATACATGCAATAATGTTTAGGATTGCAATTAAATGGCATCCTATTCCCAACAGCTTATTGCAGATTATCAAGAGTAGAAGTGTTAAAAATTAAGTTGAGTGTTTATAGGAAATTATATATCTATCGAAGCAAAAAACATGAATTCCCCATATGCACAATAGTGTCTAGATGCAAACACAAACATCCAAGTGAGGATGCAAGTGTCTAGATGCAAACATGAGCATTTTTTTCATAGTTCTCATATTTTACTCAAATTTCATAGGGATGTTTCTCCAACCACTTTGATCCCATTTACAAAATTATATTCTAATTTTAGATGTTCCATATATTCTCTATCTTTTCCAGTATCAATTCTTTTCCATTTTAAATCCCAATTCAATGTATTTTTTATTAAATTAAATTATTTTACATTTATTTTTTATTATAAAAATTCGATTTGTTTAACATACATATACACATAATGTAAACTTACATTTTGCTAATAATAGCACATAGGGTTTAAATTGAATACTATTACCATTATTATTTAAAATGGTAAAGGTAAAAAACATTCTTATTGTTCCCATTGTGATAAAGATTGGCATATAGAAGAAATATTTTGAAATCGAGAGTTGGTAACTTCATAGATGAAGGGAAAAGGAAGAGTATTACATGTGTGGGAAAAAAAATAGAGATAAAACACAACTCATATATGGATGAAATATTTTCATGTGTCACTATGTGTAAGGGTGCTTGCAAGGTGGGTAAGGGATCTCATAATGAAGAGCTCGCCCATTTATTCCATATCAATATTCATGTAAGAGGTTAGAAATCAGATGCAATGTTAGATTCATATTCACAAACAATCCTCATTTAACATAAGTTGGTTGGTGATCTTGCTTTGTATATTGTATACCTTCCATATCCATATATTTTATAGTGGCTACAACAAGGAATTGAAAGGTTATGAGTAAGCAACATAAGTTGTGTTTTGGACTTTACCTAGAGTTTAAAGATGTACTTGTAATGAATGTGATTTTTGTAGATGGCTATGTTATTATCTATTGGAGGCCATATCTCTATGAGAGATGTTTAATTTGGGAGGAAGAATTAGTGTAGGCTTAGGTTAAATGAAAAGGAAATCATGTTATATTCCTACTTTGGGAAGTCCAAGTTCACTTTGCCTAGTGCTTCAACATGCAAGAAGATACTTAGTGTAAGTGCAAGGGTTATTTTTTCACCATTGGACGGACAACATGTTGAAATGGAGAAGGGATTGGAAATTTGAAGGGGCTTCATTCTTAGAAGGAGAAGTAAAAAAATGACAATAGGTGCACCAAAGTCCCAATTTGCTTCTCAAGTCCAAAGGAATGCACTTCTAAGACATGTGAAAATATATTTTTTTTTCTTTTTGTGATTTGAGTGGGATGGCCAGGATACTAACAAGTCTTGGTTTATATCAATTTGAAGGACAAGTAAGCTTGAAGGGATTGTAGAGAAGCAAGCTTAAGTTGAATCTTGAAGAGTTTTAGAGGAAAGGAGTTCCTCACTTGGCAATTCCTTGAGTTTGTAGGGACTTAAATCCCCCTTATTAGGGAGGAATGATATGCCGATTATATCATGATTGATAGACCATTTGTTTCATGCTACCATTATCAATCATTTAGAGTTGGCTTAAGCATTATCTTTACAAATTATTTACTTCTCAATTAGTTATGGAGTAAGAGGAGCTATATTTTGGTTCAAGACATGTGTGGGATATTTTGGGCTATCTCACAGGTTACTTAAGATTGAAGTGCACATTTCCAAATGAAGAAAAAAATATTTTTTTAGTGAAAGTGCCTCTTTCTAAAAATAGCAAAATATATTTTGCACAAAAATTAAAAATGACTCTTTGTCAAAAGCAACAAAAACCTTATAATACAAGAAATCAATGGAATATGAAGATTTTTAGTGTTTCAAATCCTCTTTTTGGAGTTTGATCTTTAATTTTTGCATATCGAACTTGTAGGCTTCTTGTAAAGGTTAACTAATACTTGTTGGAGTGTTTGAGAGATTTGAGCATATTCAAGGGAAACTTTCTTATTTTTATTATCATGGTTGTGTTATAGAATATAAAGTTTTGAATAGTGTTGAGGCTAGTAACAAGAGTTAGGATCTAGTTTAAGCCATTATTGAGTTGTATGTATGCTCTAGTGGCATTGTAGCATTGTATAAGACTAAAATACAGTTGCATAAGGATCCTATGCTCACTCTTTTAGAGTTTTTAACACCTAATTAGGGATTTTCTAGGTGTAGGTCTATTTTTTTAGTTTGTGTAAGTCATTGCATCATTTGTTGTATTAATCTATTTTTGTGTTGGTGTAATGCTAATGAACATAATACATTCTAATTTACCAAATAAAAAGTAGTGTGTACTGTTGATGCCAAAAATTTGAAAGGTAACAACCTTTATGGGAAACTTAGTTAATGGGGGGACCAATTGTGCTAAACTGAGTGACATCCAAGTTTTTAAAGAACTTGGGTTCTTTTGTAATTGGGGTTTTGGAATGGGAAAAGGAAGTAAATATAAAAAGATAGAGATCTAACCAAGGTGATGTGCCAAAGGGTAGATATAGGCACAGTGAATCTATCTTTGGGGATTCAATTTAAGGGCTTGATCAATGATTTTCTATGTTCTAAAATTAACAGAAATCAAAGATAAAGATCCGAACAATTCATCTAATGACATAAAATAATTTTGACACTCATTCATTGAAAAGAGGAGTCAAAGACATGATCTAAACTAGCAAACTTGTATTAAAATCATAAAAGTTCTGCAAATGAGCAATTCAGGACAATAATGGCACAAAATCATTGTTTTATCAAATAACATAAGAAAAATAGAAAGGTCGAACAATGACACAGTCTGAAAGTCTCATACAATAATCTAAAAGCATAAAAGGCCTGGTGTCTTTCTCTAATTTTTTTGCCTCTTCCGAACTCATTTTCAAAAATAGGAAGGAGTATATATAGCCAACAATCCCATCGCCTGGTGGGCCAGTAATAGAAAAGATTTTGTATCTCGAGTAATGATGGCAGTGGCAGTGATTCCCCTTGGTCGTTGTAACAAAAAATATTTGGGCCATAGAAAGTAGTCGCTTCCTAGCCAGATGCATCCCCTACGAATGATGGCAGTGGTCCAAAAAAATAGCATACAGACAAGTGTTGCTTCCTAGTGGAGGCAGTTAGAACACATGGAAGTATGTCACAACTTGTTGTTCACTCTATCCTTCCCTTCAGTAGAACTCCCGCCAAAAGGACATGTGGCGGCAGGTCACAGCCCGTGGTTCATTTCTACCTTTCTACGATGAAAAATTGTGCTGGGAAGACACATGGAGGAATTCCCTACTATCAATGTTGACTGTAGGGCCCACTAGAAGTGTATGCAAATGCATGCTACATGGCACGCGAATGGGGCTTGACAAAAAAGTGAAGGGAAGCAAAAATGAAAATTTTGTGGTGTAGACACGTGGAAGCATGGTGGGAGCCGGTATAAGAGTGAAGGAAGCATTTTTTGTGAGGAGCGCTTGGTAGACACGTGGTGGTAGCCGACGAGGTTTAGCAAAAAGAGGATTGATTGAGTTGTGAATGGAATCATTCCAAACATATGAGGGTTGGGCCAATACTTAGCAAAATAAAACCACCCGAAGGGAGCTCGAGGAATTTTATATTCACAACCTTTGGCAATTACCAGGGGCATTTCGCTTGTAGAATGAGGAAACCAAAATTTTCTCTGGCTTGCAGACTAGAGCCCCATCCATAGGGCGATGGAGTTAAAGCTTAGAAAGAGCTACCTGCAAAGGCAACCAGTCAGCCTCAAATAGTCTTGATATATCACACACATTCTCTTACGCTCCGCTCAGGTTGAGCATTTCTTTGTGAGGCAGCGTTGCAGGTAAACCGACCCTGGACTCAAGTTGGAAGAGTAGTCACGCAATCGCATGAGTGACACCTTCAATATCTGTTGTGGTAGGAGGTTGGATGAAACTCTGAAAAGTGGATGTTTTCTACTCCTCTTCAATCTTCACCACAATTTGCTCTGTTGTGGAAATTGAATCATCTGCAAGAAATGGGGAGGGCAGGCCCATCTCAGTTAGCTAGGAGAAATTTTCTTGTATGCTATCCATAGTCTAGCTCAAAGTAGATGTGCATGCATTAGCACAAAGGATAGCTGAGTGGTAGTGGATGAATTTGTTTTCCATTTTGGCAGCAACCTTTCAATCTTTGATCCCTTCCTTTGCTAAGTCTTCATTCAATACCATGTATAACTTAGCAAAAAGTTTTCCTTAGGAACCCTTTCTGCGATAAACTGTGGGAAATGTTCAATTGCTCCATGAACCTCCTTGCTCAATTTTGTCACCTATAAAATAAATTGGAGCGTTGGCTGTAGTGTCAGGTAGAAGGCCTTGACCTTTTCCCAATATGAAACATATAGCTACTGAGCCACTGGAATGAGGTCCGATTGGGCAGCAGGGGTCTGGGGAGCACTCCTTAGAAGGGCAATTTTTGCATCCTTCAAGCCAATACTCTGTGTCAGCTCCATGATACTTTTGTTTGCAGATGCAAGTTGTTCTGACAATGTCCTCCATTTGGAAATCCATTTTTCTTCTACATGTCTTTTCCTCATTGATTCTACTTCAAGGGAAGACTTCGTATCCTGGAGCTACTTTTCCAATTGGGCCCTTTGGTTCTCAAAGTCTGCATCTTTTTGTTGCATTTGTTGCTTGAATTGAGCATGTTGTCTGTTAGACTCCCCACTCTTTTGTTGCACTGCTAGCTTCGCTAGAGCTAACTTTCTCTAATAGTCTTGGTTCCTCCATCCCAGCTCGTCGACCAAGGTTGGGTCAATGGATTGGAACTTTGCAAGTTCCTCTTGGAGTTTTTTCTGCTCTACCTTTACTTCCTGCACTTTGTCTGATAAACACACAATTTCTGCTTCCATCGCTTTTTCCTTTGTTTGCAGGAACTCAACCCTATCCTTCACAAGTTTCAGCTCCTCTTCTTTCTTCTTTAGTTGGTGACCAAACTTGAGGAAGTCAATGGTCACTACCCACTGCATTTCTTCCATGAGCTGAACCTTGTCTTGTGGTCGGGCTATGCTTAGATCGAGTCCCATGGCGAACATGTTGTAATCGTCGAGTTGCATCTCCCCTTGTGGTTTGATGATGTTTAGATGCATGGTTGTGAAATGGATCAATTTCTAAGCTTCATTGTAAACATTATACACCTTTGGCTTCACTGGATTTTTGTCATCCTTGGCCTTTTGCTTCTAAATTATGAGAGCCCGTGCTTTCTTTGTAGCATCACCTTGTGCCATAAATTAGGCTAGAAATTGAACTAGCTCGCCTGCGAAAGGTGCACCGGGAGGTAGGGAAAAAGGGAATGTGAGGGTAGTGGTTCTAAGTGTTTTCTTCTTAAGGAGATTAGTTGTAAGCGGGGAGAAATGAGGGACATGCCAAAACCCAGTTTGTGAACCAGCGGGAGGACTCATCGATTGTTGCGGTGATTATGGGCTCATGGTGGATTCCAAATGCTAGGTGAACTAAGTTGAGCTTGATATAGTGGTAGCAGGAGGGGTTTCAATAGTAGCCATGTTGGTAGAAAGAGAGATAATAACAGTTTGAGCAGTGACGAAGGGTGTGAGGGTTTGCAAAGGAATCAAGATAAACGATCTCTCCTACAAAAAATGAGAGAAACCTCTCATGATCATTGTGGAAAAAGTGGAAAAGGAAGGTTCAACACTTGTAGTGATGGGCATCATAGAGACAACAGGGGACACTGGAGATTGAAAAGTAAGAGAAGAAGGAGCAAATATTACCTGTTGACTCGATGATTGCGGTTGTTGGCTCAACACAGCCTCCTGGCTTGTTGTGGGTGCTTGCAAACTCTCCCCAACAATTGCTTCTATGTGTTGTCATTTGGCGGGAGGGGTGTTCTCCAGCTCTATAGTTTTTGATTGTTACTGAGTCATCCTTGTCCTTGTTGCAGTCCAGGTGAGTGTCCACGAAGCTCTTGATATGTTCATCCACACATTTTAAGTAACCTGGATACGTTGCTCCATCGCCTTCCTCTTTTGCTGAGTGGAGGCCAACGACACTTTTAATTCTTTCTCCTTTCCATTCCTTGCATGCTCTTCGAGCTCCTCACCAGAGTCATCATCCTTATCAGTGCTTGCGTCAAAATCCATGTGTGCCTCATTCCACAATCTATCAAATTCATCATCCAACACCACGCTTCTGTAAGGGGCCTCAAGTTGTTTGATCTCTTGGCAGTACACCCAGAAATATTTGATTCTTTCCTCACTCCATCCTTCCATTTTTTATTATTTTTTTCAAAGGTCGGCTCCCATTTTGCGCTTCTCATCATACTTCGCCACAACAAAGTAGAAACTATTCCATGGCGGCCTACTGTCCTCTATAGGAGTGTGAATCAAATCAACCAGTAGACCATCTAGATCTTTCAGCGAGTTCTACCTCTTTTCCCAGTAAGGTTAGGGGCTATGTGTTACCTTGAAAATTCATTTGACAAGTCATTATCAGGGTTGTAATTTCATTTGTCACAAATAATCACCAATCCCAGATGAGCCATCTTATCTTCTAGCAACTAGTGTGTCTTCTTTTTCTTCATGACCACCATTTTAAAGCTTAGAAAGTAGATGAATAATCCCATCTTCTTGGTTGATCCCTTGCAAAAGGTGTAGTCGATAATGGATAATTTTCATAACATTTTGAGGGCTAGAACCTGATTTGTGACACATGCCAGAAGGTGAAATGGTTCCCCTATGAAACCGAACATCTAAATGAATGTGAAATCCACCTTAAGAAACCAATCACATTTGGGAGTGAAGTTCTACATATACCCTATTTTCTCCTTGGTGAGCTGGTCAATATCATCCTCCCCTCTCAAATCATGCAAAATCGGAGTTAAGAAATAATCTGAAAATGCATAATAGTTGTAAGTAGAGGAGAGGAGAGGAGTCCATATAGAAGCTAGCCTCCTCTTACCTGATCCATCAAAAATAGCTAACTTCACATGCTTCTTGAAGAAATTAGGGTTTTGATGCAAAAACATATGGGCAAGGAAGGAGGGAAACCTGAACTTCTGTTGCGTTTGGCCATAGTCCCTTATTTTCCTTAGCATCTCATCAACAAGGAATTGTGAAAAATTATACCAGAAAAAGAAATGTTGCTTACGGAACTGAAACCCCGGACCCAACTGAAACTCATGCACATCCTAGTCAATGTCCATGCCACAAACAAATGCCAATATTGAGAAGGCATCCTGCATGTTCGCGGGGAAGGCATTGTGCGGTGTTGGAATTTTTGGTGGCTTTTGTTTGTCTTCCTTAGGCCTTTGGGTTTCTTTGTTATAAAATTCCAGATCCTTTTTCACGGTTCTCCATATTTCCTCTCCCTTTACTGGGTTGAATGGCTCTATCTCTTCCGGTCTGAAGATTTGGTCAGGGATGCACAACATATTCCAAATAGCTCTTGGGCATTTATTGACCTTTAGCCTCTGACCCTCGATGGTGCTAGTGCTCGGGTTGAAATGTTCGATGGCCGCATCGACTAGTTCTAGGAAATAGTGAACAAACAAGACCATATACTGTGGGAGCCCACTGAACCATAGCTTATGCACTAATGAATCTGAGTCGATAAATTTCTTCATTCTTTCGCAGATCGCCTCCCTCAAAGATTTAGGGTTCTTTGCAAGGATGAGATCATGAATATTATCCCAGTCCTCCTTGATTAGGCTCTGATTTCTATAATTTTTGAGCTTGTCTAGGATCCGTGTGTTTACCCATTCTAGCTTCTCTGGTATACCAGGTGAAGCGTAAGAGACATATTCAATGATGTAAACGGTTGATGTTGCACGCATATCATCAAACAAGATCTATGTTGCCTCCTCCTGCACCTCTACTTGTGCCTCTATCTGTGAAATCTCTGCCATTTTCCTTTTGAAAGAAACTTCTGCTTAGCCCAAATCTTCTGCAATTTACCTCGAATCTGGTGGTGCTTAAAAATTCTTTTGCTCTAGGTAGCGTTTGAAAAACATTCACAATACTAGCCTTTTACATGCAATACTTAGTTATTTCCTTCTTGGGATGGCCAACAATGCTCATCTTTTAGCATTTAATTTGGCATGTACCACTAGTTATTTGCTTGTGCAAAATGAATTACTTGCAATTTTGAAATGACAAGAATTCATAATGACCTTTGGTAATGATGTCCTCCAGCATGATTTTCTTGGAACTTGAGCTGACAATTTGAAGGAAGCTTAGGAATTTGTATGCCATGGAAATTAATATCCCAAATGGAATGATTAAGCTCAAATATGCAATAAGTGCCTGAAAAGATTTGCGTTCCTTTTTGGAGTTTGACAAGCGCTTGCAAAATGACACCGCAACGTTTGATCATATGGACTACTGTCAAAGACTGCCACCAGCTTATGCTAATTAATTAGCTCCTACTAATCCTACAAAATTTCAACTAGGAGTCTCAAAAGGATGACCAAGAATAAGCATTCTCTGGCCATTATAGCAATCAAGTGGATTCTGGGGAGGGATTGCATTGACTATGAGGATAAGTATAGAGTTAACATTGATGTGTGCTCTCACTTCATGGCATCCATGCTCGACATTGTGGTTCTCAAGCCATTGGTTCTGCACCTGGTGCTTGAAATATTTTTGAAGAAATATTTGGGCGGTCTCAGAGAGGTGGTAGCAAACATTGCATTTGGAATAGGCCTGCCAACGACAAGCGACCTCCAGAAATACATTAAGGAAGACGTATTCGTACCATGGGTGTCATTCCTCAGTAGCTTCTGCATCCAGTCACAAGAAGAACATCACCAAAGGTTGACTCATGCTTGCCACTTCCTTTTCCACTTGTTCAATGTGTTTCCCATTTATGACATCGACTGGTACACCAACTTTAGGAACCTGGTGTTCCCTCCACCACTTGTCGTTGCTCCTACAGATGTTGCTGGTCTTGATGTTGCCCCTATTGATGAAGTGATTCTAGATGCTACCATTGATGCCTCCATTGTTGCAACTCATGCCCACGACTGAAAATTTCTTTTTATGCTTTAAGAACTAATACCCGTTAGTCTGTTTTTGTAGATATGCCTGGAAAAGGATTTACCGTAGATAGATAAACAAGATACAGAAAATATATAAATATATACTCTAAAAGTGTAGCCTCTAAGCCATTTTTGACATTGTATATAGTGAAGTATATAAATATAATGAAGATATAGCTTTGGTTAAATTTTTTGTTTCCTTTATTCTTTCAGACTCAGATGTGGATTTTCTTTTTCTTTTCCTGCATATGTATGTTCACTTCAATTCTGCATATGGGTGTCATTCCTCTACTTCATGGGTCACTTTTATATCTCTATGCACTTTGCAATAATGGGTTCCATTTTTTTTTTGCTTCCTCTCATTGTAAAATTAATTATTGAAAGACCTGCTGACAAAAACACAAGGGAAAAATAATTACATTATTCACATATTTACAATGGTAGAACAATTTTGAAGTTCAATTAAATAATTTTAGGTGAATCCCATTGACCAGAATTCCCAATGCTTCTTGCTCCATGGTTTCTAATTCAAATGCATTATGTTCTTTGCATCAAATTATTTTGAGAGGGCCTTCCCAGAGGTTGTCAAACTTCTCGTGTTGGCCTGGCTTTGCAACCCTTTCATTAAATTTTAGCACTAGGTCCCTTCATTTTAGACCTTGGTTCGAAGCTTTCTTGTCAAACCATCTTTTAACCACTTGTTGGTAGTTGGACATGGCTATCAGGGCCTTTTCCCTTTTTTCTTGTAGTTCCAGCAACTCGACCAATTGAACCTCCATGGCACCATTTTTCTCTACCTTGAGAGATTTGAGAAATTGCAGTGTCAGAATCTTCGTGGAGATAGGAAATAGCGCTTCTTTTCCATACACTAGCTCGTACGGTGAAGTCTTGAGGACTTTCTTAGGAGTTATGCAGTCTGCCCAGAGCGTCGCCTAAAGGTTTTTATGCCATTCTCGCTAGTGCTCTAAACCCATTCTTTTGATGAGTCGAACTAAATTTTTTTTAGTCGACTCTGCCAAGTCGTTCCCCTGCAGATAGTAGTTTGATGATGTTTTTAAGAATATGACATGCATGAGTGAAAATTGACATACCTTAGAGCCTAGGAAAGCCTTGTCGTTGTCAGAGATGATGGTTTTAGGAGGGTCGAATCTTGTTACAAGTTCTTCAAGGAAGTCCACTATCTCCACCTCCATTGCATTCTTCAAGGGCATGGCTTCAATCCACCTGGTAAAGTAGTCTGTCGTTATTAGAATCCATTTATGTCTGGCGCCAGAGGTGGGATTAATCATCCTGATAAAATCAAGGCCCCATTGTGCAAAAGGTTCATCAACCATGATTGGGTTGAGAGGCATTGTGGAATTTTTTCTTCTTCCTACAAAGAATTGACATTCCTTGCAAGCTTTTACCAAGGAGTATGAGTCATTGAATAGCATATGCCAAAAGTACCCAGTGCACATGATTTTGATGGCGGTGGTCTTTGCGAAGAAATGCCCACCTGTGAGACTGCTATGGAAAGTATCAAGAATCCTCTTTGCTTGCTCTGTGGTGACACATCGCAATAGAATTCCGTTGAAGTTCCTCTTGAAAAGGACCCCTTCGAAGAGCGCATATTTGTTGTTTTGTAGTTGATAGAATCTTCTCTTTTGAGAAGGAAGGTTGGACGGATATTTTCCTGTGTTCATGAATCTCACCCTATATGTTAGCCAACATCCTTTGGATTTAGACTCATTCATTAGAACCAACTCGACCAGTTGCTCTTCTTCAGCTGTCATTTCCTCATCATGAGCCAGATATTCGCACAGTCCTCTTCCTCAGATGGTTTTTGTAGGCTAAACCTCAATGTCATATTCAAGGATCTTAGTGATCCAATTAGCCCTCTTTTTAGTGATTTCTCCTTTCATGATGTATTCACACACACTGGAATGTGTGACATAAACAATCACCCTATTACAGGATATTAGGTGTCAAAACTTCTTGAGTCCCTTAACAATTTCAAAATCTTTCCTCTCGATGAAGTTGTTGTTCATCTCATATTCCTTTAGGGTTTGGGATTGAAATACTATCGGATGTTTTCCCTTGCCTTCATCATCCTTTTGAGTTAAGACAATAGCAATGCTTGACTTGCTGATGAATACATACATTATGAAGTCCTTTGATAGGTCTAGATTGACCAACACAATGTTAGAGTAATAAGTTATTATGCTTAATTAATTACATCACATTGATTAATTAATTAAGTCACTTATTCCTCTTTATTACTTAAGCTAAACTTAGGCACATTAACAATTAATTATTAATTATTAAGTGTGCACACTAGGGTTTCATTTAGGGTTTCCCTTTTAGGGTTTCTTGATCTCCTTCATAAGGATTGATCACTTTGTAATAATAGATTCTCTTACTGCATTTTTACTAAGAGGTTTACAGAGAACATCTTTTTCGGTTCTTCATATCTTTTGCATGTGACAGGTATCCATCTTGCATGCAGGTGATCTTGGATTCTAACATGGTACAAGAGCTCCAGACCTGCAGCTGCTTGTTCATGATCTGAAGATATGGCCTCTTTGTGAGTTTCGAGTGCAAGGGTTTCCATAGGCATCTTTTCTGCAAGATCTGGGGGTAGCTATTTTTTCGGGACACTATGGGCTCAAACGGACGTCGCCATCGCGTTCGCAGCATCCCAAAACCCTAGAAACGCCTGTCAAATCGTTGATTTTGGTGAAGTTGGTTCGGGAGGCAAAAATTTTTTCTCTAAAGGGTCGTACGACCTCTTCTGCATGCATTCCGAGGCACGCTTTTAAAAAAATATATAAAAAAATCACTTTTTTGGAGAACCGTGCGGCGCTCATAGTTCAGAAAAAAACCCGCTGCTCGGCGGCCATCGGGCGGCCACCAAACCGCCGCCGCCTCCCCTCTCCACCACTCACCCGCCACCGGCTCCCTCTCAGCCCTACGGCCTCTGCTACACCAGCCCCGGTCACCTGGTGGACCGGGGGCCTCCTGCCTAGCCCCCGCAGGCTCTAGCTCCACTGGCGCAGGTCATATGGAGAATCGCAGCCTCCAGCTCCGCTCCAGCCCCTGGTCGCCCACAGGACCAGGGGCCGAAAACTTTTCTTTTCTGCAGGGGGGCATTTTTTGCAGCGACGGCCATACGGCCGTCAAATTTAAGCTCGTGAACGGATGACATCAGCATGACGTCAGCGTACGGCCGGCCCCTCTTTGCCCTCCTAACCCTTGTTTTTCCTAAAAGAGCAGTTTTTTTCTTTTGGCCATAACTTGGGCATACGGTATCGAAATCGAGCAAACGAGATATCGCCGGAAAGCTGGTTCTGAGAACTTTCATTTGGTGTAGTTTATTTTTCAGTATTTTACTATTTTCCTACATTTATTTCTATTTGAAGTCAGATGTACTTTTTATACTTCCGAGCTCATAACTTTTTTCCACGATCTCCATTTTTTGCCTTGTTTGAAGCGTCGGAAAGGTATTGAGGAGCTCTAGGTTGCTGTCCATGCAATTTTTCTGTATTTGTCCCAGGTTTATCAATTAGTTCATATTTAGCCCGATGGGTTGTTTGGCGATTACTTGGATGTTTTGGCAGTTGGGAGAGTGCATCTTGCATCTTTGCACTTCATTTTCAGTAATACATCATTCAATAATTGCTTGCTACTTCATAGATTCTAGAGTTGTTCCAGTTTGGAGTTTTTGAGTGTTCTGTGGCATCGGGTCTTCTGTTGCTTTATCATGATTCCTTGAGTCAATCAGTGACTCTCATCCGGTTTCAGTAGTATACAAAAGAATATTTCCTTGCTTGCCTATATCAAGTTTCAGTATTACTCTACAGAGTTCTTCCAGTGCTTCTTTGCAGCATGTTATCTCATTGTAAGGGGGGTTTTGTCCCACTGGGTTTTTCCTTCTCTTACTCCATATTGCATTTGTAAATGGGTACCTGATCAGCCTAGTTGCCGGGACCCATCTTTGCTTTCATGCATCTTATTCTAGTGTTTTAGCTTCTTCCTAAGTTCATCTTAAGGGGGGGTGTTAGAGTAATAAGTTATTATGCTTAATTAATTACATCACATTGATTAATTAATTAAGTCACTTATTCGTCTTTATTACTTAAGCTAAACTTAGGCACATTAACAATTAATTATTAATTATTAAGTGTGCACACTAGGGTTTCATTTAGGGTTTCCCTTTTAGGGTTTCTTGATCTCCTTCATAAGGATTGATCACTTTGTAATATAGATTCTCTTAATGCATTTTTACTGAGAGGTTTATAGAGAACATCTTTTTTGGTTCTTCATATCTTTTGCATGTGACAGGTATCCATCTTGCATGCAGGTGATCTTGGATTCTAACACACAAGAGATAAAGAAATAGTATCCTTAACCTTCTTGAAGGCTCCTCTAGCTTCTTTATTCCATTTAAATAATTGATCATTTTTCAACATTAGGGTGATCAGTCTAATTATCCTTGCAAAATCTAAAATGAATTTTCTCACAAAATTTACCTTCCCCAGGAAAGATTGGATTCCTTTCTTGTTGACTGGTAGGGGAAATTATTTGATTGCTTTCACCAACTCAGGATCAATTTTAATTCCTTCTTTGGACACTACGTGTCCCAATAGCTTCCCTTGCAACACTCCGAAGACACATTTTTTCAAGTTCAGGGATACCTCGAACTCCTGGAATTTTTTGAAAACCATCTCAAGGTGGTTGAAATGATCATCCTTATGCTTGGAAAAAGTAGTCATATCATCCAAATAGATTAGGATAATCTTGTTAATCAATTTGCTAAAAGCGATATCCATTGCCTGCTGGAAAGTGGTTCCCGTATTTGAAAGGCCAAAAGACATTTTTGCATATGTGAACGTTCCCCGCTTGGTAGTGAATGTTGTCTTGTGTCAGTCCTCTTCTTTAACCCGGATCTAATTGTAACCTAAGAATCCATCTAACAAAGAAAACATTTTTGATCCTACCACTTTTTGCAAGATTATCTCTATAGAAGGCAACAGGTAGTGGTCCTTTAGGGATGCTCTGTTTAGGTCCCAAAAGTTGACACATAGGCGAAAGTCTCCATTCTTATTTTGGATTGGCACCAGGTTGGATACCCACATGTTGTGCTTGATCGAGAAGACAATCAGAGACTGAATTAGTTTTCTCAATTCTTGCACCATCATGGCTTTGATCTTCAAGTTCACTAGACTTTGTTTTTGGCGGACTAGTTTTGCACCTTACGTTAGCTCTATTGTATGTTGGATGATGTCGAGATTATATCCCTTAAGTTCATCATATGACCAGGCCACCACTCCTTCATACCTCCCACACATTTTGATAAGCCTTTCCTTGTCGTGATGCGAAACATCCTTTCCGACTTTGAGCTTTCTTCCATCTTCGACCTGAATGTCTGCAAAGTCACCTTTGTTCATTGCAAACTTCCTTTTGTCATTTCTTGCATTGTCATAATCAAAAAGGTTTTTGAGAGTGATAAGCCCCTTTGAAAGCTTATTACACATTAGTTGAATGATTTGTCTGTCATAGGCTTCGGCAATCTTTGGTTGGAGTTGGTTGGAAAATTCTCTCGATTGTTGGATGAATGAGGCGATGTGTTCATCACTATCAAATACCTGATAGCTTTGATCGTTATCTAGAATCATCGGTCAGACTATCACTCATAAAAAGTTTTTACTATGCATTAGGTCGGAGGTAGGCTCAAATTGAGATATGATTGTGACCATGCGATCCACATCAACATTTTTTTCTCTAGGCACTATATGAATGTTGAAGGCTTCAAAACCTTCTATCAGGTCCTAGACTCTATGTCTGTAGGATCTCATGTGGACATTCTTAGCTGTAGAAAACCCTTGAACATGGTTGACCACTAGTTCAAAATATTCAAACACCATTAATTGCTTAATGCCCATCCGATCGGAAAGGCTCAGACCTTGCACTAATCCTTCATATTCAACTTCATTGTTCGAACAAGTGAACTGGAAGCGGAAAGACCAAAGTGTATTTTCATTGTGTGGGGATATCAAACATATCCTAGCTCCTGCGCCCACTTTACATCTTGCTTCATCAAAGTGCAATGTCCATAGTTCTGAATTTTGGTCACCCTCAAGTTCCTTCCTGACCTTCAGAAGCACTTGATCTTCATCATAGATGACATAGGTGCCCAACCTGGTAGCATGATAGTTTCCAAAAGGGTCAACATCTATATATTTGCTCAAGAGGACTTCTTCTTTATTGATCCAATCTCCAGTCACCTTTTCATCTTCTAGCAACTTAGTGCAATACATCTCTTCCTTAGTGAAAGAGGTATGGGTAGTTTCAAATTTGATCAAAGCTTCATCGACCACATGTTCCGAGTGCAAAGCTTCAGACACTATTTTCATTTTAGCTCCATGCTTGGTCTTTAGAATCAAGTGTGACCAGTCCAGAGAAAGATACCCTCCTATCTTTGAATTGAATTCTCAGGACAAGCAGAGGTCAAATATAGGGGGGACATCTATGATCATAGTGTCTTGTGGAACTGTGACACTAGGGCAGGAGAACAAATTCAAGGGGAGGTCTTTGATGACACCTACAATTTCAATGTTGTTCCCATCAAGTTGCATAGCCCCTTCTTTAAAGGCTCATAGCTAAGTCCTGGGGATTCAACTATCTACTTGGGCATGACTGTAGTGCTAGCGCCAAAGTCAATCATGGCATTGTGCAATGATTTCTCTCCCACAATGAGGGTTAGGAAGAAGAGTTTCGGTTTTGGCTTATCTTTAACCTTGGTAGGGGCTTCCTCTATGTTATTCGTGAGAACTTTGATAGGAGGCAATTGATCAAAAACCTTTCCTTTCAGTAGTTGCTTTGTTGGCTCAATGATTGGATCCTCCCGGAGAGCCTTTTGTAGTAATGTTTTATGTTCCAGAATAGCTAAAATATCCCATAGAGATACGTTAGTGGATGATTTTTTCAATTGTTCCACCACATTGAAGGATGGCAGATTTGGAGGCTTATGCTCCTTAGCTCTTGCTATAACAATTTCCCTTCACAGTGGACATTATTGTGCCACTGTAGAGGTATTGGGAGTCTGATCAGAAGCACTTTTGGGCTACAGACTGATTAGTTGCAGAACGATCGATTTGCCCATGAATCTCCTTTTTGAGTGAGTGTTGTAATCAGACTATACTTGTAGGTTTTTAGATGTGGATGCATCATTTGTGAACACTTCCTCTTCTCCTTCCATCCATAAGAAGAGTGTGTGATTGGGAGCAATATCCATTTCTTTCTCCAAGGACATCCCCTGCATTTGTGTGGTAAGCATTGCATTTTTCATTTACAAAGAGGCATATATGTAACCTCCATGGTCCGATGTCACGCCTTGACTACGCTACTCCACCACCTTTTGTTGTAGGTTATCGTGTAGGAAATTATAAGGAAAATTTGAGTCATTGTAAGGGAAACACCAAGGGTTGGTGTCATCCATTAAATTGTTTTTCCCTGCTATCAGCTCCCTGCTTGAGCTTGGGTTGGCGCTTTGCAACGGAGAAGGCACTGGTAATATTTGATTAGTTGTTTGTGCCTATGGATTTGTGCGAGCACCTCCTTGGGACTGGTTATGTTGGTAAGAAGACCTTCCACCTTGATAATTCTGATAGGTCAGCTTCGGAGGCATAGCCTGGTTCCGCTTGATAACAGTTATCTCATCGGCGATGGTCTGCAACATTTCCTTGAACTCACTCATCTCTTCCTTTGAATATTTGGATGTAGAAGCAACTTTTTGGGTGCACCCAAGTATGTATACATGAATTGAGGAGCGGTTGCACTAGTAGACGTCATCACCTGGGTGAGAATTGATATCTCAGGAAACATAGGCATGGTAGGCTGAGGCAGAAACCTCTCAACATCTATTAGATTGTTCTCCTCTTTAATTGTGATGATATATGCATCTGGTAGAGTGGTTCCACCGAGTGACTAGATCATCATTGAAATATCACCGTTGATGGACTTCAAATAGAACATGAACACTAAGTCGGGCAGCGGGAGGATTGCAACCCAAATTCTTTGCCAGGTTATGTGAAATAGAGTGTTGAAGTCAGTCATGGCTTCATATGGGGCCCACTTTATGATCTCTAGCTAGTGATATTGCAAAGACCTATCTCCATCATTTGAGAATATTTCATAGAAAGGATCTTCGAGCTGATCCCAAGTAATGATAGTATTAGCTTGCAACGTGTGGTACCAATCCAGTGCCTTACCTCTAAAAAAGGGGGCAAGCAACCTTAGTGCTATGTTTTGGTTTGTAACTCCATGTACCAAACATACATCCACAACATCTTGTAGATGTTCAGATGGTGTTCTTGAGCCATCTCCAATGAATTTAGGTATAGCTTTTAGAGCAGAGACCAAGATAGGGGCCCAAATGATGGGTGTTGCTGGTGCTACAAGAGGACTTCTAGCATCCCATGCCACATAATTCCTCTTAGCTACGGGCAACATGGCTAGAGGAAGGGATGAAGGAAGCATAATGTTCACTAATTGGGTCACGGTTTGTACTATTTCTAGTGGTGGCACTAACAGCCTAGGGCTATTTGTTGTTTGGGACCTAGTAACAAGTCGATGGATCATACACCCTCTTTGAATTTAGATTCATTTAAGTAGTCCCACCGAGCATGCCAGAAAAAAGAATCTGTTGATGCAAAAAATTGGCAAGGTAACAGTCTTTATGGGAAACTCAGTTAATGAGGGGACCAATTGGGCTAAACTGGGTGACCTCCAGGTTTTTTAAGAAGTTGACTTCTTTTGTAATTGGGGTTTTGGAATGGGAAAAAGAAACAGATATAAAAAAATAAAGATCTAACTAAGGTGATAAGCCAAGGGGTAGATATAGGCACAATAAATCTATCTTTGGGGACTCGATTTAAGGGTCTGATAAGTAATCTGCTATGTTCTAGAATTAACATAAATGAAAGATAAAGATCCAAATAATTCATATAATGACATAAAATAATTTTCACACTCATTCACTAAAAAGAAGAGTCAAAGACATGATCTAAACCAACAAACTTGTATTAAAATCATAGAAGTTCTAAAAATGAACAATTCAGGGCAATAATGGCACAGTATCATTTTTTTATCAAATAACATAAGAAAAACAGAAAGGTCAAACAATGGCACAGTCTAAAAGTCTCATACAATAATCTAAAAGCATAAAAAAATTTGGTGTCTTTATCTAATTTTTTTGCCTCTTCCAAAATCATTTTCAGAAATAGGAAGGAATATATATAGCCAACAATCCCACCGCTTGGCAGGCCAGTAATAGAAAATATTTTGCATCTCGAGCAAAAATGGCAGTAGCAATGATTCCCCTTGGTCGTTGTAACAGAAAAGATTTGGGTCATAACACATAGTCACTTCCCAGCTAGATGCATCCCCTACGAATGATGGCAGTGGTCCAGAAAAATACCATGCAGACAAGTCACTTCCCAGTGGAGGTAGTTAGAACACATGGCAACATGTCACAGCTTGTTGTTCACTCTATCCTTCCCTTCGGTAGAACTCTCGCTGAAAGGATGTGTGGTGGCAGGTTGCAGACCATGGTTCATTTCTACCTTTCTATGATGAAAACTTGCGCTAGGAAGACACATGGAGGAATTCTCTACTATTGGCATTGGTTGTGGGGCCCGCTAGAAGTGTATGCAAATGCATGCTACGTGGCATGCAGACAGGGCCAGATGAAAAAGTGAAGGGAAGCAGCAATGAAAAGTTTGCAGCGTAGACATGTGGAAGCATGGTAGGAGCCGGTAGAAGACTGAAGGAAGCATTTGTTGTGACGAGCACTTGACGGACACATGGTGACAACCAACGGGGTTTAACAAAAAGAGGCCCGATTGAGTTGCAAAGGGCAACATTCTGAACATATGAGGATCAAGCTGGTACTTAGCAAAATAAAACCACCCAAAGGGAGCTTGAGGAATTTTATATTCACATTTACAATGGATAAAAAAGATGAAGGCTCTTGTGTCTACTCTTGCGTGTGTCCAAGAAACGACTTCTCATGTCTGCTCCCATGCATGCCCATGTATCGTCTCTCATAGATCTTGTGTGTGTTTCTATGTGAGGGTATAGTTTGGTTTCACCAATTGTGCAGGGTTTGATGTGTGGCACTCATATGTGTGTGCCTCCTATTGAGGCATCTCCCCTTCCCACCCCCCTTGCAATTTCAAGCACTTATTCCCCTCCTCTCATGTTTACTGCTTTGATATGGGTTCTCAATTACTCTTTAGTAGCCAAATCTAGTGTTTTTCACCCTCCACAGGTGTGGCCTCTCCCTTGTGCCAAACCTTCCTTGATGGTGATTTGTGGGGTGGATATTGTTGATAACAAGGGTTTCTACCAGCATAGGGGTTTTGTGTATCATTTTTCCAATCTTTGGAACTCTCTTCCTGACTTGCACAAATGGGTTATGGATTCTTAGAGGTCCTTAGTGGCTGGTAAGATTGAGACCTTCCCTTGTGCTAAAGGTTTTTTATTGCTTCATTTTCTTTGTCTAAGGATTTTTGTTCAATGTTGGGTCTTTGAGCTTGGGGCAATCACTATCTCTCACTCAAACCTTGGAAATCTTCCTTTAACCCTCTTACCAAACCACTCAATGTGTGTTTGGTGTGGGTTAGACTCTTGAATATCCCCTTTTAATTTTGGGAGGAATCTTTTTATGAGGTCATTGGCAACTCTATTGGCCACTTTTTGAAGGTTGATGGTTCCACTTCTTTTATGGGGCATTCAAAATTTGCTTGTATTCTTGTGGATATTGATATTTATCTGCCTCTTCATGAGGATTTGGTTCTTTTGGTTTGGGATCGGCCCTAGTCTCAACTGCTCAATTATGATGGCCTTCCTTTTAGGTGTCATTGTTGTTTTGTTACAGGTCACCTAGCTTCAACTTGCTCTCTCCTACATCAAAAAGGTGTGGCTACTTGATGGAAGAATGATAATGATGATATGTTGATTGTCCCAACTTCTCTCTTCTGAGGATGTCTCCTCCCTAACATCTAATGAGTGTCATGCTCCTGACGTGGATTTGGCTTGTCTTGAGGACCCTACTAGTGTTTCTCCTCCTTTGAGTGCATCTCCTACTCCTTCGATTGTTTCCACTTTGCTCCAAGATTCTTTTGTGGATGATGATTATTTTTCACCTTGTTGCTTCTTGTTCCCATTTCGTGTGTTGGTGGTCATCCCATGGGAGATTCTCTTGTCCCTCCTAGAAGTGGGTTTTTGAATGATAGTGTCGCTTGGACTATCATTCATAGTAGGCATAAAGGTTCCTCCTCTACCTCTTCTATTTCTCATTCTTGTGACTTTTTGGATAAGTGAATTGTATAAGATCAAGTCCCTTTTTCTTTCTAATTCATTGCTCTAATAAAAAATATTGTTGGTCTTTGCTTGGTTCTTTTAAGTCTTGCTCTTGGTGAGATTTTTCCTACTTGCCTCAATGGTTGTTTTGTATCAAGTTTGAGCCCTTCCTGCTTAATCTTAATCAAAACATAATGCATTGTATGAATAACCATTGTTTGGTATTGTAAATGGTGTTTTAAGGTGTTTCTGGTGTTATTGAGGTAGTATTTATTGTTGATGAATAAGTGCAAGGAATATCCTTTCCATTTATGGATCAATGCATTCCAAAAAGATTCATAGATTTCAAATAGACTATCTTAAGAAAAATAGAACAAAAGAGTGTGTAAGAAATATTTGGGTAATCTTAGGGATTAAAATTAGTTTGTTTAAGGATAGTTGTGTGCCTAAGAGGAAAAATATTGTATTTATCTTTGAAGATAGTAGATAAGGTGATTTGGTTCATTTTTGCTAAAGTTGTCTCTAAAAATTCAAGCTCTTTAGAGTAAAATCATCAAGTTCTTTTTTTTTGATACATAAGAGATATTTTATTAGTATTTAAAAAGATAAAGTTTACATACTTCTGCATATTTTTCACTAGCTACTAGCAATTAAGCTTCACCAAAAAAAAAAATCCACCAACATTATAGGGAAAAAACCCACACTAAGACCCTATGCAACCCGGCCACCACTACATACTAGAATAGGAAACCACCACCCAACCACTTTAACTACCATACTCGAGAGAGACAAACCCAAACATTACAAAATTTATAAAAAAGCCAGACTTCCACCCCAAACCTGAACTCACAGAAATTTGTTGGCTTTGGTGAAGGCCTCAAAGTCCACTATCTAGTCGATGTCCTGCACAACCATGAGACCGAAATTTTTTTCATATACTCCATAGTGACGACTACGATCATGCGGTGCCTCATTAATGCTGGACCCTTCAAATCAAGCAAAAATGGGTATATTTTCACTGCCTCATTTGAATTCTTCAATAGCTCCCAGTCGCCAGGGTGAGGGATGCCCTTTCCCACAATTTCAATCTTCAACACCTCATCCACACCCTCCAATAAATCTTTTTGAAAAAAAAATTCCAACAACACTTTAGCCTCCACCTTTAGCACATGGTTATCCAGAAGGGACACCAAGAACCTAGAAGTGATATTCGTGTTATCCCTTCCAAACTCGTTTCAGCTTAAATGACCAAAGCCCAATACCATTTTCACCGCCACATATAGTAGAGAATCTATATTTTTCATATTCATTTTAAGATGTTGGTCTGAAACCTCTCTGAAGGTCATTTGGCATGTTTTGGCCCCTAGTGAAATCAGTTTGTCCACACCGAAACATACCAGACCATCCATCAAAACCTCAATTATAAAGTGCAATCTCCCTGCCATCACAGAAACTAGACACATGCTCAATAAAACAAACCCTGTAGGAAATGCAAACCAAAAAAACAAAGCTAGGTTTCAAACTAAAGCCTCCACTCACGCCATGACTGCATTTAAGCCAAAGAGGACACCAAGCTTACAATCATAATTCGATACTTCACTATAGATGATATTAATTCCATGACTCAACACACGAGGGAGGTCATCCTTAACCACAAATACCATACAAACTAATCAGAAGATCAATCACATCGGCAGCTAAGCTAGCTAATAAACCGCCACTCTATCAACAAGCCAATCCTTGATTTGAGTGCTTTAAATACTCATAATGGGCACCACCTTGCCCGAATTTGCATAAACCCTACCCATATTTCCTGCCAGGGTGGACTTGGAAGAGACCTTGCCACCTCACCAAGCACCAACCAACTCACTGCCACACGACCATACTTGTGTGCCACCTATGCCAACCGGCCAATTCCCTCCGCCAACTTGGAGGGTCGCCCTCCCATCCGCCCACAAGAATCATACCGTATAGTCACTGATCACTTTTCTATTTGGACCAACAACACCCATATTAGAAAGAATATTCGCCTCCACATTCCCTTCCCTCAATATATGATTAAACATAACTTGATCAAACTCTTCTATCCAACCCAAGACAACATCTAATTTTTCCCCAAATTTCCAGTTCCAAATTTGCTTTGACCTTAATGCATTGATGACTAATGTAGAATCCCCTTCAATGACAACCTTGCTCACGTTCAGTTCTCTACATAAATTCAAGCCAAGAAGTAAGGCTTGAAATTTAGCTACATTGTATGTCCCCTCTGGAAAAGAAACTACAAGTGATCCATAACTTCCCCTTTACTATTACTTACTACACATCTCACACCAGACGGTCCAGGATTTCCCTTTGAAGCTCCATCGAAATTCAATTTCGCCCATCCCGGCTTTGGGGGAGACCAAGCCACCTTACTTCATTCTTCCACTTTCGCCAAACCTCCTGACCCTACAAACATTGGAGCCTTTATTCTAAACCAATTTTTCAACATCAAAGAATCCCAAAATGAGAAATTACGACCTTTAGAGTTTAGCTCCTCCACCCTAGCATTGAAGCATTCCACTATACTTGCTTCAATCTTACACTGTAACCTAGGAATAGAAATTTCCTTTTCCTAAAAGATCCTTCGATTTTGCTCCTTCCACACTTCCCACAATACAATCAAGGGGCACACCATCCAAAGATCCCCAAACAAGGGCTGCTTCAGGGGAGATGGCCAAGAATTCAACATTGCTAACAAGTTTTTAGGGAAAGTTGTTTTCCATTGCAACTTCAAACACAACTAGTCCCAAACAGCTTGCGTAAAATGACAATTAAGCCGTAAATGGTCAACCATTTCTTTCGCAATTCTACACAAAGGGAACCTTGAGGGGCCACAGAAACCTAACTTTGCAAATTTGTCACCCGTCAAAACCCTACCTTGAGCTGCTTCCCAAGTAAAGATGTTAGCCTTGAGTAGGCATGCCTTGTTCTAACATAGTTGAGAAGGGAAATTTGGCTTGACATCCCCTGAAGAAGCAAGGATTGCATATCCTACCTTTGCAAAATAAACTCCTTTGGGTGAAGCATTCCATCACATTTTGTCTCTTCCTTGTCTCCCCCAAATACACCTCCCTTTCGAAACTTTCTCAAAAGCTTCCACGTCTTGATTATCTAAGCCCAGTTGCCTAAGAGATTTCCACCTGTAGTGACCTTCCTTAAGAAATTTAGGGTCATCAAAGTGATCTCTTACTTTGTCTCCCCACGCCTTTTTTGTTTTTTCCCTAACCCTATCCAAAGATGGGTCCAAAGCTAGGCTAGGATAACCTTCCAAGGAGTCTTCCTAGAAAAGAGCCTTTCTACCATCTTTAACCTCCCAAGTTAGATAATCCAAAATTAGATCCCTAGCATTTTTAATAAAATTCCAAATATGAGACCCATTAGAAAGAGATTTGGCCTTCAAAAAACAATTTTCCTCATTATCCAAATATTTGGCTCTCACAATTTAACCCACTTTAACTCCGGCTGAGAATGAATTGTCTAGGCTAATTTTTCCCCAAGAGCCTTATTTTGCAAGAGTAAATCTTTTAACCTCACACCATCATTCTCCCTTCTTTCACACTCCTTCTGCCACTTAATTAATGGAAACTTCTTTTGATCTCCATTCCCATTCCTAAAGAAGTTTTTTATAAATCTATTCAAAGATTTGCTCGCCCCCACAGACATCGACAAATAGGAAATCAAGAAAATTGGAAGGGCAACAATGACATACTTTAACATTTTCAGCCTACCCGCCTAGGACAGCTAATGACCCTTCCAAGAAGCAAGTTTTTCTTTAACCTTTTCCAGCAAAGCATTCCAAGTTCCACCATGTTGAACCCCTTTGACTAGAGGAAGACCCAAATACTTACAAGGCAACTAACCTCTCATAAAACCCAAACATCTCAAGATTTGTACTACCAATGAGCTACTAATATTGAAGAAAAAGGCTTCATATTTTACCAAATTAATCTCTTGACCTGATGCCAAAGTATATTTGTCCAAAATTCCCTTTAGCCTCTGAGCTTCTCTAAGCGAAGCTACCCCAAACAACATAGTATCATTTGCGAATTGTTGGTGCGTGATAGAAGGAAGGCTACTTGTAACCTGGAGACCTTTTACCCAACCATTACATCTCTCCTTATCAATCCAATGACCCAAAGCTTCTGCCATGATTATAAACAAGAAAGGGGAAAGCGGATCACCCTATCTTAAACCCCGTGATGCTACAAAAAAACCTTCAGGTGAACCATTCAATAAGACTGAGTACCACAAGCTAGCCACCCAGCCAAAGAGACAATCTAGCCAATCTTTTTGGAACCCAAAGGCCTCTAGCACCTTGAACAAAAAATGCCAATTTACCTTGTCATAAGCTTTCTTTATGTCCAATTTTAATAACATTGTTAGTTTATTCATCTTTTGAACTGAGTGAATTACTTATTGGGCTATTATTACCTCATGTAGAATCAACCACCCTGGAATGAACCTAGTTTGCTCATCTGAGATGATGGAAGCCAGGATTTTCTTTAGGCAATTTGCAACCACCTTAGCTAGAATCTTATAAAAGGTATTGCAAAGGGAGATAGGGCGAAATTCATCCCAAGCTTCTAGCTTCTCTTTCTTTGGAATGAGCACTATAAATTAATTATTAACCTCTTTTAGAATTTTTCTAGAGCTTCTAGAGTCCTCAATTGCCTTAATAATTTTCGTGCCCACAAAGTCCCAACACTTCTAAAAGAAGGAAACTAAAAATCCATCTTGACCAAGTACCTTCTCAAGATGTAGAAAAAAATCTACAATTTTGATCTCTTCTTCTAAAAACTTAGCATTCAAAGCCTTCATCTGAGCCTCTGAGACCAAAGCAGGAATATTACCTAGAATTGCTCACTGAGCTTCCAAATTGGAACCTTCCCAATCATTTAGAAGATTACTAAAATACTCCACTGTCGAGTCTTTAATCTCTTAATGGTCCTCCAAAGTGTGACCATCGCCTAATTTAATGCTTACAATCTTATTTATTTCCCTACAAACCTATGTTGAATTATGAAAAAAGTTGGTGTTTCTATCTCCCACTTTGAGCCAAACTTCCCTAGATTTTTGTCTACAAAACACCTCTTCCTTTGCTAAAAGATCATTCAATTTCGAGGTCAAGGCCTTCTCCTGTTTGAATCTTTCATTATCTATCCCTTGGCTTATAACAATCTCCGCTAGATTTTTCAATTCAATTTCAATCTTAATTCTTTCCTCAAAGATATTTCTAAAGCGGTCCTTATTCCATTGCCTTAATGGTTGCTTAACATATTTCAATTTGGAGACTATATTAAACATCTTTGACCCTCCCAGGTTACAATCATTCCACCGTTGCTTGATCAAACCCAAAAAAAATTGGTCTTTAAACCACATCATTTCAAACTTGAATGGACATCGAACAAGACCTCTTTCTCCCTCAATTTGCAGCTAGACTGGAAAATGATCAGAACCCCATTGATTTTGCAATCCATTGTGAAAGGGAAAGCTCCCAGATTCCCCTTAAATAAAAATCTATTAAGCTTTTCAGCTATACTACAAAAATCATTCCTTTTGTTAGTCCACGTGTAGTTGCCATTCCCAGTTTGTAACTCAACCAAATAATTTCTCTCCACAAAATGTTGAAAGTCTGTTTGGGATTGAAGAACTCTACACACCCTGCCCCACTTATCAGAAGGCCTTAAAATGGCATTGAAATCACCCCCTAGAAGGAAAAAATCCCACCTCAAACTGCTAAGAATTTGGTCTAACTCTTGCCAAACTTGCCTCTTTTGCAAACAAGAAGGACCATAAACATTAATAAGAAAAAATTGAAGATTTGAAAGAAAAATCCTTACCCAACAAGCCATCCAATTCTGATTTGAACCTACTTCTTCCACTAAAACCGTATGAGGCTTCCATATTGTTAATAAGCCACCTAAAGCCCCATTAGCTCCAACCCCAATCCATTTCCACAATTTTAACTTTTTGCTAAACTTAACCAAATCTTGATCCCCAAGCTTTGTTTCTTGCAAAAGAACTAATTCCGCTTGACAAGCTTCGATATGGTGCCTGATTAGGCCCCATTTGTTAGGGGCGTTGAGACCCCTAACATTCCAAGTTAGAAGCCTCATTGTTGTTCGGGAAGAGTCTCGCTCTTCCTTACTTTCATCATGTTGTCAATTTTCTTTTGACTTTTTGCTTCTCCATCCCATTTTAGTTTCTCCTGATTCAAAATTTTGGCCCACTTCTTATTCTCACCGCAGTCCAGAGTGGTTTTAAACAACTCATTTTGAAAAATACCCAACTTGGTGCAAGCAGATTCCAAACCAATGGGGGGTTTTCCTTTTTTCCCAAATTGAGAGTCGAGACCTTCTGCAAGTCCACCCCTGTTTTCAAGCTCATGCACAATGGGTGAGTCCTCCAACATTTCACAAAGCCCATGAGTTCTTCTTGGCTGCTTTTTCCAACTCCACCAGTTCTTTACCAACTTCAATCAATGAGTTCAACTTTACATTTTGGCATTCTTCCCCCAAAATTTCCAGAACCTCTGAAATCCTATCACTCAAAACCATATTATGATCTTTATCCTACTCCACCTTGTCTTCTTGCATAGGGTCTAACCTGTTGTTTTCCTTCTCCATAGGCAATAATGGGGGGTCAGTCATATCATGACCACCACTCTGTTTTGACAAGGACTCCTAACCACGAATGACCTTGACACTTTTCCATTCTTTAATGGAGTAGACTTGATTAAAGCATGTGTATCAGCCTCCTTTCTAGCTAGAGTCAAAGAAGATCTCGCCTCCCTGGCTTTCCTAGCTTTTTTAACCAAAGATCTGCAAACCAAGGGTCTCACCCAGGGCTTAAATTTGATGGTCGTATGACCGTATTTAGAGATTTTTTCCATAAAATACAATCAAAATTCTAAGAAGATTGTATTAGATGAAAGGAGATATTTTGGATAGACTGTCAAAATTTATATAGAATTATAATGATATATTATTTAATTTATATATAATTTTACTTATGCTAAGGTATATCATAATGTTTTAAGGGAACATTTGAATAGATAACCGTCATTAAAAAATTTGTTGATAGACAAGGTCGACCGCCAAATTTAAGCCCTAGTCTCACCATGCAATGATTAGTGTGAGAATCCACACTAAGCTTCTAAACCAAGCTCCCATAATATGAAATTAATTCTATCTCATCCCAAATATGCCTCACAGGATTGTTTTCAACAAAAATCCTCACATAGGAAGAGGCCTCCTTCACATCCTTTCTTTTGCACAAACAAAAGTTCCAAATCGATTCCCAATCTCTTCTAAAATACTTGACTCCCAATATTCTGTAGGAAGATTAGAAAGTTTGTACTAGTCCTGAACTATCTCTAGTACATGAGTAGAAGGATTAAAACCCACTACCCACCGATGAAGATAAAAGCCACAACCATCAAAGACCCAGACCCCATCAACAATCTCATCCCTCAACACTCTAGTCAGACAAACCATCAGAAAAAACCCATTTTGCATGGTTTTAAATTGAAGGTCCAAGCCCCAATGATCCTTCCACCATTTCACTAAATACTCCCAATTAAGAGAAGCTCCATACCATTTTGCGATTAACCCTAGATTCTCTAGGCGCAACACCTCTGCTTGAAGCTTGACTGAGCTCACCACCATAGTAGCTCGTCCCCCAGAATCTTTTATCCACCCATTGACCCTACAGCTTGAGCCTTCCTGAATCTTCCCTCGACTCCTCCCATTATGGGTGTGGCTATTTACACTGCCAAACAATCTTAGGATTATTAGGTCTACGATTAGGGTTTCGACCCCAACCATCCTGATCTTCTTGTCTTGCAATACCACCATTTCCTTTGAAACCCCTGACTTGTTGCCTTGGCCTTCTAAACTCTTCATTTCTATAAGCTCCCCTCTCCTGACGACCCCTAAATCTGGAGGCACCACGTTGCTGCCCACAAACACCAAATTCCTTATCTGACTCATCCAAAAGTTGTCGATTGTAATTACGCGGCCTCTCCCATCTATCTGAATGCTAGATGCCTTCCACATTCGTCTGCCTAAGCTCTCTCCTACCATCCAGCCCTCGCTCAGACAAGCGACCTGAACCTGACCGTTGCAAACCACCACACGCCATTCTAAAATCATCATGTTCTTTTGTTATGGGATTTTGTTCTCATTTCTTTCAAGTTTAAAGTTATTTACTAGCCTAAAGAGAGCAATTTTTAATGTCTTCATTTAGATTTATATGTGATGACTATAGCATGGCATAGCCATCTCTAGTTTGATATATTCCTTAATAATTCAATTATCCAAATTCACATTATTGCACATGCATGACATTATTTGTAGACCCAAGATTGCAATCATAATACAACTATATTTTCTTAAAATGTTGAAGGAATTTTTCATATTTGTAGGACATGGATTTTTATATCTATGCACTATCCCTTTAAATGAACCACAAAAAAATTAAGAAATTGGGTGGACACATGTTAGTTCATATGTGATTGTGTAACATGGATCTAGACAAGGTTGTTGTGTAGGTGTGTTCCCTAGTATGAGTGTAAAGGAGCACCAGACAAGTGTCATGAGAGGATAGCTAACAAACAATACGTAAATTTGGTTGAGAAGGGCATTATAAGTAGTTATTCAGTGGCTTAAACTAAATAGACATGCACATCATTTTTCTCAAGTATGTGATATTGGTTAGCACATTGATAAACCTAGTTGACAAGATGAGATGTACCTAACTCTATGCCATAAATCATTTAAAAAGGAGGATTTTTTATATATTTATAAACTTGCTAGTAAATAGGATTTGTACACATTATGATAAAACTACCAAAATTTTAGTGGCTTTGATATCATAATTTTTTACATGGACTAGAGAGGGGGTCCTATATCCATACCTCTTGTGACTTCTAAGAGGAAGTTTTCTCTAAGGGAAGGAGAACTAAGGCCCAATAATTTTGTGGTCTAGTGGTGCGATCTATAGACACCATGTTATTATTTAGGTTTAGACTAAGATGTGTGTTTTTATGCTAAGCCATACTTGTAATTCATGTGTTTTATTATTGCCCCAATCATTGTGACTAATATAATGATGTAAGTTTCAATAATGATTAGGATCATGTTTGTGCATGTGGATTTGCATAGAGAATACTTAATACTTCTATAAAGTGGGATTACTTTGCTAGATGAACTCCATGAGATTAAGACTAACTTTTTAAATATTTGTATAAAAATGAATGTTGATTAATGGTGTTGGGTATGATGATTCATACAATGCTCTTTTGCTTCACATTTTTGAGAGTTAGTATTATTACCATGAATTAAAATCACATTTGAATGAGATATAGAGACCTATTGTCTTAGATGTCATGCATATTTGTATTGTGGTTATGTGTTTAATATCAAGGTTTTAATAGATATTATATTATTATGTCCTAGATTGAATATTTGTTTACACTATAATTCATGGTGCTTGATTTATGGATGGGTAACATATTGTACTTGTAGGTTGCTATTTGTCTTGAAATCATTGCAAGTTGCTAGTTGCTTCTCATAGCTACTACAAGTTATTTATTATTTTTTAACTACTAAAGGTTGTTGAGTATTATCTTGTAGCTACTAGTAGTCATTGATTGTCATCCCACAATGTTTGTAAGTTGGTTATCTTTTGTAGTTGTTGCAAGTTGTTTGTATTGTCCAACAATTGTCAGTCGTTGGTTGCTATCACGTAGCTACTACAAGTTGTTGGTTGCTTCTTATAGTTGCTATAAGTTTTGTAATTGCTACAAGATGTTCTAACAACGTTTAGGTTGCCAAATAATGTCTATGTTGTAAAAATAGTGTCATAATTGTTGCAATTTGTTGTAGGGTAGTTGTAAGTTCCTATAAGATAAATTAGTTACTATAGGCTATTGTCTAGAGTGTTATATGATATAAGATTATATAATCTCATTGATAACAAATCATACCTCAATGTGTTTGGGTTGATGAATCCAATTAGCTATGAGTAGATCTCTTGCAAGTCCTTAACTAGTCACTTTTGCAAGTTTGAACTTATTGAATTTCTTTCCTTGTAGTTGTTTTTGGTAACATAAAAATGAGTTGTTTATCAAACAATAAGATGTACTTAAGAGAAAAGTAGTGAGTTAATCTTAAATTTTAAAATTTAAATAGCAAATATGATGGAGGAAATTAAAAAATATCAATATTTAAGTTTCCTATTGTAAGGGAATAAAACATCCCTACATAAATGTATAGGGTAAATATATATAATAATACAATAATGAACAAAACACCCTAGGTAAAAGAGTCAAGAGACAAACATGTATATAATTGGATCTAAATCACAAGAATAAAATAAATAAATATAAATGTATGCCTTTGAAGTGGAGATGAAAAACAATTTGACAATCAATTGTTACCTAATTCTTGAATTTGGATTTGGAATGAATAGATTAAAAATACTACACTATAAACTCTACAATTTTATATAACCTTAAGTCAAGTGTGGTTTCAACTCAAATAGTGCAATTCTAATACTTTATTATGAGCATAACCCTATTGCTTTTAAATCTCCTATACCTACAAACAAGTTTTATTTGTACCTAGAACCTACAATGAAAGGCTTGGTGGTATTAAGGAACAATGCCAAAACTTTCCATGCTAGATGCAAAAGGTGTCTTGTTTTCCTTCTTCTTAGTCAAGCCTTGTTGATCTATTTAATGATTTTAATAAGGTTGAAAGACAAGAAGCAACTAATGTGGCGATATTGCTACTAAGGCTCTTGAGACTTGATGCAATATGATGCAATTTAATCATTAATGGGGTGATTTAGAGCAAGAATAAGGTTTCCTTGTTTGTTCGTGCAAGGGCCAATGTGGTTGATGTGGAAAACTAAATAGTCACTTAAAATTAGAAAGGGTGTGGATTTTGGTCTCTGAGATCAAACAAATGGATCAACAAGGAAAAGTGTTAGACTAATGAGATGATGGATAATACTTCAAGTTTGATAATTGATGTATGATCAAAATTACCTAAGGGTGATATCTCTTTATTCTTATCCTAGGTGCAAAATTTGAAAGTTTTAGTGCATGAATGGATGTAATGACTAGTTGGAAGTGGGTTGGCTTAGGCTCAAGATTAAATTTAAATTTTGAAGAAGTGATTTAGAATCACTGTGCATTCCTAACTTAGGTAAAGACCACAACTATGATTTTAAACCCAAGAGAAATTGTAAATTTATATGAGAAATGTCTATATAAAGATAATATGTTTCTAATCCTTAATCAAAGTCTAGGGTCAATAGTAATTCCAAATCAATTGAAATCATGTATAAGGACCAAGTACTTAAGACACTTGTGCAAAATAGTGTAGAATGAAGAATAAAAGTGCAATGTATGTACTTTTCATGCTTACACTTGTGTTAGTTTCTGGGTCATTACAAGCTTAATTCTAGAACCCCCATTATCATGTCAGGGTGCTCAATCACTAAACTACTACACCCTTCATGATCCAAATGTAATACCCAATAATGAAAGTTTTTTTCATAACATATTACTTTTAAGTTAATGGATGAGGCACGCCAACCTAAGACCTTCACCCCAAAGTTTAGTTTTCCATTGACAAAGCTTTTGGTAGAATTTGTACTAACACAATCTCTTTGTAATTGTTGTCCACCTTAGTTCGATCATCACACAATAAGGAGGGCTCAAATAACGTAAAATCTTCATTTAAGATTTTATTATTATTAACAAAAGACAACCATTTTCATTCATGGGCTAACAAATAATATGAACATAGTTGAAACGAAAAAATGGAAACCATCATTTGAAGGAGTTAAATCAAGCTTTGATGGAGCCTTAAAAGGGAAGACGTATTGCAAGGGCTTGCCATGTGGTTTGTAACTCAAAAACACAATTGTGTTTAGAAGGTCAAAACATCTAGGTAGAAAGTCAAATAATGAAGTGGAATAGATGGCCCCACTAGTTAGTATATAAGTGACATATGTGGCAAGCTTTTAAGTATAGAGATTGAAGATGGCTCCCAAATAATGATGGAGGAAAAGAGAAAAAAATAATCTTAATTAGAAGCTTAGGGCTATTTTAGAGGAAATATTATGATAGAAATATAAATTTGTTAAAGCTATGATCTCACAGTAGTATGGAGAATAAAATGTTGTAATAGGCTATCTTGCAAAATGTTTGTGAGAGTTGTTGATTAACCCCATAGTAACCTGAAGATCACCTACAACCAAAACACCCTTTAACACGAGAAAAGCAATTTGAATTACTATGAAGCCTAAGAATTTATTAGATGCAAAATGAATAATGATACAATATACAATGAAAAATTCTTCTTATAAGGGAAAAGATAAAACTCTATGATAGAATAAAATCATGACATGTGTCTTAATCTTATGACAAGACATAAAAAATATATTACCAAAGTAAACTTAAGTATACTAGTATGAATATGACATAATAAGAAAATAATTACATAATATACCATGTTCACACCAACACCCCCTTTCAGTGCAACTTAGGGAGTATGATAAAAATGCAAAGATGTATGGATTGGTCCTAGCTACAAGACCATGTTAGGTACCTGTATACAAACAAAATAAATCTCTCAAATATTAAGTAAAAGAGAACCTTAAAGAAAAAAACTCCCCTTTTAGAAAAAAACTAAGAAATATGTACATGTGATGGAAGAAATGAAGACTCAACATGATCCCAAGGATTAGTTCTATCACTAACATATAATTGATAGAGACCATGTATCCTCACCCGCATCCACCCTGCCCCTCCCCCTACACCCACAAAGAAATAGCTCCTATGCCAATGGTGAATGCCTAGAGATAATATATGATCCAAGACCTACAAATTTTCCTCTTGGGAAGAAACAAATCCACTAATGATTGTAGAAGCTATTCCCATAATCTAGATGAATAGGGAACCCAAATCCAAATGTGCCTCCAAATGCAACTTTACATCCTCATGTTGGAAAATGATGTCTCCTTAAAAATATGAACTAAATGCCCAATACGATAAATGGAACCAAGAAAGGGAAATTTTTGAACATCTAGAAATACATATGTGATGAAATCACTAAGGTAATACAAATCCTCAAATGTATCCTCCAAATTATTCTTTCAAATCCACTTCGTTGGGATTCTTTTCTATCACCATGTTTGATTAAACTCCACAACCACCTAAGGATCATATGCAACTAAAACACCCTTATGTGCAAAATAAATAATGATACAATATACAATAAGAAATCTTTATTATAAAAACACGGATGAAACTCTAAATTAGAATAAAATTTAGACACGTATTTTAATCCTATGACACAAGACAAAACAAATGACCTAAATAAGTATGCTAGTATGAATAAGATCTAACAAGAAACAATTGGATAACATATACCATCTTCACACCAACTGAAAACGAGAATGCTAAAGATTAGAACTTATTAAATATTTCACTTCAATATTGTCCCCTTTGATGGCAAGCCTTCTAATGATAGAGAAGTATAATAACGTTACAACAGCTTTGTCCAGTTGTGTGAACCTATATGGGGAGGTCATTTATAGATCCTTCATAATTAACGTTCTGGTTTGTATATACAAGATATATGTATAGTGATATGTATAATGATGGCTTTGTTTTGTATTGTTATTTGGTTTTTCATCACTCCTCATGTGTGGGTTAAGTGTCAAGTCTTTTAGGCATCTATTGGATGATGGCAAACAAAGGTGCCTTCCAAAAGCCTCTTTTGTCATGCAAGGGTTCCTAAGCACCAATTAAAAAAATTAATTGTTTCAAACCAAGTAAATCTCAAGCTGATAAAGGCAATATTGTGGCCTAATGGTTCATATGATAATTGTGGTGTCAAGTCGTGTAGGACTATCGTGGAAGACTTCAACCAAAAGCTTAAGTAGGCAATGGTGAATACAAAACTCTTGGTAAGTCTTGAAGAGCTGCTTGTTAATTCAAGTGTGAAGGAGGATGATTGTGGGGAGATGATGCATGTTTACATTAGCCAATGTGGAAGCATAAACGAAAGTGATTTAGTGGGAGGTAGGCGTTATTTTTCTCAGTGCTTGTGTCTTAGCTTTAATGGAACATGTTCACTCTCTAAATGCATTTTGCAAGGATATTAGTTGAGTTATGAAACTTTTGGTCGGATGTCATCATAAAAAGATTTAAGGGGTGTCCAATGGCTAAGAGGATGATCAGGCAATTAGAGCTCTTAGGCAGGCAAAAATCTAATTAAAGGTTTCAAGTTCCAGGGTTTGGAGAATTGCAACAAGCGCAACCGATAATGGTTTCCGGCAATGGTATATAAAGCCGTGCATTTGATCGATGGAAAATGCCTCTTGAAGGTGCTGGTATTGACTATTGGGGCGTCAACAAATTGCCCTAATTTGTTGTTTTATGCGTCATTTTTTGGTTATGGTTAATTATCTAAGATGTTAGGCCTTTCTGTAATTGTTGATAATAGCCTGTCTTATGCTGTTGCTGATATGCCCATCATCAGGATTGCTCATGCAGCTGTTCATTGTTATCTAGCTTACTTTCTGTGTTTAGTCAGGTTGCAGAACCTTGAATAGAACCCCTATATTAGATCATGAAAAAAAAAATTAAAACCATGTTTACAAATATACATCTTCAAAACATTAAGACACACGATGGATGTTCGACCTAAGAAAAAATGCCACAATATTTGCCCGATGCAACATGAAGCCTACACCAAAAAATGAATAGATAAAAATTCCGAACTGAAATAATTCTTCAGCAGGTGATGAAAGATAACACAAGAAGTAACCCAAAATGAGTGAAAATCTTTCCTCAGCCAAAGAACGCTTACAAACTTTACCCTAACGGAATCGTTGCTGTGAGACAAATTTATTTCCTTGGCTCACATCAGCAATCCACACATGACAACATTGTCTATCCAGCCACCGGACTGCACATTTGAGCGTATTTATTAATTTATTGAAAATCAGAATACAATGTGTTTTTTATTTTCAATTAATTAATAAGCAGTCAAATGTGAACACTGATGGCTGGGTAGACGTTGCCCGAATAAATCGCCAGTTCGACTCTACATTCTTATTTCACTTGAATTAGATGTTTTGTCACAACAATGCTATGGTAATTAATTTATTACATAAATATCGAAGAAAAAATGTTTATATTTGAAGAGTGCGCTCGTGCAAAAAAAAATTGAAGTTAAATATTTGAATTAAGAGAGATTATAGTTTATAAACTGCAACAGGCGTAGAAATGAACAAAGGGAATTCAATGAGAACCCATATATTTCCACAAATAGTTGGTGTGCACAATAGAAAAATCACAGGAGCTGAAGAAAAACAAAATTGAGCAGAGCTACTGATTGTAGCCCATTTATACAATGCATGTGTTAAGACGCGAGCAGGAGTGACATCTTTTGCCAAATAGTATCAAAAATTCAACAGTACCAATACCTGATCTGCATGATTTCAGACCAAGAAAGTGGATCTTTACCACTAAACTAGAAATCCCATGGTTGGGTTGATAAAAGCACAGGGTTCGGAACTACTTTTACATGATGGATGCCAACTTATAAAAGGGGGATCCACCCAAGAGTTCCAAGAGAATGACATGGTACAGTAAGTAACAGCAATGGCATGCTTGTTTGCTTAATACTATGATAAGCATGTAATTTATAAAAACCAAACCTGCAAAGATCCTAGTATAAACTCTCAAACTTTACATACATTGTGGAGTTTAGAACCCAACAAGTGAACATCCTAATCAGATGCTTTCCCTGCACAAAAAACCCAAAGGGAAGTCTTCTGAAAATGCAATAAGCTCATACTAATACCAAGACAACTCGATAACTCAAAACATTTCGTGTTTGATGTCCATGTCCTGTATAATTGAGCTTTCTTCTTCTCCAAGACATTGTTCCTAGCAACCAATTTGTGTTTATAACCTATTATTGTGGTCTTCAGTGCCCTGTTCTCTTGAGATCCCAGAATCCTTAGTACAGGAGCTACGAGGTTGACAATCATTCTCATTATCCTGATGTCTAAACCGTCTAACATCCATACCACTTCCTTCCCCAGCTCCCCTACCAGATATATCACTCTGCTTTACCCTGACATCTTCATTTTCATCATGCTTGAAGCGTCTACTCTCACAGTTTAAATCTGCTGTCCGAGATGAATACACTGACCCACGGTAGTCACTGTGCTTTAACCTACCCGGTGATTCTGTCAAACTAGATTCATGAACAACTCGAGGAGAAATTCTCCTTGGACTACCTGAGCGCACAAAAGGTCTCCTGTAGTCAGAATCCCTGAAATGGCTTGTATCCCTTCTATCATATGACCATTTTGATGATTGTGGAGAGGACCGCTGAGTTCTGAAAGACATCTTATGTTCAAAGCCAACTCGGTGATATATAGGCGACTTCAGTCTTTCTATCCTAGCCTCAGATCTTAGCACAGGAGACCTACTCCGTCTTCTGATTGTTGGTCCTCGATCAATGACACCAGCCCTTCCCCTTGGCGAGGACCTAAGCCGCGGAGATCGTGTTCTTGACCTTGAACGAGACTCTGTGTGTGAACATGACATTCGAGTCAATCTCCTTCCTGGAGGAGGGGAAAAACTCCCATTCCTTTCTCTCAAGCGATGGTCCATAGACCTGCGAGGAGAATCACCAATTGAATGATCCCACCGATTATGTCCAAATGAAGGCTCTCGATATCGATCTCGATTTACACGACCACCAGCATCAGTCCGCATAGCAATGGCTCGATCCCTGCCGGTATTCAACCCTGTATCAGACATCATTGCACCAGTTCCCATGCTCATCTGCATTCCAAAATCTAGGCTCTCCTCAATATCCATTCCAGAGCCCCTTCCCATCAATGTACTGCGGCCTCTTCGACCACGACCACCTCCCCGAGTAATCTTTGTTACAGTGCCATCACTGGCAACAAGAAACCCACTGCTTTCAACCTTGGCAGCAGAAACTGCAGCAGCATTTGCAGAACGAGGTGATCCAAATCCAACTTTACTGCCATAATAGTCGGGAGGAGAGTGATGCCTACCTGAGCCCCAATGACTGCTTGCACCATCACCCCATGGATCACCCCTTCCCCTATGATGAATGCCCCGAGAAGGCCCACCTCTTCCCACAATTCTACCTCTGGTTGGTTTTCTCGAAGCAAAACTCGAACTTGTTGAAAGATTTCCATCCCTGTTTGAAGAGTGTTAAGGATCACACTAGTCAGTCTTAAGGAGAATAACATTCATGCAAGCATTTTGAAATATATATAATTGGTAAAATGGTATGCAAAAAGGAAAATAACAGAACCAAATTTCACCTTCCACGCATAAAGAATGCTTCTTTCCCATGTATAGAATCATCAGATGTCATTCTTTCCCTGAATCCAGCATCTATTCGTGAGGATGGCATCCGAGCAGACATGGGCCCCAATCTGCCCCCAGTAGGCCATGGGGGCCCTCGACCTCGCTTGCTGATTATATCATGGACAGCCTTGTATGCTTCATCTACATTTTCAAATCCTTCAGGCAGTTTATCCCATCCTGAAGATTTTGGCCGTGATGAAGCAGAAAGCCTTACTTCTCTTGATCTTAGAAAATCCTTATTCATATCTAGGCTGCAATTAGGTTCATCAATCTCTAATCCTTTATTTTCAGTTAAAAGTTCAGGGAATTGAGATATCATACCATCAGCTTTATGCATCTCTTTTTCAGTACTGTGTTCAATGCCTGTTCCAGATGTTGTTTCAGGTATAGTTACTTGCCCATCTGCTCCAACTTGTAGATCATGTGCCTCTTGATCAAAATAACTTTTCTCATCCATTTCAAACTTCTCGATATCATCACAAATCCTTTCATGTTCCATATCTTTCCCCTTGTCATACTGTTCCATGCCAAGATCATCAGCATCCCTAAAATCAGAATCACCATAATCAACATGTTCATCTTCCAGTTCTTCAGCCACATCTTCTTCAATCCAATCATGAAGCTCTGTTTCTCTGTATTCTCCCTCTTCACCTTGGTTTTCATCTTCAGCCACTTCAACAAACTTTTCAGCATCTGAAGCAAGATCATCTTCATCATCATAGCCATCTGATTCATAGTCACCACCATATGCAATTTCTTTGGCATCCTCTGCAGACTGTTTATCCAACCCACCCTCAGGGCTTCCCAATTTTTCCCTGGGGATGTCAATATTCTCCGCACCAGCATCAACCTCACAGGTAACTGATGTATGTGTATCATCAACATTCATGTCCTCATCAGTAATTTCATTTAAATCTTGCTTACCTGCTGGAAGGGATGGAGAAGATTTTTGTTCACAATCAGGAAATTCGTGACTTACTGAAAGACACCTCAAGTTTCCCTTAGCATCAGTTCCCTTAACATCAGTGGGAGCACTTGCTTCACGACTGTCTTCTATAGGTTCAAAATCATGCATTACAGGAGGCGAATGCTTAAGTCCATCAAGTGTGTCTGCATTAACATCAATCATCATAGTATCTGTTTGTTCATCACTTTGTAGTTGGGGTTCTTTCCCCAAAATAACATCAGGAGGATTCTCTACAGAATGCTTGCCATCTTGGACTTCAGTTGAAGAAATCCCATCAGCTGGTTCACATGGCACTTCTGAATTTGCAATGGAGAGGTCTAAATTCCTCTCAGGATTTGATTTATCTAATGATATTGAAAGGCTTTTGGAGATGGTAGCTCGGCTAAACTTACTCTGAGAATTGACAGGGTGATGATTGAGCAAAGCATCAGCCTGAAGACCAAGGGTCATATCAAGTACTGAATCTTTATCAAGTACTGAATCTTTATCAAGGGCCAAGCCTTCTAAAGAATGCACAACATGATCATCCTGTTCTGACTGCAATCCCTTGCTTAGCATATCTTGCTCAGGCTTTCTACTGTCGTACTTGGCATCTGAAACAAATATTTGTACTGGAATACTATCCAAGTGTTCAGAGTTTATGTCGCTTGCATTTACTATTGGTAACTTTCCACTGTGTTTAGTTTCAGGATCTCTAGTTACAGCCTCCGGTTGTTTTTCCCAAGAGTCCATAGGGGTATTTAAGTCCCAGTGCGACCTGTCATCATTAATATAACCATCATTAATATAACCGGAACTCAACCTCAAAAGCATTCCTTTCTCTTGCTTCTGCCCATCTTTCAGTGAAGATACAGATTTATGTTGAGAGCACTCCCCTGCTTCAGATGTCACTTTAATGCCGAGAACTATTTCTGAATGATTACTAGATTCTAAAGTGCCCTTGCGACCTAGTGCCAACTCTGTTTCTTCCGTGCATGCAATATTATCCACTGATTCATTGGAACTATTACAGGCTGGAGTTTCATTGCTTCTATAACTTTTATTTGGCGAAACTGATAGCAGATTACTCTCCAGAACATGAACTTGTCTCTCATACTGTCCTTCCTGATTTTGAGTATCCTCGTGCATATTATCGTGTTGTGGATCTTCTGGGCTATCAATGCCAGTATCTTTCAAGTTTACATATACAGGCTTAGCATTTTCAAGGCCTATATATCCAACTTGAGATAGTCTCTCGTCCAAACTGTTCCTCGCTAGCTTACTCATAGATGCATCCATAGTTGAAGTTGATACTCCTGATATGTCAACATTACCAACAGTTTCCTGTGAAAAACAGTCTACAGAACTAGAAGCTTTTCCTCTAGTTTCATTCAGCATATCACCAACTAACATCGCAGATTTTTCTTGAATAGATTCTCCTGCAATATCCATACCATCTGCCACTTGCTGCTCCCTATGTGTATTTAAGGGGCCTTGTTCTTCTGCTGTACCTGATAATCTGCCAGAATGAATGACCGAAACTGGAGGCTCTGAAAGTAGTGGCTCCAATGGAGAAGAAGCTTTGGGGGAAGATGGTGGGGGAGATGGAGGCCAAAATTTCCGTTTTTTTATGGGAACACTTACAACAGCATCATCAAAACGTCGAGTGGGAACAGTAACTCCAAGCTGTTCATTAAAGGTTCAAAGCATTAGAAAGAGTTTAAAATATAAATATTTCTTGTGGTCTAATAACATAACATAAAAAGAGGTACCTTTTCAGATTCAGCAATAGATAAGTCATCCTTGTGCGGTACCTCAACAGTTTTTCTGCCACTCTCTCCCTTAAACCTCTTTAAAGGAGGTTGATTCTCAAACAGTTCAGCTGCTCCAGCCCCTCCATTAGTCAAGTCACTGGGGTTGTGCTTTACTCCTTTTTTTGGAGTAAGATTATTAGAGTCTCTACTCAATCTCGAGTTTAAATCAACCGGCTTAGAAGATCCTTCTTCTGTTGAGGTTGCGTTAACCATTCCATCAACTCCTATAGAAGAAGCACCACTGCCACCACAAACTTTACAAAAAGTCAGTGCCTGATTCCCCCCTGTCCTTGAATCTGCCTGGGAAACACGCAAGCAGCTGGGATGGGCAACAAGTGAACCTCCATTGCAATGGCAAAGGGAAATCTGCATTACAAGATGTCAAACTCAGTAAATAACATGGAAATAAACAAACATACAAATCATGTAGATCAAGTTTTACAGTCAAATACATGTGACTGCTGAGAAGATATGATTCAATACAAACCATTTTCTCAAATTTTTCGCTGTCCTCGCAGCCACAAAATGTACAAATAGGCTCACCACCTGTCACCTCTGCACTTTTACTATCTTTCCAAGACTCTTCAGTGGAAATTGCTCTGTATTCTCCCTGCAAAATATGCATAAAACTATAAATTTTCTCAGAAAATAAAGAATTTCTCTAAACACACACACTATAACATGCTCCCAGTTTTTCTTTTCATTGTTTTCAAGTGTTGCACCAATATCCCTTAAAGTTTGATTTTAAGTCAAGTAACAACTTGCCAGAACCTGAATCCATAAGCCAGCACTTGAATGTGGCTCTCATCTATAGTTAAAATACATCTGTGATCCTTCATTTAATAGTCCATTAAGCTGAGACACCAAAAGCGTCCCACTAACTTGTCCTAAATAGCCAGATAAAGATAGGCTAATTGAATTACACAGACGTTTCAAACTGACCTGATCATCCATTCTAATGATGGTTATTTCTCCACCTTCCATCTTTTTACAAGCTGAGCATATCCAATCTTCAGTTATCTGCAAGACAGTTAAGGAAAATGTGAATACACTGAATTCTCAACACTTCCATTCCCTATTCAAGAATGAGAAATGTAAACTTAATATAACATATTTGACATCCTAGGTCCGATACTCCTTATAGTTTAGTCAAATTTTAATTTAAATTTACCCATTAACAATAATACAAAAATCAGAAGAAAATTCTTAGTTAAAGATTATATGATCAGAACATGCAGTAAACTCCAACTCTTGCCATCCACTATACGGAGAGTTGAAGGGTAGTTCATCAGGGCTATCTACGTAAGGACTGTACGAAGAATCGTCACAGGTCTCTTATACACATAATCACCTTCGTAGTTTAATATTTATTTATTTATTTATGGTTGCTATCCAACTGTATATGAGAAATACATGGGGAAGGCCAAAACCAAGAAGTGTCTTCAGGTATTATCTCAAAGATCTTCTCAAGTCAACATGTAAGCTTTGAAAAAAGATAGATTGGTTCCAGCACTAAGCAATCATTTATCCCCATTTGGGAACGAAAAGTTAGGTCCCCTTGGTATGGTATAGCTGCAAGTACCTACACTAACATACAAGCTCAAAACACGAACAGCTGATGGTTACCAAGAGATTGGTCAGATGGTGGATCAGTTTGTCTATCGTTTGTTATTGGCTACTACCAATCAGTGGAAATGCATTCAGTTCCCATGAAGTTGTTTCATAGCAACACCCATGTTCATATGTACTTCTCTGGAGACCATTCAAGATCAGTTGGGATCAAGCACGATGATTTTGGCCTTATTGTCAATTATTCATTTACAAGTATTATTGGCAAAAGGAGTTCACTGTGCAAATTCCTGCTACAGAGTTCAACTTCGAAAGCATTTCCACATTATGGCAATGGCACAAGAGGGTAGTAGCTAGTTTACCATATTTGACATTCAGTATTCATGATTGCCAATCAGTGAGAATATATCTATTTCCGAAAAAGCCATTTCATGGCAAGAAATATGTTCAGATGTCCACCAAAGACCACCGAAGATCGATTGAGGCGAAATGGGTGCTTGTGAAACTCGATCCCTATATAATCTGTTTCACTTTTGATTGAGTTATTCCATGACAAGAGGTATGTCCAGATGTTCAATTACAAATGAAATGATAGGTAGAGGACAACAGAATGGCAATGCTTTCAGTTCCAATGATATCATTCCATAGTAAGAGCTTCATTCAGATGTCCCTCAAAGACAATCAAAGATCAATGGAGGTCAAAATAGATGGAGTTGCACTTGTCTCCCTTCACCAAGTTGCATAAGAAGTCTAGTTACACATTTTAAGCTCCATGTGGTCCTTACGTGAACATACTAAAAAGTCCCTGTAAACAACTGCAGGGAAAAACTAACAGATAAATAATGGCTAGATGCCAGCCATGTCCATCTAGCGGGAGTTGTTCCATGACACTGACCATGTTTCCCACTGCAAAATCCGAAAAGACAGTCTTGACCTTGGTCTAAGTGTATCCTATAGTTTCCATTTGGCAAGCAATGCTTCAATACAAAATGAACAAGATCCATCTGTACTCTAAGAAAAACATTACAGATCCTCGATTCAGCAGCTCAAAAATCCCCGTGACAGAATGTGTGCATGTATATCGGCTGGCTATTGGTTGCATGACAATTTTACTTTTCCAGAAACAGAGTCTATTTTCTGTCTCTGCCACTACCATCCAATTCATATAATGCAGCATAATCTTGGTTGCAACTCATTCTCAAAGACTCAATCTGTATTCCTTAGGACAATCATGTTGTAGATTTTGTTAAGCTCAAGAACTAAATTGCTTTCAGCGACAGATTGCTTACCTAACTAGTGGTCTACTGCCTATATATCAAACGTTACCATCCAATCCCCTAACCACAACAAGATATAAGTTGCAGATCTCATTCTTGAGATCTAACAGGCTATGAATCCAATAGCAGAAAATCTTTAAAAATCCATGTCTTTAGCAGCTCCCTGTTGGTTTTCCTGAAAGACCAAATTCCCCAAAGTTCAAACACAAGTTTGCTGCCTATGTTTCCACCATTTGATATCCAATCCATCAAACATAACACGATATAAGTTGCAAAAAAGATAATAAGGGTAGTATTTGCCAACCATCACTGCAACACCTATTTATAATATAGGTAGCAAAACTCGTTCTCAAAAGCGAACTCTGTCTGACTAAGTTTTGGGGGCTAAACCTGCTTGTAACATTCGACGAGCTCAAAGAGTTTACATTGACCAATCAAGAGTCCAGTGCCTATTTCTTCACGTAATAAAAGTCATTGAAGCTCATTCTCAAGAACTAACCCTGGTTAATTTAATAGGATAATCCTGTGTGTCAAGACTTGATAAAAGGCATTCTTAAAACTTAACTATATTACCATCTGAAAAGTTTCATTTTCAGAGCACTTCACTTCAGTAACATAACCTATCTCCAGGTCGCCATTCATCATATATAACAAAATCCTTACCCTAATAAGAATCCGTCAATCCGTCTGCGTATGCAGAGAACCTAGCTAGCGGCTTCACCGAGACTATGAATTCTGCAAAAGAAAAAAGTTCAGTGTCTGTAAAGTTGTTTCACTCTGGACAACTATGATCAACATCTCCAGTGTTACCATCCATTTAACGGTTTCACTGTTGATGTAAAAGCAACTGCCATTGCCACACGGTGAGCAGAATCCAAACTAAAAAGGTTCAAGGTTTATTCAACTCCAAAAATTGTTAAATCCCACCTCTTTCTCTTTCTCCTTCTCCCTTTCTCTTCGAGCCAAAGCCCAATAAGGCAGGCAATCCCTTCTGCAAGTGCGCAGAGGTGAGACGATTGATCTACCTCTTTCTCTTCCCCCCAGCCCTCCTTTATCTTCTAGCCAACAACCCAATTAAGTACGCAAACCCGTTTGTAAAATACCCAGAGGTGAGACTATCGGACCTTTAGAGTAGGCAATATAGACCATACATCCAATATCCAGATCGCCTGTGAGCGACCGGTACATATCCATCTGCTAGAAATTGCAAACTGGGGTGAGAATCCAGTGAATGCCTCTACAAAGAGAGTAAGAAACGTGTCATGTGTTCGATCCCTGAGCTCTTCCAGCTCTAAAGTAAACTCTGTAAGGATCGTCTGATACAATGAGTCGTCAGAAATGGATTCTTGTAAAAATCCTAAGAGATGGGTCATCGAATAAAAGGCTAATGCAGTTAATACTCTAAAATATGTACTGCAGAAGCGCCACATGTATAAAACCTGTAGATGGGTTATTGAGACAGCTCCCTTCCCATGGATCAGTCATCATTAAAACACAAGCAGAGCCTCATATTAGCAATTTTTCCTTTCCTGCAAAATCCCTGTTACAGATTGCAAAATTAAGTTTTCATGAAGCAAGAAAATAACCTGTTTCCCGAACTGGGTATCCTGCTCCTGCTCCTCTTGCTGCTGCCCACAATGCCTACAGGCCCCTGGACTCGAACCCTGAGCCTGCAATGCCAAAATCTTGCGCAACCAAATCCAAAACTCAGGCCCTCTAACAAACCCCAAGGCTTTTTGAATCGCTGCTTCCTCCTCCCCTGCAAAAGAAACGCCACGAATAACGCCGTTCCCGGCCCTGACAACCGCAGCCGCAAAGCGAATGCCGCTCGCTTGACTCCTCTCGCACACAAAACAGCTGCACCCCTTTCCCAAACCCTCCGGAAACAAAAGATTCCTGAACGCCAAAAGCCCTTCTGCAAAGAACCCACAACGCAACGCTTTTAATCTGGCATCTGGGTCCTCAAATCCCCTCTCTCCACACCTATACTTCTTCGACCGCGTCACCTGAGACCCCCTGCAGCATTCTACAACATAAAAGCACGCCTGGCTTTTCCCGTTACCTTCCGTCCGTCTCTTAACAGAAACTACTTCCGATGCAATCACCATGGATGGAGAAACTACCCTACGGCATTTATTCTCAGTTTCTAAACCCCCCGCCATTAATGAACCCTGTAAGCCCTCGAGCTTCCATAAATAACTCGTTCTTCGATTATCGAATGGGGGCTTCGTTTTCAAAATCTAAAACCGACCCAACATAGATTGCGCCTCGCTGAAGCCAGAGAGCCCGTCGTTCAAGCCTGCCGTGAAGATTTCCTATGGTTTTCTTCACACCCTTGTGTTAATTATATGTGTTTCCCTTACTTCTTCGGGGTTTTTATCGCTTTTCCTGAGCTTCCTAAGCAAGCGCCCGAGCCTAATTTCGAATCTAACACCGAGCCTGACACTGAATCCAGCACCGACTCCAACCCCGAGCCTCAGGCGAAGCTAACCCGAACCCTGTCTTGTCTTGGGAATGCAAAGCTACTGAGGAAGGCTTAGGTGAGCCTGAAATAGGGCAGATGTTTTTATTTTTCCAGTTTAAATAATTCATAAAATAAATCGCTTTTCTGCCTTTAGGAATAAGTAAATAGATGAAGTATAAGGAGGAGAGTAAAGAAGGGGCTTTTTCAATTTTATTCGATTCACTGCTTTTCAAAGGCTGGTTTCCTCGAATTTGTTCCCATTGTCCCTTTGTTTGACTTAGGGCAAAGGGATTCTAAACACTCTAGAGTTGGCAAGGAGGATAAGATCAACAAAACAAAGGGTAATGAGATTTCAAGATATGAAAGAAAATGAAAGGTAAGGCCTATGAGGGCCAGGGGCATGTGTTAGTTTGCCTTGTAATGTATATGAATGTAACATCTTGTTATACAATCATCATATAGGTGTGTATAGGTTAAAAGGTTTGTTGAAAGAGTTAAAAGTGATATATGTTTCTTGTTAAAAAGGTTGAAGTAATATACGTTTCTTGTTAAGTTTGAATTTATGTTAATAGTTGAAATTATTTCATAAGATAAGTTATGTGTTAAGTAGTTTTTAAATTAGAAAGGGTTTACGTGTGTAATGGTAAAATTTAAATACTCATATTAATTATCATTTAGTTTTGGATTCTTTTTGATGGAATGTCTTTGTACAATTATATATTGATGAGTGGTGCACTCTTGCGTTAAGTCTTGACTCATTTCTCAATCTCATTTCCATTCACTCCTATTTACACATATTTTTCTATATTCAATTTTATTCCAACTCATTTTGATGGAATTTCTTAATACAATTAATATTGATGAGTGGTGCATTCTTGTGTTAAGTTTGACTCATTTCTCAATGTTGTTTCTATTTACTCCTATTTACACATATTTTTGTATATTCAATTTTATTCCAACCTCATTTACACATATTTCCACACATTTACATTATTATCAACCAAAACTTCCATGCAACTTTTCTTGATCCCAAGATTTAAATTTTTCTATCTTGGGTCAATCCTATGGCACTTGGATTCAATCTCGAGCCACTTGGGATTGGCTCCAAAATTTTATTTTTCAAATTCAAATTCTCAATGCCCAACCTATCTTACTAGTTATTAGGATTCAACTTGGTATACATCTGCACAACTTATTGTTGTCTTGATATTTAAATACATTCATTTGTATAATCAAATACATATGAAAATAAAGTGATTACAAGAAGCAAATCATCCTAGAAATATTTTGATTTGAAACATAAAAGGAGTCCATTACATTCGAATATGTATGTATGTCATTTGCATGCTCGTGTTTGATGCATTTGAGCCTTCACTCAAGGCCTTATAGTATGATCAATAAGGGGTTGATTGTAACACCCCAAAGGACCAATTTTTTTTACTTAAGCTTTCACTGATATTGTTTGTCAGAAAAGAATGTGGTCTTACAACAACAATAGATTCCCATTAATAAGTCACCTTGATGTTCTTTTGGATTTGACATACTTGGCTTCTTAGTTTTGATATTAGCACCAAGCTCAAGCATTAATGTATGAGTTTATCTAAATACATGATGACAGTTATGAGATGGGTTTTAAATTTGGACTTATTTTGAGTCAAGACATTCAATTTTGTTGGACTTAGTAAGAGAATAGGTGCCCAACTTTTGTTGGTTCAATCTCTTGTTTCATGAAATCCTAAATGTGGATATCTTGCCAAATTATAATATATAAACTATCTAAGTCTAGGAGATGTCAACACTATAGACATGAAGCAACTAGTCTATTAAATTGAATAAATTTTGGGGTCTATTATGTTCTTTAAGCTATCTTTGGACTTGGATATTGAACACTACTAGTTGTAAGCTTAAAATAAATTAGATTTAACTCACTCGTTGATTCTTTCATGACACTTACAACTTGAAAAATTCACTCACTTTAAATGTGAGCTACTAACAAAATTAATAAATAAAATTGCTTTGGGTTTGAAGAGTGACATGGATTTGACGTGTCACATGTAATTAGAGACATAAGATTTTCATAGTCTATTGTAAATGAATTAACATGTTTTGAGAAAAATTATGTAAGATTTTTTAAATTGACATTCCAAATCAAATTTCATGATCCATCATCAAAATGAGGTAAAAATATGTTAAGTTACATTACAAAGTTAGGTGAAGGTCCTTAAAAAGAGATAGGGGGAGAGGTGGAATATAAGAACCTAAGGAATATATAAATAATAAAAATAAATTAAATAAAAGAGAGAAATAAAATTTAAAAAAGACATAAATATCTTAAAATTAAGAGAAAATAGGGAATTTATTAGGAAGTTTTACACTGAATGATGTCATGTAATTATCATTATGATATGGTATATTATGATGGCTAAATTGTAAAATAAGAAAATTATTATTTGAGTGAACATTGCAACTTGAATGATAAATTCTATAATGAAATTTATTAACAAATTCATATAACTGTTGGTGTGGTGACTATAAATATAATATAAATATAAAATAACATTACAATAAAGAATTAAGTTGATATAAAAACTACAAGATAATTACTAAAAAGAATAATAAACAAGTTATAAGAAATAATTCTTCTAAATATATAAAATTATTATAAATATTAAAATTATAAATTATCATCAACATTAAAATAAAATGCTACCACACCACGCATAAGGAGAGAATGAAGCTCTGCAACGGTCATGGAGGTTTGCAACGTTCGGAAAGAGGATGGCATGGGGACAGGGGGGGTGAGGGACCCAAGGTGAATAGAGCAGGGAATCTCGAACATGTTTGGAGGAAGGATCGATGGGCCCGACCTCAGTCCATGGCTTCGAATGGTCGCTTTCAGGAGGGACCAAGTCACGGGCAATCTGTAGGCCTCAAAAGGGGCAAGAACAGGCAAGGTCAGTACTGTAACGAAGCTTTTCGTAGACCTAGACAAAAACAGGAATCAAATATGGGTCAAAACGCTCCCCCGCGGATGGATAGACATGTTTCCAGAAAGTTCTCCAATGCTAAGAATGGAAGAGGGGTAATGGAATGGAGGAAAAAATCGCCCCCGGCCAAGGAATGGGAGGAAGGAAGGGAAGAAAGGCCGAAGGGGGGAAAAGGAAACCTTGGCTCTTCATGGCCCAAAGAATACGTAAGCGGCAGAACCAAAGTGGTAATCAGTTCCTCGAAAATACACGGAGAAATTTTGAGGTTAGAACAGTTAGGGCTTTTCGGCAAATGGTTTGGAAAGTCTCTGAACTGGGAATATTTAGAGAAATGGTGGAAAGAGAGATGGGGTGCGGATTTGAAATTCAAAATGCTTCAAAATGAATTTTTTATGGTGGTATGCCCTACCAGAAACATCAGAGATCAGATTGTTCGGGGGGTTTGGGTTTTAGATGGCTGTGGTTTCTACTTAAGAAAATGGTCAGTGGGCTTTGACCCATTAACATATGTGTTGGAAAGCCAACAAGATTGGTATAGTCTACCAAATCTTCCTCTGGAATATTGGGCTCCTTCTATTCTAGAGGAAATAGGAAATCATTTGGGTACCTTTGTTTGTGCAGAGGAAAGAAAAATTGCTAGAAAAAATCAAACTTATGTGCGCATATGTGTGGAAAACAAGGTTGAAAGAACAGTATGGAGTGAGATGGAGCTGATTTTGGACTATGGAACCAGGATCCAAAAATTAGAGAGGGATTCATTTATGCATAACAACTTGGTTCGAACCCTGGCTTGCAGGGTAAGCAAGGAAGAAGTAGGGAAAGCGGCTTCGTTGGAAAACCCTACCCCTTCAGTGAATCTTCGTACCTCTGCTCGATCCCCTGATGAAACCCTACCCTCGCCAATGGGTATCTCGGAGAAGCCACATTTTTCAGCAAATCAGAACTCACCTGAAGCAAATAAACTGTTGTCTAGCAACACGGAAGGCCTCTCTCCTAAGAGGGTGTCGCACCCTGTTTTGGAAGAGGGTGGCGACGCTTTGTCAGATCAGGAAACCCAAATAGGGAGGGAGGTGCAATTTGAGGAGCTTGAAGATAAAATAGCGGAAACACTAGAAATCATGGGGGATAGCTGTCTGAATGTTGAATTGGATTCCTTGATAGAAGTCGAGAAAGAATTAGTGGAGCTTACAGAGGCGGCTAAACTGAAGAATGGTTCAATGGTGGACGGCCTTTGTATTGACGGGATAGAGGAAAATTGGGTGTCAGAAGTGCAAACAACGTCAGAACTGTTAAGCCCCCAATCGGGAAAGAAAAGGAAGATCACAGAGGAATTACATGAGGCAAAATCACGCCTAGGCATTCACAGACGTGATATTCTCAAATTAACACCAGATTGTGGGGATCAAAAAAAGCGGGGAAGAATCCCTAATCAAGAGAAGAGAAAATAGGATGGAGAAGCAACAGGTCAACAAAAAATTGATATAATGATTAAAGTAGGGAAGGGAGACACCCTTCCTGAACAGCAATGAAAATCCTAACCTGGAATGTTAGGGGCTTAAATGCCCCTAACAAGTGGAGCCTTATTAGGCGTCACATTGATGTTTGTCAAGCAGAAATATGTATGTTCCAAGAAACAAAATTAGGTGGTATTGCTTTGGAATCCTTTGGCAGGAAACTGAAGCTCTGGAAATGGGCGGGAGTGGAAGCGGAAGGGGCTTCCGGTGGTCTGATGATTCTCTGGAAACCACAATCAGTATTGATCGAAGTGATGCATTTGAGTCGACATTGGCTGGTATGCAAGGTACGAAGCTTAATTTCAAATCTAAGCTTTAACTTAATAAATGTGTATGGACCTTTAATGTGTCTTCAGAAAAAATTAGTCTGGCTAGAATTGGATGGTATACTGCAAAACTTTCATCAGGAACCTAGTATTTTAGGGGGGGATTTTAACGCCATACTCAGGTTGGAAGACAAGAAAGGGGGTTTTGGAAAAGTCCTACAGTCTCAAAAGGACTTTTGCAGCTTTGTGGAGAGAAACTCTCTTTTTGAAATTCCTATAAGCAATGGAAATTTTACTTGGACGAACCGAAGAAAAGGGTTTGGTAGTATTGCGGAAAAATTAGACCGGTTTTTCTTTAAAGGAAATCTGAGCCTTTTTCCCTACTCATTAAACAACAAAATAAACTCTGGCACGGGCTCTGATCATTTCCCTGTTCAGTTAATCTTCGAAGGGGATAAGGGCCCGCTCAGATGCCCATTTAAATTTGAAATGATGTGGTTTAAGGATCCCCATGTGTTGTCATTACTGGAGCAGTGGTGGAATGAATGTCCAAGAGTGGGTTCAAGCCTCTTCAATGTGATCACAAAATTAAAATATCTCAAACAGTGTTTAAAACAATAGAACAAAGATTGTTTTAAAAACATCTTTGCAGAGAAAGTGCAAACTGAGACAGAGTTAGCCTCTTTAGCAGATGTAATTATGAAAAGTGGCATGAATGATTCATGTTATTTGGAAGAAAAGGCTTTGAACAGCAAGCTTAATGATTTACTTATTAAGGAAGAAATTTTTTGGAGGCAAAAATCTAGAGAAGTTTGGTTAAAAGTAGGGGACAGAAACTCAAAATTTTTCCACAATTCCACAAAAGCAAGACGGGAATATAACAGAATTTCTTGCCTGAAAGTTGGGGATGGAAGTTTGATAGAAGATCTGGATGAGATTAAGACCTCTGCAGTTAATTACTTTCAGAATTTGCTTAATGACTGGGAAGGTTCAAACTGGAAGGTTCAAAATACATTTTTGCAATTCATACCGAAACTGATAACACAAGAGCAATAAAATTCTTTGAATGCAAAATTTATAGAAGAGGAAGTGAAAAAGGCAGTTTTTGAGATGCAACCAGAGAAAGCGCCGGGTCCGGATGGATTTCCAGCTGGCTTCTTTCAGAAATGTTGGCACTTTCTGGGCAAGGAGGTATGGGAAGCTATAGAAGATTCGCGATGGCACAAAAGGGTGCTAAAAGAAGCAAACAATACTCTCTTGGCGTTGATTCCAAAAAAAGAGAAGCCTGAACAGTGGGAAGATTTTCGACCAATATCGCTCTGTAATACAATCTACAAAATTTTAGCCAAAGCTGTTGCTAACAGATTAAAAAATATCCTCCCCTTTATTATTTTTGAGGAACAAACAGGCTTTGTCCCAGAACGGTCAATACTTGATGGAATCATCATAGCTCAAGAAGTTATTCATTCAACTCAAAAAATGAACAAGTCGGCTATGCTATTGAAATTAGACATCAGGAAAGCCTATGACAGAGTAAACTGGAGATTCCTCTTTAAAGTCATGGAAGCCTTTGGTTTTCAAAAGGGCTGGTCAGACTGGATTTTTGGCTGGATTGCTAGCCCGAGGTATTTTGTATTGGTAAATGGATCTTCGGAGGGGTTTTTCACTTCCTCAAGGGGCCTGAGACAGGGGGACCCGTTATCCCCCTTTTTATTCATAATTATGGCTGAGGCTTTGGGGAGGTCGATTGATAAGGCAAAGGAACAAGGCTGGGTTCTTGGTTTGCAAGTCACTAGTAGTCTTCCCAACATTTCACATCAGCAATTTGCGGATGACACAATGCTTTTTGGTGAAGCAACAGCAAAGGAAGCGAAAAATTATAAAAAACTACTTGAAGAATACTCCAAGGCTTCCGGGCAAGAAGTAAGCAAAGCTAAATCTGAAGTTTTCTTCTTTAACACATCCTGTCCCAGTGAGGTTCAAATATTACGAATCCTCGAATTCAAAAAAGGACAGCTTCCATGTAAATTCTTAGGCCTTCCTTTGGACAAAGGCATTAAAAATGACAGTGCTTGGAGCTCAATGGTTACAAGATGCAAAGAGAAAATTTCTTCATGGAAGAACAGATGGCTTTCGTGGGCAGGTAGGCTTACCTTGTTGAAATCTGTATTATCGGCACTCCCTATTTACATGTTGTCATGCCTGCAATTAACTAGTGGAGCGAGCAAAGAACTAAACAAGGTAATGAAAGATTTCTTTTGGAAAGGCAATTCAGACCAAAAAAAGATTCCTCTTATAAAATGGCAGAAAGTGTGTGAGAAGCGTGAAAATGATGGGACAGGTTTGAGAGTTGTTTCAAAGCAAAATAAGGCTTTAGGGGCGAAGTTGGCTTGGATCATCTATTCCAAACCTAATCTAAAATGGGTAAAGATCATCAGAGCAAAATATCTGGTCCCCGATCCAAATTATTTCCTAACTGCAAAAACCCTCCCTTCTGGATCCCGGATTTGGAACTTCATCAACAATTCCAGAGACCTGATCTCGGATTTTCTCACGTGGGAGGTGAAGGATGGTCAAGGAGCATTATTCTGGGAGGATTCGTGGGAAGGCCATTTTGCATTAGCAAGGGTTCCTGAATTTTCCAAAATAATGGAAAAGACTAAACAGTTATGGGGCACAAAAGTTAGGGATTACATAGACTTCACGGATAATGCGAAGGAAGGAATTCTGAAATGGAAATCGGTGAGATCACTGAATCTGGGAGATCAAGAGACAAAGTTTTTTGAACAGGAACTAGCAAAACGCAGAATATGGGTCAGATCGGGAGAAGACAGATTGAGATGGGATGCTGCTCCAAACGGAGTCTACACGACCAAGGTTGGTTATAATGTGTTATCAGTCTCTTTAGAATCAAAATCAGAATTACCCCGCAACCTGTGTTGGAATAAGGCATGTTTACCGAAAGCAGGGATCTTCACTTGGGCGGCCGCGCAGGGCAGAATACTCACAGGTGACAGATTTTTAAAATTGGGTTATCACGGCCCAACCAGATGCCCGTTATGTCATATGGCAGAGGAGACCGTGAACCATTTATTATTGAATTGCTCTTATACTCAACAGATGTGGAGCTGGTTATGCTCTAAATTAAGTTGGTCCTCTGCTCTTCCGGGCACTCTTTTGGACTGTTTGAAATCTTGGCCAAGTCATGATCAGCCTTACATCTTTGGAGACCTTTGGAAAATGTCTCCTTCAATCCTTTTGTGGGAAGTATGGAAGGAAAGAAATAGGCGTATTTTTCAGGACAAAGAGATGTCTATTCCACGGTTACAATGCAAGATCGAGACTTGCATTATAGAACTCTTCAATGCTCAGGTGCAGGAAAAAACAAGAAATCTTAATTTTACCAAATGGGATGCTTGGATCTCGAAACAATGGTTTGGCATCAAATCCCCTCCATTGGAATGTTCAGGAAAAGCTGCCTCAGCGGAACAACGAAAAAAAACAAAGTGGATCCCTCCTGAACCGGGGTGGGTCAAATTAAACTTTGATGGCGCTTCCAAAGGGAACCCGGGGCCGTCGGGAGCAGGTTGCATAATAAGGTCTAGCACTGGTTCGGTTTTGGCAAAATTAGCTCAGCCGCTGATAGATGGCACGAATAATGCTGCAGAATTCCAAGCTCTGCTCCTGGGTCTCAAACTAAGCAAAGAACTAGGCATTCAAAACCTGGTTATTGAAGGAGATTCAACAATTGTCATAAATGCCCTAAGGACAAGGCAAATTCACAATTGGAAATTGGGAGTTTTTTTGGAAGCGGCTTTGGAACAGCTAAACAACTTTGAGCAAGTCATGTTAAACCACACTCTCAGGGAAGGCAACTCGGAAGCAGATCAGTTGTCTAATCAGGGTGTATTCAGGCCTGGCTTCAAAGAATGTCCAAAGATGTGATTCATTATGGGCGGATGGGTGGGCTCCCTCCTCGCCCCCCACACAGACAATGGATGTCTAAGTGGCCGTGTGGTGGGGTGTGAGATGGATGAGTGGCATTCGGGTCGGGCGTTGGTAGTCACACCAACCTACCAAATTTAGCGGTATGCGAATGGCAATGGAAGGATTAATCGGCCGCCTTTTTGCTTGGACAAATTGAAGGGAGTCTAGGGGAATGATGGGCTCAATTATCACGACGTCGGCTGGGGGACACGTAGCGCACGCCCTACCTTATTCTGTGCGCGGACGTGCCGAGTGGTAAGCACCATAAATTGCATTGATCACAGGTTTGCGGGGGAGGAATTTCCTTTCATGCGAAGGACAGATTTGCAAAGCCCTTAATCTATATCCGTATACGATGACTGATGGTTCATTATTGAGGTTTCATGTTAAATTTAGGAAGCCCATTCCTAAATTTAGGTTCGGCTCCCTGGTTTTTGCTTTTATGTTTTTGTTGCAGGGTGCTCCGGGCGCATCTTCGGCAATGGCGAGGCTGTCGAAATCGAAGTTCACCATTATTATATCGGCGGAAGGTCTTGAATCCTTCGGGGTCGACACCCCTGTTTCTTTAGTGGCAACGGAAAGGCAAATTGCCTTTCGGGAGGTAACGGACCAGCGTCTCAAACGAATCTTGCTCGAAGATGATCCGGCGACGGTTGCGGCAGTGAAAATGGTCCTTGGAAAGGAACATTTAGAGCGAAAAGAATTTGCAAGGGACAATGCCCAAATATCATCCAGGTTTCTTGCTTCTCTCTTGGATATTGCTACCCCGAAGTCAATGGCTAAGGATTTGTTGGTGCGACTGTTTCAGAAGGACTTGCTCGGGGGCATCGACACTACTCTGAAGGCGGCTCTCTTGGGTAAGGGCATACCACGCCCTGCGGACTTGGCCACTATGTGGGACTCGGATGACGCTATCAAGATTTACCCTTTTCTTTTGGATCTCAAAGGCTCCGAATTGTCCCGGCATCGCACACTTGCAGACGTGGCAGTGGAGTTTTTGAAGAAAAGAGTGAAGATAGTGCCAGTGGAGGGAACGGACTGGGTGGAAGGTTTTATTTGTTTTGCAGATGTTAATGGCTTCTGGTGATCAAGTGGGGTACGGTTGTATATCTGGTTTCTTGCTAGTTTTTTCCTTGTTACTCGCTGTATCTACGAAATGGAGTTAAGTTTTTGTAAGTTTGCTGAAAATTGTCTATGTTTTCATCTTCTGATCGACGCTTCCAATATGGAACTGGGTAGTTATCCACCATGTCAGTTTTTGAATGTTTGAAGGTCATTAATGTAACATTCCTACATAGCAGACGCCTGTATACTTTTATTATTATAAATAAAATCAACACCTTACGTATCAAAAAAAAAAAAAATGCTACCACACCACTAACTATAAAAAGTAAGACATTGCATTAATTACAAAAAATATTTATAATTAATGTAAGAATACTAGTTAATACAAAGAGGTATTCTACAATGGCAAGGGGTGGAGTGTAAACACACACACCCACATATGAATGAAAGTAAAGGACTATAACTTTTTATTTTAAATTTAAATGTTAATCATTAAAAAAAATGAGTCAAGAAAAAAATTAATTTATTAATTTGAGATATTTTTTATCTATTAATTATGGTTGAAAATTTGATGGGCACAAATTGTGTGATTAATCAAACTAAAATTATAAAAAAAAAACACAAATAAAATATTAAATAATGTAGATACAATAAAAATTTATGTGTCCATATATATAGTAAATAAAACTATTCTAACATAAAATAAAATAAATCTTAAGTAAATAAAATAGCTTCATCAATTATTTTTAGGTTAATTAGATGGAGCTGCGCGGCATCTGGGTGAGAGCTAGGGCCCACGTGCCCTAGCTCTTCTGTTCTGTTCTGTGTCTTGTCTGTGCGTGGCGCCTAGCTAGTGGTGTGCTCTCAGGGGTGGGGTGTCTGTTTTTATTCAGGGGTGCGCAGGTCGGGTTGGGTTCTCGGCCTTGTCTTGCTTATGGGCGGAATTTTCTTCTGCATTTTTTGCTGTTGACGACTTCTCCTTGGCGGGTGTTTTCAGCGTTTTGAGACTGTGGATCTCAGTCCCCCTCTTTCTCCCTTTTGGTGGAGGGGTGCTTTGCGGTCTATGGAGAATTAGGGTTTTGTTATATCTGAGGTTTCCTCTGGGGACTTGGAGATGGTCGAGCCATCGGGGTCGGTGCATGCTAGTAGTAAGGATTTGATGGGTAAACCCCAGTCTGGTGATGGGGTCTCCTCTTCTAAAGGGGTATTTCGAGTTAAAAAAATAAACGGATGTTTGGAGAGATCCGAGGATCGGCCAGTTTTGGTCATTCAACCTGATCAAGTTGTAGAGGATGTTGAATATTGGTGCAATCATGCCCTTATTTGCAAGTTTTTGGGCCTCCGTCTTTCTTTACTTGTGTTGGATTCTTGGGCACTTCGAGTTTGGAACCCAGAAGGTGATATGGAGATTATTTTGGCTGCTAATAATTATTTTCTAGTTATCTTTTCAAGCATGTCGGATAGGAACAGGGCTTTTGAAGGGGGACCCTATTTCTTTAACCAGGTGGGGCTCTTCATTAAGCCTTGGCACATGGGCTTCAACTCTGCCGAAGAGATTCCCTCGCGAGTACCTGTGTGGGTTCGACTGCCGAGGCTTCCTTTGGAATTCTGGAGGGAAGATATTCTTCACTCAATTTCATTGCTTCTTGGAAAACCGGTGGGATCAGCTACACAAACTCAAGATAGTAAGGTAATTTCATTTGCTCGTATTTGTGTAGAGGTTGATTTAAATAACCCATTACTAGATTCTATGGACATTCGCTTGGGGTCCTTTTCTTGGATCCAACAACTAGATTACGAGACCCTTCCCTTTAGATGCAAAATTTGTCATGAATATGGTCATTTACACTGCAAATGCCCTAGATTTAAACCCTCCCCCTTGGCTTCCTCTGGACCTCCTACGGGGGCCAAAGGGAAGGCTCCTTTGTCTAATGAACCTGTGGATAATGAGGGGTTTACTCAAGTTAAGTCCCGTAACAAAGGTAAAGGAAAAAAGAGAACCTGGTTGGACAGACAAAATGATGGTACTTTTAACAGGTTTGATGTTCTTGAGGATTTGGTACAAGAGGAAGGTATTCCAGTTGAGCTCTCTTCTGGGGCTAAGGGTCTGCATGAGGTTCAGGAGGAGGATGCAAAGAAAGAGGAGCAGTTTTTATCCCCAGAGGACCATCAGGTTGTTCAGTCGGCTAAGGATTTGCCTTCCCAAGTTCAGGATATTAGGGACCTTCAGGGGTCATAGGCTACGAAGGACCCTGTGGTGGTGGCTCCTGATCCTCCTGCTCCTAAGGGGGCCTCTGATTTTGTGAAGGGTAACAAAGCTTCTCCTGGTTTAGGATTACAACAGAAATCCATTAAAAAGGGGCCGCTTGATAAACCGTCAAGGAGTGGAAGGAAGACTGATCAAGAGAAGGTCAAGATTATGGGTGATACTTTGGTTGAGTCTGGGTCTGTGAAACCCATTGATTCCCACTTCTCCCACCCTCATAAATGATTGTTTTATCATGGAATGTAAGGGGGTTGAATAGCATCCCTAGAGAAAAGGTTGTTCGCAAACTTATTGAATCTCAGTCTCCTGATGTGGTCTTTATTCAAGAAACTAAGCTTATAGTGGATGGTTTGGATAATTGTGCTCCGCGCATCTGGCCCTAGGGTAATTGGCAGGGGGTGGGTGCTTTGAACAGTTCAGGGGGGGTGGCTTGCTTCTGGAACCCGAGGAAAGTTTTCCCCATATGGTGGAGTTCTAGTCGGTCGTCAATTTCTCTGGTTGCCTCTAGTTTGGAGACTGGAGAGAGGTGTATGTTTTCTAATATTTATGCTCCTACTGATTTCTCTGGTAAGTCTAATCTTTGGGCTCACATTAGATTCATTCGAGCCTTAGACCCGTTTCTCCCATGGATTATGGCTGGTGATTTTAATGTTGTTACTAGCTTGGATGAAAAACAAGGTGGGTTAGCCAGGCTAGACCCTTCTGCAAGTTTGCTCAAGGATATGATTAGCTCCTTGAATCTCATTGATGTGAAGCCAACCAATGGTATCTTTACATGGAATAACAGGAGATGTGGTGTTGAGGCCATCTCAGAAAGGCTTGATAGATTTCTAGTTTCGTGCTATTGGATGAACAGTAGGTTGATCACCAGTTCAGAAATTCTTGATTGGAGGGGCTCTGATCACTGGCCTATCAAGCTCTCTATCACTGCTTATGGAGTCACCAAAAATCCTTCCTTCAAATTTCAGTTAATGTGGTTAAGAGATCAGTCTCTGCATGATCTTATGGTGGATTGGTGGTATGAGGGGATGCCTGCCCATGGGACAAACATGTTTACTTTTAGTAAGAGGCTTCAACATGTGAAGTACAGACTTAAGAGATGGAATAAACAATGTTTTGGGAACCTTCATGCTCAGAAGTTGGCTGCTCAGGCCAAGCTGGATATCATCACTCGTCAGATTCGAGACCAAGGGTTAACCTTAGATCTAAGTAAAGCTGAGTCCTTGGCTCTCAAGGGATTAGAAGAGTGGGAGCTTCGGGAGGAGATCTTCTGGAAGCAGAAATCTCGTATTGATTGGCTTCAGGAGGGGGATAGGAACACTGCTTTCTTTCACAATTCGGTTAAGGCTCGGAGGCAGGGTTGTTCTATCTCCTCTCTTGTTTCACCTGAAGGGGCTCATCTCTCCTCCAATGCTGATATTTCTAGGGAAGCGATCAATTATTTTTCAAATCTTTTTTCGAGGGAGGATCTTGCTGCTGGAGCTGAGGAGAGGGCCATCTTGGATTGTATTCCCCACCTAGTCTCTGCTGAGATGAATGGAGCTCTCTTATGTCCTATTTCGTTACCTAAGCTGGAGAAAGTGGTGTTTAATATGAAAAAAGGTAAGGCTCCTGGCTCGGATGGGTTTCTGATTGAGTTCTTTCAGGAGTTTTGGGAAATAATAAAGTTTGACCTCCTCGAAGTGGTTCAGGAATCACATAGGAACAAATAGATGCTCAAGTCCATGAATTCTACTTTCTTGGCCCTCATACCTAAGAGGGAGGGGGCTAATCAGTTGGTTCATTTCAGGCCTATTGCGTTGTGTAATGTTGTGTACAAGATCATCACTAAATTGATTGCGGAGAGACTCAAACCACTCCTCGGTACTCTGATCTCCACTGAGCAGGGTGGCTTTGTTGAAGGAAGACAAATTTTGGATGGTGTTGTGATAGCAATGGAAGCTATTCACTCTATGGCTCACTCTAAGGAGAGGGCTATGTTCATTAAACTTGACATGGCTAAAGCTTATGATCGGGTGAGCTGGGAGTTCTTGCAAAAAATTCTTGACTTTTGGCTTCAATGAGGAGTGGGTTAATTGGGTTCTTAGCTATGTGACCTCGTCCTCCTTCTCTGTTCTCATTAATGGGGAACCTTCTGACTTGTTTAGTGCTTCTCGGGGTCTCCGGCAAGGGGACCCTTTATCTCCCTATTTATTCATTCTCATGGCAGAGGGCCTTGGAAGATTTATTAAGTCTCAGGTGAGGCAGGGTTTTATCTAAGGTTGGAGCTGGAACAATCATCTTCCATCCTACTCTCATCTTCAGTTTGTGGATGATACTGGGTTGTTGGGCATGGCCAGAATTAGTGAGGTGGTGAACTTCAGGAAAGCCTTAGACATCTATTTGAAGGCTTCAGGTCAGTGTATCAATGATGACAAATCCTCCATTTATTTCTTTAATACCCCTCAGCTTATTCAGAGCAAGATTGCTAGGATCCTTCGATTTCAGATTGGGTCTCTTCCCTTGATGTACCTGGGGATCCCTTTGGCTTTGGGATCTCAGCGTAAAGATTACTGGCAGGGGATTTTGGATAAATTTCGGAGTAAGGTTAGTCATTGGACTTACAGATGGTTATCTTCTGCTGGGAGAGTGGTTCTTCTTAAGACTGTGGTGCAGGCCCTTCCCATTTATAGGTGTTGTGTGCAAGCTCCCCCTTCCACCTTTGTGAGGGAATTTGATGCTCTGTCTCGGAAATTTCTTTGGTCTGGTACCCTTCTTTCTTCAAAGTGGAGTTTAGTCAAGTGGGACTCTGTTTGCCGACCGAAGCATGCCGGGGGCCTTGGTCTTAGGTCTATGGCTCTTGCTATCACGGCCTTGGCTGCCAAGCTTTACTGGAGGTGGTGTAACCATCAAGATCAGGATTGGGCCAAGATTCTTTCCCACAAGTATCTTCCAGGTGTTGATAGCCTTGATGTGTCGCGGCTTGATTTGTTGGGTAAAGGTTCTTGTATTTGGGATACCCTTAAGAAGGGAGCTTAGTTGATTAAGGAGGGTCTTTTCTGGATCTGTGGTAGAGGCTCTGATGCTTTGTTTTGGCAGGACTCTTGGGATGGCCACCCTCCTATTCTTTATAGCTTCCCTCAGCTTCAGCCTCTTTGCCATATTTTTTTTGAGGCTGGTTGGATAAGGGTGGAGCATTTTAAAACTGTCAAGCGGATTGGTCAGGTGGTGGTGGCTTGTTGGAAGGACCCGCAGGAGTGGCCCATGGGGGGTTCTGATGAGGATCCGGCTGCCCTTACTAGAATTTTAGAGGGTAGGCTCTGCAGCTCCCTTAATGAGAGGGACGTGTTGGCTTGGAGTCCTAGTTCAAATGGTAAATTTACTGTGGCCCAAGGCTATGCTATGCTTAACAAGAACTTATATGGTCTCGCAGAGGTGCATTGGTGGAAGAAGGTTTGGGACAACTTTTCTTGGCCCAAATGCAATTTCTTCCTATGGTTGGTTGCTCAGAAGAAGTGCCTCACTTGGGATAATCTTCGTAAACGAGGTTTCCAGGGTCCTTCTATTTGCTTCCTTTGTTCGCACAGTGAGGAATGTACCTCCCATTTGTTCTTTCTCTGCCCTTTTTCTAAAGAGATATGGCATAGATGGTGGGAGGCTTGGCATCATGGTTGTATTCATGCTTCTTCCCTAATTGAATTTTGGGAGAGCTTGGGCAGGCCTCCAGCGAAGACTCCTTTCCTCCAGGTGGCCTGGTCTATTGGGCCTATTTTTATCCTCTAGAACCTCTGGTTGGAGAGGAACCGTAGAGTCTTTGGTGGCTCCAGTTTGGGGAGTTTGCAGTTGTGGAAGAAGATAATTAGCAAGCTTCAGGAGACTATTTTTGCTAAGTGTGATATGTCTGAAAATATTGATCCTGGTGATCTTGCTATCTTGCGGAATTTGAACCTCGAGGATAGTAGAAGGGGAAGCATTGTGGGAAGAAGACCCCGTCATGTCAAGCAACGTGTTTGTCGTGATGGGGGTTGGTCGCCTCCACCAGTGGGGGTCCTTAAGATTAATACTGATGGTTCTTCTCGTGGGAATCCTGGTCATGCTGGTGTTGGAGGTATTGGTAGAGGTAATGATGGTGGTGCAGTGTTTTTCTTCTCTATTTACAAAGGTCAACACTCTAATAATCTGATGGAGGCAATTGCTATTTTGATTGTTGTTGAGCGTGGATGCTCTTTAGGTTGGAGGAGGATCATTTGTGAGTCTGATTCTCAGATTGTGGTGGATATGCTGAACAACCAGAGGTTGGATGATGTTAGTTGGCAATTAGCCTCTGTGGTCAGACAGATTCTGAGTCTATGCAGTTCCTTGGATTTTGTCTCCTTTTGTCATATCCCTAGGGAATGGAACAAAGTGGCTGATTGTTTGGCGAAGTGGGCTTCTGAGAATGTGGATGGTTGGGATATTAGTGGAAGGGAGGTCTTACCTTCTGAATACCTTGAGACCCTGGAGAGGTTATTAGTGGAAGACATGAATTTGTAAGGTTGGTTTTGGTGCTTCTTGTGGTGGTCTTGCCTTGGTGGGCTTCTTGCTTTTGCCTTGTAATTTTGTTTTGATTGAATAAAATTTTTACCCCTCTTTTTCCCAAAAAAAAAATAAAAAAAATAGCTTCATCAATTTTTTAGATAGATGTACTTAATATATCTATACTAGGTGTATTATTGTAATGATTATGTTAAGAATAAGAGACCAATATAGTAAGGGTAAATTAATGGAATGTAAAGTATGGAAAAGGTATGAATAATATTAAATTTAAAGTATAATAAAATTAACAATAATTATAATTGATGTTAATTATTAAAACTTTATGAGTAAAAGATTATTATAATTAATTGTACATATATCTAAATACAAGGTTTAATTAAACTTGACTTATTTACAACCTCAAGTCCAATAATGTAATATAGAACAAATGTGACAAAGTGACTTAATTATAATATATAACAACTTTGCATATGAGGCACATACATTCCAATGCAAGTGGATAATACAAGACACATGATAGACAGTAGATCATGGGAGACCATAAATGCTTCAAAAATAAAATGTATCAATACCATTAGATGTGAGCCTCTTTCTCAACTAAAGACATAAAAAAATCAAGGTTCAAAAATTTAATGTCTTCAATTATGAGTCTTTGGGGGATGTGAGAATCCTATTAAAATAATGCATAATCACAAATCAATTTTGAACTCCTAAGGTTCCATTCTAAATTATCTTGGAGAGGGCATGTGTCAACTTAAGGTTAACTCCAAGATAAACACATGGTGCATATTAAATGGTAAAGTATGTTGACTCTCGACATATTTGATGGTGTATATACCTAATTTAGGATAAAATGCAAAGAGATTAAAGTCATATTAATTTCTTTTTATTCTAAATCAATTCATACCTCTATTTGAGCTAAAGAGAGCTACAAAAAATACTAAATAGTCATTACCAATATAGACTCTCTTTGTTGAAGTAGATTGCTCAATATATGATTGATGTGGTTGCTTAAGAATTCATGTATTTTTTTTGCAGCATGCGCATATGGATTGATCATTCGTCATTTGATGAAGGATTAGCTTGGATTTATAGATTTTGAGTGAGGATATGAATGGTCTATATTTTAAGATGTAGTATAAGGATGAATAGATGAGATGCATTGGCTTCTAGAGCAAGATAAAAATTGAATGGTAAAGATTAAGTACAAATAGATAGATAAGATGATTGAGATGAATTTATTAAATAATAGATTGTTTTGATTAGGGGGGAAAACATGTTTTGAATGGACTTGAAACCATTAACAATCAAGTTTTGACAGGGACCCGAAACCTGCACAAGGAGAACAAGCTGCTAAAGGATAAAACAAAGACAACCAATAGCCAACCAAAAGCAAATTACAAAATATTAACTTGAAGTCTCAAATCTACACCAAGAAAGGTTTTAACAAGAACCTTAAGCCCAAAACAACAACAAGAAACCAGGTATTTTGACCCAAGAACAACCTATATCGGTTAGGCAACCATCAACCTGAATCAACCAAACTGCAGCATAACGCTTAACAACACCAACTATTAGCAAACAACCAAAGATGGCCAAGTAACCAGCCTGAACCAACCAGACAACAACACCAAACTTGTCACCACCATCCAACGAAACTAAACTCCCCACCAGAATCAGAGAGAAAGCCCGAAGAGTCTTAACAAGAACACAACACCAGTCCACCGACAACGCCAACCCTGCCTCCACCTTAATAGGAAGGAGCTCCCATCTATAGGAGAGGATGAAATGAGACCCAAAACCATAGAGAATAGAACTTTCCACACAATCCACAACCTACCTCTCCACCTCAATAGGAGAGGACTTCACCTCCAAAGGAGCAGTTTCCACCTCTAAAGGAGACCATAGCTGAAAAAAATGAAGGAAAGCAGGTACACCCATAGTAAATACCACCATAGCATCCTTTGGAAAATAAGTAAATTGGAACAAGGAAGAAGAAATAGAGCCTTCCTTGGGCAGCAACACACCCCCAACCATGAAACCAAACTTTAAGAACCAAAAGGGGGAGAACATAAAGCACAACGAAACCAATAGGTAGAAGGCCAAATAAAAAACCTCACACCAAGAGAAACACTCCCCACCGAGAGTAGAAAGAAAACAAACACTGCAGTGAAATGGGAACCAAGGAGTAGTAGACTCCCTACCCAAAAAAACAACCAAAACCCACAAAGAGACAATGGGCCACGAAAGAAGGGCATGATAAGGAAAGCCTCCAAACAGAGGGAGTAGATAGCCAACAAGACAATGCAAGCCAACCTCCAACCCTACTTGCCAATTAAGGTCTGAAACATGCCAAAAACCATCCACAACTAACTCCACTAGAGGTTGGCCAACAACCAAAGCCCCAAGCAACAAAAGCGCCCACACAGAGGCAAAGAAGCCCCAAAAAATCTAGAGTGAGCCTAGAGAGTTGGCTGACAGAGAGAGAGGAGAGAAGACACATCAAGAAAACACCACTTCCAACCCAACACACTAATTAAGGTTTGAGATAAGGCCATCATTCTCCTCAACCAACCCCTCGATAGGAACACCAAGCACCACACCCAACACCAACACCAAAGAAGAGATAGAGGGACTCAAATGAAGGAGGAAAAGGCAAGGAAAACCTCCAAGCAAAGAGTGTAAAGAACCAACAAGACATTGAAGAATAACCTCCAACCCTACATGCCAATCAAGGTCTGAAACATGCCAAGAATTGTCCACAAGCAACTCCACCAAAGGCAACCTAGCAACCTCAGCTCCACACAACAAAAACCCCTACACAAAGGAAAAAAACCCCAAAAGGCCAGAGAGAACAAGGAAAACCTATAGACAAAGAAAGAGGAGAGAAGGCACAACAATGAAAAACCACTTCCAACCCGACATGCCAGTCAGGGTTTATCTAGATTGTTACAACTACTTTTAGGGCCATCTTTATGTGAATTGTTAAGCTTTAAAGATGTAGTGTGGGAAAAAATGGTGGAGATGTAAGATTAGTTTGACTTTTATTTACTATTTGGTTGGACTAATTGATTTATTCATTTATTAATCGATAATGGAGAAAGTGGATTATATTTTTTTAGAATAATAAAATAATTAACTAAATAATAAATGATGTTTAGTTAATTAGTGAAAATAGATTAATTTATTTATTTTGATTGAATAAGAGAAATTAGTATAAAAATATTTCATTAATTAATAATGTGGTGATGAGATGGTGTTGGAAGATGATGTTAGGTGTGTCATCAAGATGTAGTAAATTTATGTGTTTGTAAATGTAAACTTATTATCGATCCTAATTTATCTAGAAGCCCAATTCCATAATTTAAAAGGATTTATCTTTGATATTCTATAGACATGAGTTTTTCTATTAATTGTGATTGATTCTTGCACTTAGTTCTAGTGCTTTCATGACATTACACTCGGTGGCATCTTTCAAATGCAAGAGTCCTTATGGAATCCCAATATATTAGGGATCTCAATTCTACTTTGACAAGGACATTTTAAGCCTTCCCATTAAGGAGACACACATCAACACTAAAATAACTCTAAATGACCAATGGTTTATAATACACTTGATAGATTGACAAACAATGTTTTCCCAACTTGACTATTCAAAATGGATTCAAACCTAAGGTCTAGAATTCATGATAGTAAAGACTTCAAGCATAATATTGATATGTTTTATTCATATAAAGAGAATTCAAAGGATGTTTATTATTTTAAATTCAAACCATTTTTAGTACATATAAACATGGCAAGTTGGCATGAAACCATTGTTGCTTAAAAATGTTGATTATAGACTAAATTAACTTACATATGACTAAACACTCAAAAAATTCATGATTCAATTGATTATTTACCACATTAACCAACCTAAAATTCAACATTTCATGGTTAATCATATCAAAAATTTATAAAATAAATTTTGAGATTGGCTTGTCCAAAAAATAGCAAGGCTTAAAAATATTCAATATTCATGATTTGTATCAAGGACAATTTAAGTTACAAAGATTAATCATGTCCCTTAAACATCACAAATAATCCTAGGCTATACATAGATTAATATGTAATATCTTGGAGCCAAATTAAATTACATCAAATAACATGAGACCTAATGCTAATTACATTGAACATTGGAATTAAATAGTTTACACAACTAACATAACTATTCTAACCCAACCAGACATCACAAGACTATTAGAGTTATCATGCATTAGCTAATAATTATTTGATCTTTAATTGATTATTAGTCTATTTTTTTCTCATGCACTTAAACTAAACTTAGGAGTGATTTTATGCTTTTATTAGTTGAGCTAATATTAGATCATTATGTATCATCTCATGCGATGTTGACACTTGTCATGATCTGATCTCTTTCTCATTTAGGGTATTGCTCTTATAAGCACTCAACCCTCATTGTAATTATCTCTCAAGATTTTATATCTTTTTGATAGTCTCTTACTTTTGTATCTTTTTCTTGTTGAAGAATATTGCATATAATGTTTGCAAATCTCTTGCATGGAAGGTGTATGTGTTTGTTGTTTGATCCTATGGCTCATGGTTTTGTGCTTATTTCACAATTCTAACATGGTATCAGAGCCTCAATTCAGCGAACCCCTTCTCGATTTATGAGGTTTTGTTTTCTTCAACAAGGGTTACAAGCTTCAAATTTGAATATCCTTTGTCTTTTTTTGCAAATTTTGGAGGTAGGTGAATTTTGGGGAATCTAGGATCAAAACAAACATCGTCATTGGATTCAAAGTTGTCGAGAAAGTTAGATTTGGCTTTTGTTTTGCCTGATTTCAACTCTTGAAGTTAGATTTGTGAGGGTTTGAAGTGGTTGCTTTATTTTTTCAGGTCCTTAGGGTAGCTATATCTTTGGAGCATTTTGGTGTGAAATGGACCTCATTGTTGGATTCAAGGGGTTGATTCCACAAATTTTGATTTATAATATGTCCTATTTCAGAGTCAAGAGCTTCTGAAGCAATTTTTTTTTGCTTCAAGAGTCGTACGGGCTGCGTACGGCCCCTGTGCACGAAGTTCAAAAAAATCAATCAATTTTTTTTAAAAGTTGGTTTTTTTGGTTTTTTGAAATTTTAAAAATCAAAATAAAAAAGTTGCAGGTATTAAATTATTTATGGGGTGCGGGTATTTTTTTGGAGAAGTGCATTTATTAAAACCATGCACGTGCAAGGTACATATAGTACCCTGGTGGTAGGTTTGTACCACCTGCTAGTACGTTTACCAACGTCAACATCATTTCTAGGTAGCGGCCTTCCATTTTAGCCAGTGGCAATTTTTATGTTGTCTCCCTCCTTTTTCTCGACATCCACGCAATTTCCCAACGGTTTGCAATTTTTAGTTAGTTCAAAATTTCCTTGCAACTACAAATGTTTTCTAGTGAGCAACGGTTTTTTTGGATTTTTCTAAATTTTTCATCGATGTTCAATTTTTTTGGGCACATGTGATTTTTTTAGTACGACATCTTTTCTTGCATGGAATATTCCTTATTCATAGAATATTCTATCAATGTATATTTTATGGGGGCAATTTTTTTCCAAGTACTGGGAATATTCATGGAATATTTGCTAATTTCATATTGACATTAGCATGACATCAACGGTATGGACTGTACCTTGGCCCCAAGACCCCCTTTGTGTCCTAAAAGGGGTGTTTTTTTCTTTTCATCGTAACTTTTGTGTATGATGTCAAATTTTGATGAGCAAGATATTATCAAAAAGTTAGTTCTGCCAACTTTCCAGTGGTGTGGGTCTCATATTTATTTTGTTGCTAGTGCATTCTATAGTCTATTGAAGTTAGATGAGCTATTTTCAGTCCCGATCTCATAACTTTTGACTAGTTTCTCTTTTTCGCGATTCTAGTAGCGTTGGAACCGTCTTTTAGAGCTCTTTATTAACATCCATGTACTTTTCTAGATTTCTCTTTAGGTACATTTTATTTAGGTTTTTTGTGTTTTTGCACTCTGGTGAATTACTTGGATGTTTTAGCTCCTAGGAACTTGTTTGCGTGGGATGACTCGGTTTTTGCTATTTTATATGTATTTCCAGTATTTTGTCCTATTTGGGCATTTTAGACATGTTTTTCATGCACATTCTCTTTTGTAGATGCACTGAGATAAATTTTCATTTTGGTGTATACTTTTTGGGGGATTTCACACATCTTATTGTGCCTTTTGTATTCGCACTATGATATAAAGTGTCATTGGGGGGTTGATGTTTGCCTTTGTTTTGTCATCACACCTTTGTCAAGTGAGTGTCCCTTCCACGACAGTTGAGAATCCCAGTGATTCTTGCCTCATGCATGTGTTCCCTAGTTTGCACACCCATTTATTTGCAGGTTGTTTCTCCTACATGCACTTCTTGGACTCCCTCAGTTTCAGTGTTCTTGTCATGGCTCTCCCTTGTCAGCATTATGGGGGGTTTCTACTGTTGATGCTAATGATTCCTTGGTTTCACATTTGAGTGATCTATGTATCTAGTTCTTGTTCCTATGTATTGTCAGATGCAATGTGTACCCCTGCATTTTGGTGAGATGGATCATTTACCATATGGACACTCTTGCATTCTTATTTCTGGAGGTTCTTCATTTCATTACTCTATCAGTCATATTTTGATAGCATTCTATAGCTTCATGCTTCTGGATGTTCTACATGTTCCTCTTTTTTAGGACATTGTTTGGTTGGAGGCTACTCAGCCCTTCACACCTTGATTTGGAGGCTTCTTCAATCCTTCATTCGCCTTTCATCTCTTTTTGGAGTGGAGTTTTTCCCATGAGGTTTTCTCTATTTTTCCACATTATAAAGATCTTTTGTTTGTACATGGGTACCTTACATGGCCTTGTTTGTCAGGACTCATCATGCATTCTATTTTTAGGGATTTTAGCTACTCCCTAAGTTCATCTTAAGGGGGGGTGTTAGAGTTATCATGCATTAGCTAATAATTAATTCATCTTTAATTGATTATTAGTCTAATTTATTCTCATGCACTTAAGATAAAGTTAGGAGTGTTTTTATGCTTTTATTAGTTGAGCTAATATTAGATCATTATGTCTCATCTCATGTTATGTTGACACTTGTCATGATCTAATCCCTTTCTCATTTAGGGTTTTGATCTTATAAGCACTCAACCCTCATTGTAATTATCTCTCGAGCTTTCATATCTTTTTTACAATCTCTTGCTTATGTAGCATTTTCTTGTTGAGGAATATTGCATATATTGTTTGCAAATCTATTGCGTGGAAGGTGTATGCCTTTGTTGTTTGATCTGATGGCTCATGGTTTTGTGCTTGTTTCACAATTCTAATAAAGACTTCTTGTGAGAATTTACATGAGTACTCAAGGTGTTAGGAACTATGTCACGTAAAATTCTCTAAGATTTACAACTCATTACCTCCAAATATTTATGAACTTTTATCCATCCTTAACAAAAATTTAGATCATCCTCATTTAGACAAGGGGCTTCCTACTTTATATGTAGTGTGTTTACAATGCCAGTGCCAGAAATGTGTTCCAGAATTACAATGCCAAGGTGGATCAAAGATGGAGAAATTATAATATTATCTTAGAATGAAATTCTCAAACTAAAGGTAACCTCTCCCAATATGATCTACACTAAAAATGAAGCCTTCCCAAGTGGACAAAACTTCTCCAAAATTTAGTATGTCCAAGTAATCAACCAAAATGAAAAATTGCACAAATATGAATAAAAGATACATGGTAATAAATTTGGAAAAGGTGCATGAATAGAAATGTAGAGCTCCTCAATACCTTTCCAACACCACAAGAATTGTGAAAATCAGAGATTGTGGAAAAAATTTACGAGCTTGGGAGTCCAAAATAGAAAATCTGACTTCAATCAACAATAAAATCTAACTTCTACAACTTTTGCCAAACCCTCAAAAATGGCCCTAAAATTGTTTTTCCCAAATATCAAGTATTTTATATGAAAATAGGGGTTTTTGGGCCTTCTAGACTCAACCATGAGGTCCATTTCACCCTAATGTTCACCCAAAACAAGCTCAATCTCAAATCACCCTTAGATCTAAGAAGGGGTTTTACAAAATTGAAGCTTTGATACCATGTTAGAGTCAATCAAGGACTTAAGTCTTTAGGACCATCTACAAAAACCAACAAAAAAATTCTACAAGAGGGAAAAGCAAGAGCATGAAATTGCAACAATGGATGCAAGATATGGCTAATATGCAATACTTAGGATTGTAGTGATATATTGGACTTACACAACTAAAAAATTATCCCAGCTGACTGAGTTGAACTACAATGTACCCAATCACCTTTGAACCCAAACTTTAAGAGGACTTTTTGTAGAAACAACCATTTGACCCGATCATAGGCCTTAGCCATGTCCAAATTGATAAACATTACCTCATATTTTGAATTTTCCATGGAATGAATTACCTTCATTGCAATCACCACCCCATCCATAATCTGTCTGCAAGCCACAAAACCACTTTGTTCTTCAGAAATGAGCCTATTCAGTGATGTCTTAAGTCTCTCTACCAATAACCTAGAGATGATCGTATATACCATATTGCAAAGAGTTGTGGGTCTAAAAAATTTCAAAGAATTAGCCCCTTCTCTTTTTGGGATAAGAGCTAAGAAGGTCGCATTCATTGCTTTTAAAATTTGTTTATTCTTATAGGATTCCTAAACAACCTCCAACAAGTCGTATTTTATAATCTCTTTGTATTTCTAAAAAAAATCCATTAAGAATGCATCAGGTCTAGGTGCCTTCCTCGTCTTCATTTGAAAAATAATTCCTTCAAGTTCCTCTAAAGAAATAGGCTTAACCAAATCCACATTCTCTACAGAAGGCAAGTCCTACATGAATAAGGAAAAAAATTGTTGTGAAGCCTCTCTAGAAATATCACTTAAGGAAGTTAACTGAAACCCCCGTGAAGAGACAAGGGAAGGGATCATGTTCCCATACCTTCTAGCCTTGGCTAAGTTAAAGAAGAAAGATATATTTTTCCCCCCCTTGAAGCCAGCTAATCTGGGCCTTCTGCTTCCAATATGATTCCTTGTGCAATTCCCATTCCTCCTCCTTTAAAGAATTTGACTCCTCTTTGAGGGATAGCTCTAAAGACCATGTTCTCTAATTTGGTGAGTGATTATATCAAGATGATATTGAGCAACTAATTAGCCTAAAAGATGTTACCAATGTAGTGTCAATTCCACCTCTTGAGTTGGAGCTTAACAAATTATAGCTTTTTGACAAAGGAGTACATCATCGTGCCAAAGGTTGGTCTACCTCTTCTCCACCAAATAACCATAAGATCATATAATCGTGGGTCCCATAACCACATTAGTTGAAACTTAAAAGAAGGATTCTTTTTAGACCTCACTTGAGTAGTTAAAATAGTTGTTTTTTGCCAACATCACCTCCATCTCACCCTCAACTCTCCATGTTTGACAAGCCCGGGATTCCAGAGAGGGGAAAGGTACGTAGAGCCCCATAAACTTGCATATTAAAGCATGATTATCTAGGTAGTTAACATCTTCCTCTATTGATTCTAGTTGGATTACTAGAACATGACAGTCTTGGCACCTTTCTCGACATCGATTTTTCTTCAAAATACAAGGACCCCGATTTTGTGATGATCCTTCACCATTCAAAGATTTGTGGAGAAGATAGATCACGTTCACATGTATGGTTAATGATGGGTCATTCCCCATCAAAAACTCTTGAAATGGAGCATTTTGCAAAAGGATTGAGCCTCCCATTGAGACCATCCATCGAAATAGATATAGAGAAAAAAACTAACAAGAAGATCACTTAGATGCACCCGAACACCACACACTATGACCACAACACCCACCAAACTGAATGAAAAAAAAAGATCAAAAACTATTGTAGACACCATGTTAAAGCCCATACTAGAAGAAACATCAAAAAGAAAAAACCGTAGAGGAAAACTGAGAAAAAAACACCCTATCGTTGCAAACAAACCTCCCACACCCAAGCTCTTACATACACTAACATGAAAGAGCCAAGTGGCTCACAGAAAGTGTGCAGGTTAGGAATTAGCACCTTGAGCCATGCACAACCATTTCAACATCTCACCATTTTTTCTAAATGAACAAGTTTTAATAAATCATCCATACTATATGTCTTTACTTTGCCATGCTAAAAAATAACTATTTTTGTTTGTGTGTATTTTATAGATGAAGAGTGCATGTACTAAAGTGAAGATGAAACAAGGGGCATAAATTGCATGTTTATTTATTGTATCCTCAAATTACAAGTTATTATTTCATACAATTTAACTTTAGAATGTTTGCTTATTTAGTTTCACTAGCTCATTGAAGTGGGTGCAAAAATTATTCCAAATTTGTGTACTTTGTACAGTGCATTTCCATTTAGTTTTCATTCCCTTAGTATGTTTTATGATTTATTTATTTAATTTCCAAGCCTAGAAACCCTTTGTCAAGATGTCATACAAACTTAATCATAATCTAGTGTCTATTTTTGACAAATTTCTAACTTTTGGAGAATTAATGTTTGCCTGAATGTTAATATGATTGAGGTAGTGACCCAAACCACTAACATAATTGTAGTGTTCACATGTACCAAATTATTTTAGCATAGTTACAAGGTGCCTCTTGAGGTATTTTTGAATAACTAACAAGCATATCAATTTTATAATTTTGAATCTCAATAAGATTGACTCTTGCATTCCATTATCTAATCCTTCTTGTGTAACAAATTTTTGAATTCGCTCTTCTTGTTTTAAATTATAATTTTGATTATCTTCCTCCCATGATTTTTTAAATATTTCTTCTACGATTTTTGAGCACTCTCTACAACTCCTTGCATTCATCCATAACCATTACTTCTCCCATATATTTATCCATTACCAAAGCATATAACTTCACAATCCCAATCTCCATGACATCATTATAACCCTTCACCTCTAATTATCTTCTTCCATATACTAAAACACAAACACAAAAACTTGTAGATTCATCTAGAGGATTTAAATCTTTTAAAGCTTTAAAAAAAAATCCTTTGCACCTAGTCTCGCACACAACCCAAGTTTTCATTTACTACACTCATGGAGGTTGAGCTATATGCTTTTATGGTTTGATTGAGGAAAACTCCCAAGAAACCATAATATATTCTCTTGTCCTCCTATAAATTTTGACCTCATTATCTTTATAAGGAACATCGTAACAAAAATCTACAAGCATCGTGACAATCAACAAAGGAAGACACACAACATATGTAAATTTGAAGTTCTAGAACTTAAAGGTCACCAACATATTGGATAATTCTTTATCATATAAGGATGATCAAGACCACAAAATCTTATATATGATTCTAGAAATCCATTTCTAGTTTTTATTTATTCCTCCATTTTATAATGACATTATACACACCACCATCACATTATGGAAGTCTCTAGCACTATTTATCAATTGCCACCACTTGTCACCACTTGTCATTTATGTAAGTCTAAAATTAGATTTCAAACATTTAAACACCAATTTTATAGCTTTCTACCAACCTCCTTCAATTTCAATTAATGAACTAGGAACACACCTATTTTTTATTAGTTTCAATATTTTAATCAATTTTTATTATTATTATTAGAGTATACCTTATCTTAATTTTTTTTCATTATTAGATTAACAATCTACTTTTATTTACTTTAAATCATATGTTTTTTTTTTAGACTACAAGAATCAGTCGGGTATCTGTCCCTCTATAAATTGTAGTGCGCTGGTAAACTTTTTTCATGTGACCGGTGACGGCGGCACGACACGCCCTTCGATACCACATTAAAATTACCAAACTTAGAAAACAATTTAAATCTTTTTACTAATGAAAAAAAACTATAATATCTCAATTAAATAGTTTGTACGATTGATAGCATCAATAACACATAATAAATACCAATTCAAAAATCTTTTAGTTCCAATATTGAATCATAAACAAATTTGTGGTTCCAATATTGTTGAGGTTTGGGAGGCTAAAAATGAGCTTAATAAATTTTTAATGGAAATAATGTTGACATGGAATTTATTGAGCAACTATTGGACAATGGTGTTACATCTCTACTTGGAAATTCCAAGACAAATTGATACAAGATAATGTTTATGTGTGTATCATATCTCATTTCCACGTGGTTATATGGCTTCAAAAGAGTCTTCTTTTAATTCACTAGGTTTATCACTTTGGTCATTTTAATTGTAATCTTTAGGATACTCTAACTTATGGTCGTTAATTATCTTTACCATAATTTGTAATCTTGTGGGATTTAGTATATTAATTATGTTATTATTAAATCAAAATTAATAATTTTGGTAGCTATGTTGGGGTGATTAGTTGTTAATATGGTAATAAATATTTTGAAGTAGATAATTTTTAAATTAGTAATTAAATAGGGTAATAATAAATTAATATCATTGTGTATTTAAAGTGAGCTTTACTTCAAATTTTATTGAGAAAGTTGTCTGAACCTTGCATCTAAATATATAAGTATTTATTATTTTATTCTTATATGGGAAAGATACATTTTTTAGGCACACTAAATCCATGGTTTTTAACCATTTTCCTTCATCAATTTGTTACAAAATCATGTTGTTTTAGTATATTTTGGTTGTTTCCAAAATTTCAACACTTTGAGACGCAAATTTCTTTTGGACACTAGAAAAATGCATTGACATCTATGCAATCACATTGTCATCCCACAAACACAATTTATTAAAATGTCTATTTGCCCACTTATTTGATTGTTGGTGTTAGTTGTAATGCCATTTCTATTGTGTTACTACTCTATCCTCACAAATCTTAACACCCCTATCCTTCACCAACCTCTTGGAAACATCATTCAAGAAAAAAAAATCTAAGGATGTGAAAAAGGAATTCAACTTGACAACTTCTCTATTTAGCTAAGTGTCCTAGACTAAAACTCCTCCCTTTGGTTAGAATCCTTGCTATTTCACTGAGCTTACCTATTGGTATAATTGTTCTTATTTTATTTGTAAGTTATTTTATTGTTATTTATTCTTGAATCTCTAACTAAATCTCTATGTGTAACTCTATCTATTGAGATATTTAATTTTTCTATAACCCTCCTTTTGGTATATATCATGTTATTTGTTTCTTTATGAGTTTCTATACTAGTAAAGTCTCCTCTTTTCTCCTCATAAGATAACAATGGTTTCTTTGTATGTGTATTCATGTTATTTCATTAGAAAAATTATACGAGTCTATATCTTCTACTTTTCTTCTCATACACATTAAAGTATTAATATTTTTGTATTCCAAAATACTTAATATTTATAGTTTGCTATATTTTTTCTTTCTTTAAATTATAGATGCAATTAAGATTTAAGAGCATATACCAAATCCAATAAAACACTTTAATGTTTATGATTGTTCATAGAGGTTGGAAGATCATATTTGGGGCTTGACCATTTTGGCAAGCTCTCAAGTAGTCAACCCTTCTCTCTCTATCTAGCTACACATACCATTGGTGAAACAATCATATAGAGGTTTCATTATCTAATCCATTTGATATATTTTTCATCATTTATTTTTATTTGGCTTACATTCAAAGTTATTTAGTTACATTTCTATATTCCTATGTTATTTTTTGGTGTTATTGGTGCGTATTTTTGTTCTTGTCTTAAAATTTCTAGATGTGCTTTATATTTTATCTCTTTATGTACAAAGGACTCCAATGCTTTTGGATGAGAGTATAGTTACACTATCATTTGTGAATCACTTTGGTATTTGTACTATATCGACTCTCTAAAAATTCCTCTAGATCTTGTATCTTTCTACATTCTTGTCTCTATTTTAATTTTCCATAATATGTTACTATATTTTCTATTATTTCAAATTTGTTTAATCCTTTAACAAAAACAATAATATTCTATCTAGAAAATGAATGTAGCTCTTAATTAGGCGAAGAACATTTAGGTAGAATAAAGAATTTTTCTTATTTCTTTTTTGTAGGCTACATCTCTCTCTCTCTCTCTCTTTATATATATATATAAATACATAAGGAATTGAAATAAAAGAGATCAATTTTAACTTATTTCATTTTCATCTTAAAAAAGGCATAAACTAAGTTAAAATGAAAATAATAAATAATCTTTTGCTACTAGATATAACAATCTTTTCTCATATAATCAAACTAGATGTGAGTCATTTTATAATGGAACAATTTGTGCAATAAAAAATATGTTGTAAATACTTGAAAAAAATATGCCACTTTGAGGGGGCACAACACAACCTCCTAATCCATTTTGAGGGGGATACCTCCAATAGTCTTGAATAAGAAACAATAATCAACATGATGATAATAAATAGCCACTATGTAACGCCCGCCATGCAAGCCCCAAAGAACAATCAAATAAGAACACAAATATATATATTTTAAAGCAAAACAAATAATCGACATACTAAATATTAACTAAACATACACATACACATATACTTCATTTCATTCCATTACAAACAACATAATCAACTATGTCCTTTGGGGCCCATGAGGTCACATCGAATTTAGACATTACTAAACATCAACTCATAAGATATCAAAAGGTACTATAAATGACAACATTAGATATATATATACATAGATTCCATCACAAGATAAAACCAGAAGAAATTACATAGCCAAATAAAGTTACAAGGTTGATAACCACATTACAACATCTTTCAAATCTTACATCATATCAATATAGTTACATCATGATTCCCAAACATGTGGGATGAATAATATACAAGATTATCAAAGTACAAAGAGATCATATGGAACAAATCTTCAATTGGATGAGACTAAAACCAATGAACGCTGATGGGGAACCCAACAGTGTGCGGAACACATTCCACCCGACCACCCCCGTGCTAAGAGGTGACAAAGAAGCAACTCCGACCAAGACTGACAACAGAAGTACGAACATACAAGAAGTACCAACATAGATCCATAACACAATACTCCAAATTTATAATGAACAACAATAACAGCATATCACAGTACCATAAAGATACAAGATCGTAAATCAAATATAAATGAGATCATACAAGACCACAAAGCATACTAAAGATATATTAAAATGATAATCATAAATTAATTTAAATCAATTCAAACAACAATCTAAACCAACTCCCATAACCTACTTCTAGAGGAACACAATAAAATAAAACACATGGGCAACTAGGGGAGAGTGTCATCGCATAGTCCTTCATGGGTTATCTTGTGCTCTTCCTCCCAACTGGAGGTGCTGGCCCCCATCTATGGCTATCCTATGCCCTTCCTCCCAACTGAAGGCGCCAGCCCATAGGGTGACTCATGCGGAGCCGTAGACCTCTTGTGAAGACAAAGTCACGACCTTTCCAACCACAGCCTTCTCAGCCTTCCATTAGTCTGCGAAAGTACTAATGAAGACGAGGCATCCATTTTAAATCTTATAATGATATTACTACCCATCCCTCCTAAGTTAATTATTAGGTTTTCACTTGCTTACTAACTCACTTGTGGGTTATCCTGAGCCCTTCCCCTTAAACGGGGCGCCAGCCCCCACGAGGAGCCACTCTCCCTAGAGACCCAACCAAAACCAAAAAGAAATAGGGGTTGTACCATTCCAATCTTAACATCGAAATGCAACAACAAAGTATTACACGAGGCATAACTCATCTCGCAAATTAAACACCCTAACATGATCTCAAAATTCGGTACACCCCACATATAACACATAACTTAACAGAACTCAAGATGAAAAGATATCAATTCAATAAAATTTTGATCCTCTGGAAGACTAAAATGTTAACACAAACGGGTTCCCACATCAATGAACTAACAATGTCCCGAACCCAACAATTCAACAAGACTCTATTTCAAAAATAAAAATAAAAGAAAGAACTTATTTAATTCCATGATAGATACCATAATAAATTTCATTCCTAAAAATATATTCACACTAAAAGAAAACATAAATAAATAATCAATGCTGTCATATAATCATAAATTGATTTTCTTACTAAATTATCCCCTCAAAGTTTGTAATTTAACAAATCAATAATAAGGATTACAAAAGATTTCTTTCTATTTTATTGTTTCTACTATAACTAAATTCTGTTTTATTTTAACCAGAAAAGAAACAAAATGTTTACTGATAAAAATAAATGGTTACAGCAACCAGTTAAATAACTGAAATCTGAATAAATGAGTTAAATAGTATATATACAAATATAAATATATATATATATATACATATATATATATATATACATACATATATATATATTTATAAAAGTAAGTTTCGCAATACATATATAAAACATATTTGTAAGAGTAAATTTCACATAATACATAAAATAGAAATTCGCACTTTATAGAATTAATATATATATATAAATTTGAATGGGCATTTAAACCCATACACAGGCACGGAAATAACCACCGCCTGGCCGTGGGCAGTCTACGGACTGCTCACGGCAGTCCTTCGGACTGCTGTGGACAGTCCGCAGACTGTCACACGGTACCGGTGGTGGGGTGGTGTGTACGGCCGAGGCTGAACCCCCACATAGCCAACATATATATATATATAATATAACACAATATTAAATGTACAGTGCCGACGGAAATGAAATCACGAGTTTTCAATAAATTTTAATTTCCATTCCATATTTTAATATATATATATATATATATATATATATATGTATATATATATCTAATATATATATATATATATATATCTAATATATATATATACATATATACAGGAATTTGAACAATTTCGAAAGCAGGGAAAAATAATCACTGTTCTCTGAAACAGGAGAAATATTTTTGTAACATACAGGCATATCGAGAATATCATCATAATCCCATAAATTAATTGGAAGGAAAATGCTCTTTAACAATATATATATATATATATATTTTTAAGACGAAACAACAACAACATTGCTCATTTCCAAATTTCAAGCAAAACCCCCTTTCAATAAACAATAGCCCAGAACCCCACAAAAATTCTATTTTGACAATAACAATCCCAATCCTTGATTAAACTAATGCAATAGATTTCCTTTCACAAACGTTTGATTTCCAACCCTATGAAAATTTCATACACAGAGAAACCAGTTTCTATTTTATTTGATACTACAGAAAATAATTAATTGAAAAGGAAGGAACCTGGTGTCCTATGTTTGGAGAAGATTTGTAGAAGCTTAATCCCTCTCACAGAACCAACTCCTCGCTGCCGATTGTTCCCAGCAACAGATTCCCCAAATTCTCCTTCAAACCCAACCTTCTTCTTTTTATGATTTCTCCAGCAAATAGAACAAGAATACAGTATTGAAAATATTTTTTCTCCAGAATTCCAACCACTCCCTCAAACAAAGAAAATCCCTTATTAAAATCCATGCCCAGGAAACCCTTTCAATTTCCTCTTCCCGTGAATACCAAAGGTCACATTTCAAGAAATAAATCAAAATAATATTTAACCTTAATTCCTTTTGCTGCTTCTTTTCATATTTCATTTTCATTTTCTTTTATCATACATTTGATTTAAACTAAATAAATATAAATCCACAAAAAATGAACTTTTATTTATAATATATATATATATTCATCATCTCCACACTACTTTATTAATTAATTACTTTCCTATTAAAATAATTAAAATCAACCATTGTAGGATTTAAAATAAATGTAATATGTTTACTACTACTACTCATATTTAGCCATTACTTCATTTATTTATTATTTTATGTTTTTATTTATTAATTGCTTAATTTTTTTAAATCACAATATAAAATCATACACCACATTAAATAAATTATAAAATCACAATAACATACAAAGACCAATGCAATAACACAAATGAATGTGACCAAGACGCACAAACCAAGAAGGTACAAGACTGTTGACACCTTGGAACGGAGTTACTTTCATGTCACCTTTATTCAACTTCCTACCATTGGGTTGGTTCAATGCTCGCCCAGACCTATCGAAATAGGTGGAATCGAGTCTTATACCTGCAAAGCTTGCATCCAACAAGGTGATACACAACATATATACATATAATCAATTACAAAGCATCGTGAGAAGGATTTGCAGTGTAGCAGGGCGCTCGCGAATGAGTGATGCTACCTGTCCCCTCACCAAAACATATCATCATATAAAGCATTATATATTTACATTAATTTGCATTGATATCATCAATTACTACTTTCTAGTCTACTGAATTCCAAATAATTTCATCAAACGATCATAATAAAATATCATCATAATATCCATGGCATCATAAGAGTATATAATCAGTAACAGTCTAAGCTACCACAACATGATATCAACAATACCATCAAAACCACAATGTGCCAAACAAAAACCATAGAGAATGTCAAGAATCAAATAGTAACATGAGGGGTATTACATCCTCCCCCCCTAAAATTCTGCTTACTCCTGGAAGCCAGTGAAAAGATAAGGATAAGAATCCCTGATCTGAGAGGCATCCTCCTAAGTAGCTGAAGCCTCATCATTAGGGTCCCACTGAACCCGCACCTGATCAATCTCTTTGTCTCTGAGGGTAAGTCGCCGACGCTGAAGCACGGCCACGGGCTCGAGTGCCAGCTGCCCGTCCTTGACCTGAAGAGCATTCCAATCCAAAACATGAGTAACATCAAGAAAATATGGTCTAAGAACAGAAACATGAAATACATCATGGATCCGCGACAAACTGGGTGGCAAAGCCAAACAGTAAGCAACAGGTCCAATCCACTCCAACACCTCAAAGGGGCCAACGAAGCGAGGCACAAGCTTCGAACCCTTTCCATAACGAATTGGGCTCTTCCGCGGGCGCACTCGAGAAATACCCGATCACCAACTGCAAACTGCCGATCAACTCTATGAGCGTCAACATACTTCTTCTGTCTATCCTGGGCAACTACAAGATGCTCCCGAATGCGAGACACCTGCTGCTCCATATCTCTAAGCATTTCGGGCCCAAGAAGCACCCTGTCCTCCAAATGATTCCAACTCAGAGGGGTACGACAAGGACGACCGTACAAAGCCTGAAAAGGAGCCATACCAATAGAACTATGGTACCCATTGTTATAAGCAAACTCAACCAAGTACAGATATTCCTCCCAACGTGATTGCTGATCCATGACATACATACAAAGCATATCCTCAAGCACCTGGTTAACCCTCTCAGTTTGACCATCAGTCTCAGGATGGTAGGCAGAACTGAAATTCAACTTAGTTCCCAACGACTGCTGCAAAGATGTCCACAACGCAGATGTGAATACCAGATCTCTGTCAGAAATGATCCTCCGTGGTATCCCATGCAATCTAACTATATCATTCATGAACACCTTAGCAACATAAGATGTCGTATACGAAGATCGAACAAGAGAAAAATGAGCTACCTTAGTCAATCTGTCAACTGTGACCATAATAGCATCATGCCGTCTAGATGACATAGGCAACCCAACAATGAAATCCATGGAAATAACATCCCATTTCCACTCCGGAACAAGGTGAGGTTGTAGCAATCCTGCTGGATGATGATGTTCAGCCTTCACTCTCTAACATTCAAGACATCGAGCCACAAAGTCAGCGATATCCCACTTCATTCCTGACCAAAAGTAAAGCGACCGAAGATCTGCATACATTTTCTTAACTCCCAGATGTGCCGCATAAGGTGCCCGATGACCTTCTGTCAAAATCAGGGTACGAAGACCCTCAGAAGGAGGTACATACAACCATCCAGAGAAACGCAAAGCACCATCCGAATCCAACGAATAACCAGCAAATTTCCCCTCTAAAGCTCTACCCGATTCTACCTCAGCTTTCACCTCTGAATACCAACTATCTGAAGGAAGGGCTGCGAGAATCTGACTCTTCAAATCCACCTCAAGAGACATTGCAGAAACCTCATGCCTACGATGACTCAGAGCGTCAGCCACCACATTTTCCTTACCCTGAATATACTTAACCTCAAAATCATACTCACACAAAAATTCCATCCACCTTCTCTGCCTTGCATTCAAATTTGGATGCATGAAGATGTATTGCAAACTCCGATGATCTGTATGCAACACAAACCGGTGCCCTAACAAAAAGTGCCTCCATCTCACAAGAGCATGAACAACTGCGGCTAATTCAAGGTCATGTGTGGAATAATTGAGTTCATGGTCTTTTAATTTCCAAGATTCATAGGCAATCACTCTCCCATCCTGCATCAACATAGCTCCAAGACCCTCCAATGAGGCATCCGTACAAACCACGAAATCACCTGAAGGATTCGGTACTGCCAAAATAGGAGCACTAGTCAGTTTTTCCTTAAGGGTTTGGAAAGCTAACTGACACTGTTCTATCCTTAGAAATTTCTTTCCTTTCCTCTGAAGCAATGTGATAGGATGCGCAATCCTCGAAAAGCCCTGAATGAACCACCGATAATACCTAGCTAGTCCCATGAAACTGTGAATTTTTGAGACATTAGTGGGTACGGGCCAATTTATGATAGCCTGGATTTTAGCAGGATCAACAGAAATTCCCTCACCAGAAATCACATGACCCAAATCTTGAACTTCAGTCTTATAAAAGTCACACTTTGCCAGATTGGCATACAATTGGTTATCCCTTAAGCACTGCAAAACCTGCTTTAGGTGCACCTCATGTTCCTCCATAGACTTAGAATAAATCAAAATATCATCAAGAAACACGAGGACAAACCTATCCAAGTAAGTTCGAAACACCCCATTCATTAGACTCATAAAGACTGAAGGTGCATTCGTTAACCCGAACGACATCACTCTGAACTCGTAGTGTCCGTACCGAGTGTGAAATGCAATTTTATGAATATCGGCCTCTGCTATCCACAACTGATGATACCCTGATTTAAGGTCGATCTTGGAAAATACTTTTTCCCCTTTTATTTGATCAAAGAGGTCATCAATCCTGGGAAGGGGATAACGATTCTTTACTATTACCTTATTCAATTGTCGGTAATCGAAACAAAGGTGGAGAGACCCATCCTTCTTTTTGACAAAAATCACTGGTGCTCTCCAAGGAGATACACTAGGGTGGATAAACCCCTTAGCTAACAATTCTTCCAACTGCAGACGAAGCTCTTGGAGCTCCTGCGTGGTCATCTTGTAAGGAGCCCGAGAGATAGGCTCAGCCCCAGGCACTAAATCTATCCTGAAATCCACTTCTCGCTTAGGAGGCATACCTGGTATCTCACTAGGGAAAACATCAAAAAACTCAACAAGGAGAGGATAATCATTCAATGACACCTCACGACTATCCTCCAACTCAAGGTCACTAACCGATACTGCAAAGAGCTGACAACCCTGACGAAAACACCTTTTTAACTGCATAGTTGAAATCATTCTTAAAGAAACAGGCCTCTGAACACCCACAATTTCCACCTCTTTACCAAAATCATCCACACACCGCACCGCTTTATGGCGACAGTCTATCAAAGCACGATGCGAGCTTAGCCAATCCATGCCCAAGACTACATCATAAGAACCAAGTGGAAGAATTCTGAGATCCACCTTAGTCGACAATGCCCCTAACTCTAACCTACAACCCTGCACCAGCTTCTCGACCACCACCTTAGATCCTGAAGCTAACTCAACCTGCCACTTTTCACTTTGCTTTATAGCCCCCAGTTTACATCGCTCAACAACTAAAGGAGAGATAAAAGAATCAGATGCACCAGAATCAAAAAGTACTGAAATGTTAGACTTATGTAATAAACCTGTGGTCTCAATGATGGTACTCTGATGATCCACCTGTCGATTATCCACTGTTGCGAAGACTCGGTGAGATCTCTCTGCATCTCCCACTGTTGGCTCAGACATAGCTAGCTTCTGACTAAACTCTGAAGCGCTCTTTTAAGGACACATCCTAGCAATATGCCCCTGCTACCCACACGAGAAACATCTAGAACCTCAACCAAAACCTCTTCCCCCAGATGGAGCATTCGATTGCTGGAAACTTCCACGACTAGGTGGAGAACAACTCAAGGTAGGCTGCTCCTGACGTGCACGATTCTGGCTCTGATCTCTGTGAAACTGAAACTGACCACCCTACTGAGAAGTAGCATTCTTGTGCTTCGGTTGAGATTGCTGTTGCTGACCCCCTCTTGAAGGCCCAAAATGACTCTTAGAAGGTCCTGCTGTCTGAGTCTGTCCCCCTTGCGAACTAGCTCTAGGAGTGGGCACACTACCTATCTGCACTCCTACATGACCACCCAGTGCCATAGCCAAGTTTTCCTCTACCGAGCGAGCCTTCTCGACAGCAACTTCCATGGTCTTAGGTTCGAAGACTCGTACACCACCACTTATGCGTGCGTTCAAACCTCGAACAAAGTGCTGAACCAACATCCCTTCATCATGGCTAATCCCTGCATACTGTTTCAGTTCATAGAAGCGACGTTCATACTACTCCATTGACATAGCCATTTGCTTAAGATCATGGAATTCATCTGCCCTATGTTGCCTCCAATGATTTGAGAGGAAGCGAGCCCTGAACCTTTCCAAGAAGAACTCCCAAGTGACCATACTGATATCCATATGCAACTTTTGTTCCTCTAGCTACCACCAAGTGGACGCAAAACCCCACAAATGCATAACAACACATCGAGCCTTGGTATTACTACCATAAGGGTGCATTGTGAAGCATCAGCCCAAATCAATTAACCAGGTCTCGTCTTCCAACCCTCCTCCAGAGCCATCGAAGGTAGGTGGATGTAATACCCCTCATGTTATTGCTTGATTCTTGACATTCTCTGTGGTTTTTGTTTGGCACATTGTGGTTTTGATGGTACTGTTGATATCATGTTGTGGTAGCTTAGACTGTTACTAATTATATACTCTTATGATGCCATGGATATTATGATGATATTTTATTATGATCGTTTGATGAAATTATTTGGAATTCAGTAGACTAGAAAGTAGTAATTGATGATATCAATGCAAATTAATGTAAATTTATAATGCTTTATATGATGATATGTTTTGGTGAGGGGATAGGTAGCATCACTCGTTCACGAGCGCCCAGCTACACTATAAATCCTTCTCACGATGCTTTGTAATTGATTATATGTATATATGCTGTGTATCACCTTGTTGGATGCAGGCTTTGCAGGTATAAGACTCGATTCCACCTATTTTGATAGGTATGGGCGAGCATTGAACCAACCCAACGGCAGGAAGTTGAATAAAGGTGACATGAAAGTAACTCCGTTCCAAGGTGTCAACAGTCTTGTACCTTCTTGGTTTGTGCGTCTTGGTCACATTCATTTGTGTTATTGCATTGGTCTTTGTATGTTATTGTGATTTTATAATTTATTTAATGTGGTGTATGATTTTATATTGTGATTTAAAAAAATTAAGCAATTAATAAATAAAAACATAAAATAATAAATAAATGAAGTAATGGCTAAATATGAGTAGTAGTAGTAAACATATTACATTTATTTTAAATCCTACAATGGTTGATTTTAATTATTTTAATAGGACAGTAATTAATTAATAAAGTAGTGTAGAGATGATGAATATATATATATATATATATATTATAAATAAAAGTTCATTTTTTGTGGATTTATATTTATTTAGTTTAAATCAAATGTATGATAAAAGAAAATGAAAATGAAATATGAAAAGAAGCAGCAAAAGGAATTAAGGTTAAATATTATTTTGATTTATTTCTTGAAATGTGACCTCTGGTATTCATGGGAAGAGGACATTGAAAGGGTTTCCTGGGCATGGATTTTAATAAGGGATTTTCTTTGTTTGAGGGAGTGGTTGGAATTCTGGAGAAAAAATATTTTCAATACTATATTCTTGTTCTGTTTGCTGGAGAAATCATAAAAAGAAGAAGGTTGGGTTTGAAGGAGAATTTGGGGAATCTGTTGCTGGGAACAATTGGCAGCGAGGAGTTGGTTCTGTGAGAGGGATTAAGCTTCTACAAATCTTCTCCAAACACAGGACGCCAGGTTCCTTCCTTTTCAATTAATTATTTTCTGTAGTATCAAATAAAATAGAAACTGGTTTCTCTGTGTATGAAATATTTCATAGGGTTGGAAATCAAACGTTTGTGAAAGGAAATCTGTTGCATTAGTTTAATCAAGGATTGGGATTGTTATTGTCAAAATAGAATTTATGTGGGGTTCTGGGCTATTGTTTATTGAAAGGGGGTTTTGCTTGAAATATGGAAATGAGCAGTGTTGCTGTTGTTTCGTCTTATATATATATATATTGTTAAAGAGCATTTTCCTTCCAATTAATTTCTGGGATTATGATGATATTCTCGATATGCTTGTATGTTACAAAAATATTTCTCCTATTTCAGAGAATAGTGATTATTTTTCCCTGCTTTCGAAATTGTTCAGATTCCTGTATTTATGTATATATATGTATATATATATATTAGATATATATATATATATATATAAATATATATATACATATATATATATATATATATTTATATATATATTAAAATATGGAATGAAAATTAAAATTTATTGAAAACTCGTGATTTCATTTCCATCGGCACTATACATTTAATATTGTGTTATATTATATATATATATGTTGGCTGTGTGGGGGTTCGGCCTCGGCCGTACCCACCACCTCGCCACTGGTACCGTGTGACAGTCTGCGGACTGTCCACGGTAGTTCAAAGGACTGCCGTGGGCAGTTCGTAGACTGCCCACGGTCGGGCAGCGGTTATTTCCGTGCTTGTGTATGGGTTTAAATGCCCATTCAAATTTATATATATATATTAATTCTGTAAAGTGCAAATTTCTATTTTATGTATTATGCAAAATTTACTCTTACAAATATGTTTTATATATGTATTGCGAAACTTACTTTTATAAATATATATATATATATATATTTGTATATATACTATTTAACTCATTTATTTAGATTTCAGTTATTTAACTGGTTGTTGTAACCATTTATTTTTATCAGTAAACATTCTGTTTCTTTTTTGGTTAAAATAAAACAGAATTTAGTTATAGTAGAAACAATAAAATAGAAAGAAATCTTTTGTTATCCTTATTATTGATTTGTTAAATTACAAACTTTGAGGGGATAATTTAGTAAGAAAATCAATTTACGATTATATGACAGCATTGATTATTTATTTATGTTTTCTTTTAGTGTGAATATATTTTTAGGAATGAAATTTATTATGGTATCTATCATGGAATTAAATAAGTTCTTTCTTTTATTTTTATTTTTGAAATAGAGTCTTGTTGAATTGTTGGGTTCGGGACATTGTTAGTTCATTGATGTGGGAACCCATTTGTGTTAACATTTTAGTCTTCCAGAGGATCAAAATTTTATTGAATTGATATCTTTTCATCTTGAGTTCTGTTAAGTTATGTGTTATATGTGGGGTGTACCGAATTTTGAGATCATGTTAGGGTGTTTAATTTACGAGATGAGTTATGCCTCGTGTAATACTTTGTTGTTGCATTTCGATGTTAAGATTGGAATGGTACAACCCCTGTTTCTTTTTGGTTTTGGTTGGGTCTCTAGGGAGAGTGGCTCCTCGTGGGGGCTGGCGCCCCGTTTAAGGGGAAGGGCTCAGGATAACCCATGAGTGAGTTAGTAAGCAAGTGAAAACCTAATAGTTAACTTAGGAGGGATGGGTAGTAATATCATTATAAGATTTTAAAATGGATGCCTCGTCTTCATTAGTGCTTTCGCAGACTAATGGAAGGCTGAGAAGGCCGTGGTTGGCAAGGTTGTGACTTCGTCTTCACAAGAGGTTTACGGCTCCGCATGAGTCACCCTATGGGCCGATGCCTCTAGTTGGGAGGAAGGGCACAGGATAGCCATAGATGGGGGCCGACGCTTCCAGTTGGGAGGAAGAGAACATGATAACCCATGAAGGACTATGCGATGACACTCTCCCCTAGTTTCCCATGTGTTTTATTTTATTGTGTTCCTCTGGAAGTAGGTTATGGGAGTTGGTTTAGATTGTTGTTTGAATTGATTTAAATTGATTTATGATTATCATTTTAATATATCTTTAGTATGCTTTATGGTCTTGTATGATCTCATTTATAGTTGATTTACGATCTTGTATCTTTATGGTACTGTGATATGATGTTATTGTTGTTCATTATAAATTTGGAGTATTGTGTTATGGATCTATGTTGGTACTTCTTGTATGTTCATACTTCTGTTGTCAGTCTTGGTCGGAGTTGCTTCTCTGTCACCTCTTAGCACGGGGGTGGTCGGGTGGAACGTGCTCCGCACACCGTTGGGTTCCCCATCAGCGTTCGTTGGCTTCAGTCTCATCCAATTGAAGATTTGTTCCAGATGATCTCTTTGTACTTTGATAATCTTGTATATTATTCATCCCACATGTTTGGGAATCATGATGTAACTATATTGATATGATGTAAGATTTGAAAGATGTTGTAATGTGGTTATCAACCTTGTAACTTTATTTGGCTATGTAATTTCTTATGGTTTTATCTTGTGATGGAATCTATGTATATATATATCTAATGTTGTCATTTATAGTACCTTTTGATATCTTATGAGTTGATGTTTAGTAATGTCTAAATTTGATGTGACCTCATGGGCCCCAAAGGACACAGTTGATTATGTTGTTTGTAATGGAATGAAATGAAGTATATGTGTATGTGTATGTTCAGTTAATATTTAGTATGTTGATTATTTGTTTTGCTTTAAAAAAAAATATTTGTGTTCTTATTTGATTGTTCTTTGGGGCTTGCACGACGGGCGTTACAACTTGGTATCAGATCCAAGGTTGCACACGCTGGGGTCTCTGGGTAGTTATGTCCACTAGGTAACCTTTGCGTGTTGGCTCTTGAGCTCATGTGTACCTTTGTCTTGTTGTGCAGAAGCATGCCTAGAGGCAGGGGTAGAGGTAGAGGTAGAGGCCAAGGAAGAAGCCGAGGTGGTGGCCGTGGGGCCAACCAACTGAATCCTTCACCGCCAAGTTCTCACGGTCCTGAGTCTGAGGAGCAACAGAATTATCAGAACAATCCGTCGGGTGGTGGACCGAATTCGGAACAGTCGGGGTTGGATGGGCAGTTTCAACATCTTTTGGGTGAGCTTCTTGATAGATTGGGCCCTAGACCTAATGGGGATCAGCCGATTGAGGGAGAAAGAGAAAGGTCTCCAAGGCATAGGGGAGCTGCAGTTGAGCAGGATGCATTACTGGCAGGTCATATGAGAGGTATTACACACTAACTCCTATATATACCTAATCATGCCTTGGATATCACCCGCAATAGCTTAGATACTTAACTATAACCTCTAGGATGACCTAAATGCTCTTATATAATTTTAATAATGATTGTATAACTTTAAGAGTTAAGATAGACACAAGCTAACTAATCATAACCTAATACACACTATAGGGCTAGGGGCATAGTATTCCCTACAAAAGCATTGTCCTCAATGTTAATTAATAATGGACTCCTCCTCCTCCTCCTCCTCCTCCTCCTCCTCCTTCTTCTTCGTTTCCTTTTTTTGCTACTACTTATTGTTCTTCTTCTTCGTTTCCTTTTTTTGCTACTACTTATTGTTCTTGTTCTTCTACTTCTACTTTTTGTTCTTGTTCTTGCTCTTGTTCTTGTTATTCTATTTTTTTTCTACTTTTTGTTGTGAAAATATCTTTCCAAAATAAATCCAATAATTTCACTAATTTTTAGCTATGGGGTAAATTTTGGTGGAAACCCTCATTTCACAATAAATAACAAAATAAATAAATCAATTTGCAATTTCTAAGTTATAGCTAAATAATAGGACTTAGATAACACTTCCAAAAAAAAATCTAAGAATTTTGTTAATTCATAGCTTTGAGAGATAACTTTATGGAAACCCTAATTCTCAATTAACTTCCTTATATTTGCTACAAATTCCTAATTCTTGATTAACTTCCTTATATCTACTACAAATTCCTTCAATTCAAGATTGTGGGTGTCTAATTTATCCCTTTGTCAACCCTCTAAATACTAGGAAAATATTCTTTGAATTGAAGCCTTGGAATAAAAATTTATGGAAACCCTAATTCTATATAAATCCTATTTTTCTACTCTAATTTCCTTCAAATTTATAGTGTAGAAGCTTCAATATGAAATTAAACAACTCTTTAAAATTAGTAAGAAAAGTGTCAAAATAAGAGAGATACACATTTCACAAAATGGCCTCCAAAATAAAAAAAAGTTGTCTTGCTTTCATAGTACCAAGATCATGTTTTGATACTACTTGTAATGAAATAACTTATGCAATATAATAATATAATAAAAAATATGTTGTAAATACTTGATAACAACATGGCACTTTGAGGGACAACATCCTAATCCTCTTCAAGGGGGATACCTCCAATAGTATTCAATAAGAAACAATACTCAACATAATGATAATAACTAGTCACTAACTCATCTATATACCTAATTATGCCTTGGATTCCACCCATGTTGAATGCACAAGAAAATTGAGGGGGGGGGGTGAGTCAGTTGTACCTTAAAATTTCCAAACCCTCACAAACATTCAGATCCACATTTATTCAATTAACCCTTAATGTGTTAGAATGATTTATCATGAAAGCAAATAATAGAAACAAAACCAAAGCAACACCATGCACAATGAAACACTAGATTTATGTGGAAAACCCAAGACCTGGGAAAAGCCATAGTGAGGATTAACTCACAATATAAAGTAATATCCAACACCAAATACAAAGGGTTCACTGCCCAAAAGAAACAATGACTCATTTCTATAATAGAAAAGAAGATAGAGAAGAGTTTTACAATGAGAAATCTATCTCAATGCAACAAAAAATTCCACCACAACATTATCAACACCTTCGCAGTCTTATTGAAGAATTGTAGACACCTTCTGCTCACTGCATCCATTAATCTAACACATGAAAGCTCACATTTCACTACACAAATTTTCACCTCACAACTCTACAATTCACATTATTTGCATCACACACTTCTATATTTTTATCCCTCAACAACTCAGCTCATATTTATACCATATTCAACCTTGAAAACATTCTCCAAGGTTGGTTATGCACTTCAACTATGCAAATTCAAATTCGGTTGGCACCAAAACATTCCTATGATGGAAAGTAATGAAAGCATACGATAACACACCTTAGCTAGGACCTAAATCCACTCATACACGCCACACCATGCTTCCACAAATACTGAAGCAACTCCACAATTAGTGGTAACACCCAAGGTCAGTCAAACCTATGTTAACACCATTAACATTTAAGTACATGCTTCCTCAAATCCAAAGACGAATTGCATACCATACACCACACTTGAATGTGATCTAAATTATTCCACAAACATCCTAAAATCCAACAAATTTTATTGCAACAACTTTCACTTGAAGAATGTACACACCTAACACACTAAAATAATTTTGTCATACATTGCAACTCAAGAAACCAACTTTTGAAGCACCAAACCATGAACAAATTCAACTAAAGAAAGATACAAACACTATCATCACCCTTCTAGATCTATAAGACCTTAAATCACTCTGCAGAGAAATGTGGAGAAATTTTTTTTGCTCCTAGACACCTCTGCAATACATAGTTCACACACTGGTAAACACACCTTCCTCTACATAATGATCTAGCACACCAAATTCTAGATGCAACACCTTTGAATTTTTGGAAATCAAGGTATAGCTTGTAGTTCAATATTAACTTAAATATGTGGTTGTAAATATGAAATTATGTTTACAAGATTACCATAAAATGATTAAGTGATTGACAATTACAACAATGAAGTAAAAATATGCAATACCACAAGTCATCAACACAAGTGACACAAGATATGCATAGAGAAACCCTTGCAGGGAGAAACTCCACACCCAAAGAGATCCAATGCTTGTATTAATCTTCAAGGAAGTACACCAATACAACAATCCTCTTTGTAATCTGGGAACACTTTGTCATATTGAAAAATTGTAAAGAACTCATACAAAACCACCATCTCAAGACTCCAATATATAGAAGTTTATGGGAGAGAATACCACAAATGGTATCCCAAAACAACAAGCAAAACCATCTAGAAAAACCCATGCCCCACTTAGTGGACAACCCATAAACATGAAATAAAAATATTCAATAATCACATGGCCTTCGCATGGGCACCTAACCCACAACCAATCAAATTGATTCAAACCTAAGTGCACCATAACTCTCAGACAGCTCCGTCATCTACATGTAAGATCATGTACCACCATGAAAACTTGGGTGCTCAACCATGCAAGAGTATGCAAAACATGCAAATAACATGCAAGGACATGCAAACTCAAGTGGCCCCAACCCAAAAAGTTGGATGCCTAAGAAGAATATTCTCCCAAGATACCTTGTAACCGCCACCATGAAGGGTCCACCTCTTTGAATGCAATTACAATTTGTCATAAGAAAATAAATAATAAATATTTTTTCCCTCATGTCCTAAGAACACTTTACAAAGAACGTGGAGACACATAGATCAACTTAGGATATCAATTATAATGTCACCTATCCTAACATGAACACCTCTGATCAACATATCCAAATCGCACAAGCAGATCTTCAACATAGAAGAAACGTGGAGCCAAACCAAAATGCTAATTTGCAACACAAACACCACTACAACACACTGTTTCCTCTTCTATTCAAATTTTCTCAAAAACACTTGGAAATCAAGCACCAAAGACACATCCTCAACATCTTCAACAATTCCTCATCATCACTGAGCCAACTGCAACATAACAATTCAACCATACATCCATAGGAATAATCTTATCAAAGAAACACTGGAGGTTTATACCAATAACTTAGTAATGATAACATAATGCAACTAATCAAAGCATCATCAAAGCCAACACCAACTCAATACCAAATGCACATCCTTGCAAAAAACTCCTTTTGATACAATTGACACTAATGATAACACCAAAACTTGTTGACATCAATGACAACACCAACTGCACATACTTGCAACAACTCAGGTTGACCTAAATACTTAACTATAACCCCTAGGATGACCTAAATACTATATATGATTATGTAAATTATTTAAGAGTTAAGGTAGGCACAAGTCAACTACTTTTAACCCAATACACATTATAGGGTTAGGGACACAACATAATTTTTACAACCATATTCTTACAAAAGTACAAGGTACATATGCAAAAAATAACACTTAAAGTGATGTACACTAACAATAAATACACAATTTTATAAAGTTTAGATTTACAATAGTCATAATAGAGAGAAAGTGGTTGCTACTTTGGCATCTTAGGCTTGTCCAACATGATATTCCACCTTGTTTCATATCATATGGATAAACCCTAGAGTGGAAATAAAGCACAAAATTCTAAGGAAGCTAAGATGAGTGAAAAAATCTACTCAATACAAGTGAAGAGAAGAAATAAATTGATGTCTTGAGGCCTCAATATAGCACCCATGACATAAACAAGTTTATCAATATTAGCTTCCATGGATGCATGTGAATCTTGGTCAAACATTATGTTTTTTTCGATGCTCTAACCATCACTCTTTCCTTCCTTATACTCATTGTGTTTTTCATTGCAATACTTTGAGAGCTTATTATTAATCTCTCATAACTGGTAGGGATTTGTTGCTTGTTTGGTATAAGCAAAATAATTATCAAATACAATCTACACAATTCCTTCATGTAATGATAAAAATATCTCCCAATAATAATAGATTGTACTAAATAATTATTATGCCAAGAGGCATAACCCTACAATGACAACATGGGCTCCTATAGAGGTCAACACATTTGTTACAAAAAAAAGTCAAAATTTTAGAAATTAAAAAAAGAAAGAATATTTCTTAATTTTTTTCTAAAAATCAAATCAAATAAACATATAATAGATTAAGATTTAAATGTAATATTATGAATTTGAAATAATAATAAATTTAATAATATTATTATATTAGATTAATACTAATATAATATTATTATTAAATCATGAGCATTATATTAGATTATTAATAATTTTCTAAAAATAAAATCAAATAAAGATACAATAGATTAAAATTTAAATGTAATATTATATATTTGAAATAATAGATTTAATATTATTATATTAAATTAATTATAGACTAAAATTTAAGTGTAACAATCTCCCATCTCTTTATCCATTGTCAATTTTCTTCCCAAGTTTGGCAAAAAGTCTTGCAAAAGCTCAACATCCAGTGGGTTTTTGACAGAAATATTCAACAATTTGTTCTCAATTGGAGATGTCCCTCTAAACACCCTCTAATCAGGCAACTTTGGCAACTTATTCCACCTCATATTTGTTGGCGCCTGTGGAACGAAAGGAACAATAGGATTTTCAGAGAGAAGGAGAACAATGTGGACAGTCTGCTGATAATCCTTAATAAACTCCTTCTAGATAACATTTCATTTGCAAGTGGAAGATCCCTAGCTACCCCCCAATGGGTTGGGATAAAACTATGGCCACAATTTGGAAGTTGCCTAGTGACTTCCAGAAGTTTGACAACTCCAAGAAGATTGTTAGGAACAACACAAAATAGAAAACTCCCAAGCCACCCTGGTATAAGCTGAATTTTGATGGGGCGGTTAGAACTGGGAAAGTTGTTGGGGGTGGTATCATCAGAGACCATAATGGTTGCTTGGTTGCTGCTTACACAGGGAACCTGAAGGAACACACAAGTAATCAGGCAAAAAGTATGGCACTCCTCTGGGGCCTTAAAGTTGTGTTGTCACTTGGCATCAAGTCCCTAGAAATTGAGGGTGACTCGCAACTGATTGTGGAAGCCACAAAAGGCACGATGGTAGTTGGATGGTCCATCCAAGGGATAATTGAAGACATTTTCTCTCTTCTTATTGGTCTTAAGGAGTTCACCATTCAACATGTCTACAGGGAAGAAAATGCGGTTGCTAACAGTCTGGTTGCGACAGGTCTTGATCTAGAGGGGCTACGGTGTTGGAGGAACGAAGAGTCTTTTCCCCCATCTACTGTGGCACTTTTAAGAAACGATCTTAAAGAAATTCATCATGGTTCCTAAAAAACACTTTCTAACCCTAGTGTGGTATTTACTAACTTTTGTTAGTAAAGTTGGCAGGAGTTTTTATTTAAATAACTGGTTGTTGTGTGGGAAGATTGATTGGGATGATTTGCCATGTGTCGTGTACTTCCTTTATTGGTTCACCATTAGGACTTGTCAAGTTGAGCCTAATGACTGATGGGGTCATTATTTTTTGAACCCCCTCAATTTTTGTGATGATCTTTTTAGCCCTGTGGATTTTGTTTGATTCTTTGAGTTGTTCGGATTTATTACCACTCTCATTTCTTATCATGCCTTGGACTTCTCGCACGAGGGAACTGCTAGGCCTGTGCTGGATATGAGATGTGGCATTTATTATCATCTTTTAGTGTGTTGCAAGTTACCTTTTTCTGACACTTTTTTGCAGCCTTTTCCAAATTTGGTTTTTATTGTATCTGCTTTGCTATTTTTCTGCCTTTCACTATTCTAGTTCTCTGCAACAATTGTGTTGGAGCTATGGGTGGTGATTGGGTGCGTGTGGAGCCGGATAAATGTGATGAATGGAAGATAGATGGCACCATCTGGCATATATGCAAGGAGGTTGGAATTTCCTAGTTTATGGAATGCATGTCTGGCCATGATGAGGGCCTCTCCAAACAATTTTTCATCTCTTGGGATGCCAGAAGGGTTACCATGGGAAGCATTTCCTTTGAAATTAATGAGGAGGTCATCGCTATGGCCATGAGTCTAGTTATGGATCAATGTAAATGGAACAAAACCACCAAAGTTGTTGACCGAACTAGCCTCAACTTGTTCTTTTGAGGTGAAGAGAATCATGTCAAGCTGTGTGGGGGCTACAACCGTGAGGCACTTCCTGAGCCATGGGATAAAATTTGCATGGTGGTGATGAAGTACTTCAATCTCGAGGGGAGATACAGTGTGTATTACTACTACCATTTCAATTTCCTCAATCACCTCAAAAACCACCAAAATATATCCATTCTATTTTTTCTATTACACTCTCTTGAAAGTATTGTGCTTGATGTGGTTGAAGCCATGAACTGGAATAAAAATTTCACCATTCTCCATCAAGGGCTTATGTCTAGACTCTACCATTTCCACCTTGCCCTTTGCCCTCCTTGGCCCATCACTGTTGAAGAGGCTCCGATCTCTTCTACTCCTTTGTCTGCTAGCATTATGGATACCCCTAGCCCTAGTAAGAAAAAATGCATTAAAAACCCCACCATGAAAGCCTCTCCATAGGACACATCCCCCTCTTAGGGGCCTGTGGTGAATAAAAAGGATAAAAAATGCATAGCTCCAACCTGAAAACTAAGGCCAAAGCCTCAAAAACAAAATTTAGGCTTCAACAAATTGACTATGACATTGAGATCACTGAGGAGACTACTACCCCTCCCAAGTCAAGTAGACTAGTCATCAAGTAAGAAAAAGAGAAGAGTTTTAAGGAGGCCTCAAATTTTGAAAATGGGGATGGGAGTGAGAGTAAGAGTTAGGAGGAAAATGATGTGGGGGAGGAGGCTCTTTCAGCTTATGCTAGTAGCTCCTCCCATGTTTTTGAAAGTCTTAAAAGGGGTCCCTTGGGTCCTGCCAACATTAGAATTAAGGAGGTCAAGTCTAGGGCCTCAAACATTGTTGAGGGAAAGGATCCCATGGAGGAAGCTTGCAGTAAATAGGATGTTGTCTAGAAGGAGGTTGACAACCTCAAAAGAAAAGTTGAGAGTTTGGAGAAAAGATTGCAAGATGTTACACATTTTGCATTGAAGATAATGCACAAGTCTGCCACTACTTTATGTTTGTTGCAGAAGGACAAGTCCATGGACAATGCAGATGAAGAAGCTGTCAACAAGGAACTTCTTAAGTTCCTCACTGAAGATTGGGCTTCCATTACTTTAATTAAGCCATGCAATGGGAAGAAGGATTAGGTTTATGGGGAATTTTGTTTTTTTACTGGTGCTAGCTAAATTGACTTTCAATTCTGTTTTATTTTGCTAAAGACATTGCTAATGTTGTTATGTTTCCTTATGACTAGTATGACCCTTGGTGGTCCATGGTTAAGACTATTTTGAATCATGTTTTCATGATGTACATAACTAGTATTTTTAGTTCTTGTGATAATTTTTGGATGTGTTTTTGATATGATCTACTTAGGGTGATGGTTTGGTTTTCAGACCTACTGTTACTGCACTGTTAGTGTTACTTTGCTATGGATGGTTAGTGGTGCCTTATATTAAAGAGACAACACCCTAGTTTTGTTGCTTTTTATATAAAAAACATTATATCTTTGAATTAATAATAGATTTAATAATCTTATTATATTAGATTAATACTAATATAATATTATTATTATATCATGAACCTTATATTATATTATTAATATTATTGGTATATTATTAATAATATTAATATTTTTTTATTTTTTTAATTTTTTTAATTTTTTTAACGAGGGGAATTGGGTGCAGCACGACCCCCCATATAACCCCCCACCGCCAGTAAACTTTTTACTATGACCGGCAGTGCTGGCGGGACACACCAACCGGTACCATCGGAGCGCCGGAGAGTCGAACCCATGGTGGGCGCCCTGCTACAGGGAACACCTTAACCAACTGAGCTAGGACTGGCGCCCCAATAATATTAATATTATATTAGAATAATAATAATATTAATTTTAAATCATTAATTATTTTATTAATTATAATTTTAATAAATATAGAATATATATTTAATATTAATATAGTATTAATAGTATATTATAATTTAATATAATTATAATTAAATAATAATTATCATACTATTGGTTTTTTTAAAATTAAATACATTTTCTTTAATATTAATTAATTCATATTTAAATTATATGAATACTATTAAATTATAATATTATTAATAGAAAATAAAAAACTTTAAGTTTTAGTATTAATGCTATTAATGCTAATATAAGAATATTATTAATGCTATATTTTATTGTCTATATAGAAAAAATCTATAGATATGTTTCTTATTGAAAATCAAAACCAATAGTCTTAAAACTAAAAAATATATCTTATTATTTTTTCTTTGTAATTGCCAATTTTTTTTAAGGTTTTACTAATTTTTTAAAGATTTATTTTATAATTAGGTTTTACTAAGTTTAAAATAGGCTATAATTTTTATATATTTATTTTATTACTAAAATAGGTTTTAATAATTAAAAATGGGTTATAAATTAAAAATAGATTTTAATAAATTTATTAAAATTTTATTTTATAATTAACTTTTAATAAGTTTAAAATAGGTGATAATTTTTATAGATTTATTTTATTATTGAAATAGGTTTTAATAAGATTAATATGTTAAACTAAGTTATAATTTTTTATATTTAAGTTAATATTAATATTAATATTAAAAATTTGTTTGAAAAATTAAAATAATAATAGTTTTTATTATGTATATATTTTCATTATATTTCATTCAAATGTATTTCATGTTTCATGCATATGTATTAGACATATATATATTTTAATTATAGAATTTGAAAATTGAAGATTCTATTATATTAATGTCTTTTTGTTTGTATTCATAGGTAATGGATAACTTGGATGAAATAATGGAAATAATAGAACTAACAAATGATTCAGATGATTACATACCAATCATTGTGATAGAATTAACAAGTGACGTGATGAGTATACACCAAACATCCCTGTATCGAATTCCACCCTTGAACAATTGATTGGATCTAATGATTCATTTGATTAGATTGATATTGGAGAAACCAATGCTGAGGAAGTTGCAAACAATGTTTAACCTCAAACTATCGAGCTACATAAGGTTGTTCATACTGCTAGCTTGCACGTAAGTAGCATCAAAGAGGGAGATGTAGTTGCAATGAACCAAGCAATGGAGAATATTCATGCTATGTGTGATGAAGTTGTATGCTTCAATGATTTAATAAGACAGTTAGGATATTATGAATATTATGCTAGACATGATATTCATGGTTAAAAATATTTATATGTATACAAAAGACAAGAATGCTTCTTATGTTATCATATTTCAATGAATTTCAAATAAAGTTTTTAGATTGCTCAATTCTATCTAATTTGTTATAAAGTTCAAGTTTCATTATTTTGCTTACTGTATACAAAGGTTTTATTAAATTAATCTAATTATTAATAAATATATTATGTAATGTCTCTAGGATTTCATAGTTCAAATTACTTTATCGATATTTGAAAAGTTCTACTTAAAACAAAGAAGACGGAATATGATTAATTCTAGGATTTTATCATCCAATAACTTACGAAAATTTAACAAATTACTTTTACATTTATAGAGAATATAAAATTTTAAAACTAAACAACTATCTTTCAATTATTTGATATATTTTGATTCAAATTTGATCATATGCATTTTATTTTTATTTTCAAAATCCTTTTACTATTTGCGTCAGGGTTAGGGTTAGGGTTAGGCCTATGGTTTGAGTTAGGGTTCTTAGAAATAGAGTTATAGTAGGGTTTAGGGTTTACACTTAGGTTTACATCTATAGTTATGGATTGGATTGAAGATGAGATTATGTTTAGGGTTAAAACTTATAGTTAGAAATTTAGTTTGGGTTAGGGTATTTAAAATTATAATTATAATCCCAAGCTTTATCATAACCCAATTTGTTTAATAACTATGCTAAATTATTTTATTGCATTAGATAATTTTTTATGAAATAAACAACTTATATGTATAATTTTTTAATTATATTCTCACATAATTTAAACTATTATATGTAGTATTTTAGCAATGGGTTGACCTAAAAATAACTTTGGATATGAAGAACAAAAAAAATACCAAAGACAACATCACCATGACCATCAAAGACAATGAAAGGAACAAATAACTGATGTAGAGAAGGAAGCACGTAAAAAACAAAAAAATGATGTAGACCAGAAAAGATACACACAAAGAAAATCTAAGGTGACAACAGAGCAATCAAAAGAACTGAAGTAGACAACAAGAAAATAGAAACCAAAACATAGGTGATCAAACAAGTCCACAACAACCCATTTCACAAAGACAGGGAAGACAAAAAGGTGAACAAAATATCAAAAATATTAATAGAAATACATGTAAACAAACATTTGAGCAACAACTTCATTTTGAGTAGGAGCAAAGAGAACAAAGCATTCCACAACAAGGGGAGATCCAAGGAAATGTAAATGAGCAAAATATTTAAATTAATATCGACGATGAAGCTTCCAAATTAGTAGATTATGTTGCAGAAACCCCTCCAAATTTAAATTGACAAAACTTGCATTCTACGATAGAATTAGATGAAGATAAATTTGAGAACCCAAATGGATTGCTTTCCAGTGATTTTAAAAGAATTCAAAATGGTATTTTGTTAGCGAATAGATAAGTTGATGTTGCCAACAATGTGTTATATCTACCAAGAATTTTACTTTGGAATAAAAGCCTTTCGTATGCCACGAGGTCTAGGTTACAATAGGTGTAAACAGGAAAAAGGGAACAATAGATTTTCAAATGCCAACAATATGGATCTCGGTCCCCAACTGATTGAACTTGAAAACCTCACTCAAGTTGAAGAAATATGATGCAGGAGCATCTAGCGATGCAGGGCAATCTTGCATCACCCAAAAAAATTGTTTTCTTTATTTTCTTTAGTTGTTTTGAGTCCCATGATGACACTTAAGGGGTATAAGACTATTAGGCATCAAAAATAGTGAAAAATGGGTACTTACTATTTTTAGTAAGTCGGCAAAAATGAGCTCGTATGGACATGAAAATTTACCCCAAGGAGTAGAGCTGAAAAACATTTTTGGTCGCAAAAGAATCACCTTAATACCTTGCACGTTTTGGGAGAAATTAAAGTTTCCGTCCCAAGAAATTTCTCCAATGTAGCTTCAAATTTAGATATAAAACTTTGGAGGCCCTAAAATAGCTCAAAAGGTGGTCAAACTGACCTATGGTGGGTTCATGTGTTGTAGAGTTCGTCAAGAGCTTTCCAACGATATGCAATAATAGCAAATCGGACACCCGAATCAAAAGTTATGGCCTCACAAAGTTGGTCCTCTAAAAAGTGAATTTCATAAAAAATTCTTCCTAGGCCAGAAATCAAATAGTGGGACTTTTGGTACCAAAACAAAAAGGGGAAATTTGTACTTTCTAGAACATTCTAGGGTGGTTATTGGGGAAAATAAAAAGGGTTGAATGGGGGTTGTAGGAGGTGGCCCTGATAGTGTAGATTGTGGCTCTGAATAGTATATTTTCTTTTCAGAGTTGATTTTGTTGTAATGAATCAAACCCATGAGGTAGTAGCATTGTGGCCCTCATCAAGTGGTATCAGAGCAGGAGTTCCTGAGCTTGTAATAGAGTGTTGAATGTGGGGCAGTTGCAGTAGGACTTGTAAGTGTGGGTTGAGTTCAATATGCCTCCAAGAATTGCCCAGTATGGTAGAGGTAGAGGCTGAGGTCGTGGAGGAAGAGATCTGACAAGAGATGAAATCAGAGCCCTTAGAAGGCAATTAGAAACCTTACAACAAGAGGTTCAAAGAAGAGATGTGAAATGAGACAAAAATGAAAGTGAAGATGAAACAAAAGAGGAAGAGCAAGATCCGATGGATCTTGGAGAAAGAAGATTGTTGTGAGTGATCACAAGCATTGGGAAGAGACCTAAAATGGAGGTTTCAACTTTTAGTGGAAATCTGAATCTTGAAGAATTGATTGATTGGATCAATGACATGGAGGAATTTTTTGAGTTTAAGGAGATTGAAGATCCTCACAGAGTGGGGTTTGCAAAGAACAAATTGAAAGGTCATGCCAGTATATGGTGGAAAGAGGTCCAGTTAGAAAGAGGAAGACAAGGGAAAGATAAAATTTCCAGATGAGAAAAAATGGTGTCAAAACTAAAGAAACAATTTATTCCAGTTGATTACGAATTGGATATGCTCAAGAAGATGAAAATCTTGAGGCAAGGGACAATGACAGTGAAAGAATACACAGAGGAATTTCACAAGGTCCTGATTCAGACAGGACATTTTGAGGTGAATAAAGAGAAATTTTCTCATTATATTAATAGGTTGAAGCTGAGCATACAAGAAGTATTAGAAGTGGTAAGAATGACCACCATTGAAGATGCCCATCAATTTTCTCTAAAGGTTGAAGAACAAATGAACAAGAGGTTTGAAAACAAACAACGAGGTGGAGGTAGTGGGGGAAAGACCAGTGGACGGTCATATGGAGGTTGAAATGAAGATCAAAATAAGGGTGAAGGCTCCAGTAGCGACTAGAACTAGAAAGGAGATAACACCTACCATCCTCGTGATTAGAATAATGGAGACCAAAGAGGAAGGGGAAGATCTGGATGAGGACCAGGAAGAGGAGGCTTCTATGGAACTTGTTTCTAGTGTGGAGAATAAGGACATAGAGCCTATGAGTATCCTCAACATCAAGGAAGGACAAATACAAAACCTAAGGGTAATGCACAAGTTGCACATATTGATGAAGATGCCGAGTCTTCACATTTTGAGGATGTAGAAAGAGGAGAGGTCCTTGTTACTAGAAGAGCCTTGCTGAATGAGGAGAATGAGCCAACTCAAAGGAAGAATTTGTTTCACACCAAATGTAAATGTGAAGGTAAAGTTTGCAATGTTATTATTGATGGAGGTAGTACTGATAACCTTGTTTCAGAAGAAATGGTTAGTAAGTTGCAGTTAGAGAGAAGAAGACATCTGAACCCATACCAGATTGCTTGGTTGCAGAAGGACCATAAAGCCTTGGTAAATGAACAATGTCTGGTAAAGTTCAAGATTGGAAATTACCATGATGAGGTATTATGTGATATTATGCCTATGGACGTTTGTCATATGTTGTTAGGTAGAATGTGGCAGTTAGATCAAAAAGCTATACATGATGGACATGCCAACACCTATTCTTTCACAAAGGATGGAGTTCATCATAAGTTGAAGCCCTTGAAAGAGGCAGAGGAAAAGGTATGCAGTAATACAATAATTTGTTTGGTTGATGGAAGAAAGTTCCTAGAAGGTATGAAGCATGAGCATATGTGTTTTGCATAGATCCCTAGAGTTGATAAAGAAGATACTACTAAGGTACCTTAGAAGTTTTAGATTTGTTGAATGAGTTTCAAGCTATTATTTCTGATAACGTTCCTGAAGGTTTGCCTCTTGTAAGAAATATTAGTCATTAGATGGACCTGATTCCTGGAACTAGCTTGTTGAATAAGGTAGCTCATTGTATGACTCCAGGAGAGAGTGAAGAGTTGAATAGACAAGTGTAAGAATTGTTGTGGAAGGGATTGATTAGAGAGAGTTTGAGTCCATTTCCAATACCTATAGTACTAGCACCAAATAAGGATGGGGAATGGAAAATTTGTACAGATTCTAGGGCCATCAACAAGATCACCATCAAGTATAGATTTCCCTTGTCGAGAATGGATGGCATTATGGATTGTTTGAGTGGAGCTGAGTACTTCACGAAGATAGATCTGAAGAGTGGATATCACTAGATCTAGATTAGATAAGGAGATGAATGGACGACAACCTTCAAAACCAAGGAGGGCTTGTACAAGTGGCTAGTCATGCCCTTTGGGCTAACCAATGCACTGAGCAACTTTATGTGGCTTATGAATGAGGTATTGAAATAATTTTTAGGAAAATTTGTTATTGTTTATTTAGATGATATTTTGATTTTCAGTAAGACATTGGAGGAGCACTTGATGCATATCCGAATTTTTTTTGAGAAGTTAAGGGAGAAGCTGTTGATTAATTTGAAGAAATGTAGTTTTGTGAAGAAAGAGTTGGTGTACCTAGGATTTGTTGTCTCAACAAAGGGTCTTAAAATAGATCCAGAGAAGGTGAAAGCTATCATTGAATGGCCTACCCCGAGGAATGTTACAGAGGTAAGATCATTTCATGGTCTAGCAAGTTTTTACAAAAAGTTTATTAAGAATTTTAGTAGTATTTGTGCACCTCTAACTGAAGCAATGAGAGGGGATAAAAAAGAGTTTAAGTGGACTACAGGAGCAGCCAAAAGTTTTGATATGTTGAAGAAAAAAGTTACAGAGAAACCTGTTTTGGCACTTCTAGATTTCAATAAGGTATTTTAGGTAGATTGTGATGCTAGTGGCACTGCCATAGGAGCTGTTTTGAGCCAAGAAGGTAAGCCTGTTGCCTATTTTAGTGAGAAGTTGAATGATGCCAAGGAGAAATATTTTGTCTATGATCAGGAGTTTTATGCTATAGTTTAGGCTTTGAAGAAATGGAGACACTATTTGTTTCCAAAATAATTTGTTTTACATACTAATCACCAGGCTTTGCAGTATATCAATAGTCAAGGAAAGTTGAATCAAAGGCAATTAAAATGGGTTGAGTTTTTGTAGAGTTATACTTTTGTTTTGAAGCATAGGAGTGGAAGGTCAAATAAAGTTGCAAATGCCTTAAGTAGAAGGCAAAATTTGTTGATAGAGATGAATATAGAGGTTGTTGGGTTCAATGAACTCAAGATTTTGTATCCAGAAGATCCAGAATTTGCAGAAGCTTGGAAGGCTTGTTTGGAACCAGTTACATTGGATAGGACAAAATAGTTGGATTTCTTGATCCAAGATGGGATGTTGTTTAGAGGAAGCCAATTGTGCATTCCCAGGAGTTCTATGAGAGAGAATCTAATCAAGGAGAAGCATAGTGGAGGATTGGCTGGACATTTTGGTCAAGATAAATCATTGCTCTTGTCAGTGAGAATTATTATTGGCCATAGGTACAACAAGATGTGAAGTTTGTACAAAGTTGTAGAGTATGTCAGATGGCGAAAGGAACAAGTCAGAATATTGGATTGTATCAACCATTACCTATACCTGAGAGGCCATGGGAGGATATTAGCATGGATTTTGTTCTTGGCTTGCCAAGGACACAGAGAGGGCATGATTCCATATTTGTGGTGGTGGATATATTTTCAAAGATGGCACATTTCATTCAGTTTCATAAGACCAGTGATGTTGTTCATGTTGCAAAGTTGTTTTTCAAAGAGGTGGTGAGACTACATGGTCTACCAAAGAGTAAAATTTTAGACAGAGATACCAAATTTGTTGGTTATTTTTGGAGGACATTATGGAAGAAGTTGAAGATAGATTTGAAGTTCAGTTGTGCACACCATCCATAGACTGATGGACAAATAGAGGTGGTGAATAGGAGTTTGGGCAACTTGTTAAGAGGCTTAGTTGGAGATAAGCCCAAGAGATGGGATTTGATTATACCATAGGTGGAATTTGCTTACAACAATTCTGTCAATAGGAGCACTGGTAAATCACCATTCCAGATTGTATATGGGAGTAGTCCAAGAACTTCTTCTAAACTAAAAAAGATGGATAAGGGGGAGAAGAGTAGTGTCGAGGCTGAAGATTTTGCTGAGCACTTGAAGAATTTGCACGAAGAGGTGAAGAAACACATCAATAAGATGAACTCACAATATAAGGCTCAAACAGATAAAAAAAAGGAGGTATAAGGAGTTCTAGATAGGAGTTGAAGTCATGGTTCATTTTTGCAAGGAAAGGTTTTCAGTTGGTACATACAAGTTAAAGATGAAGAAGTTTGGACCATGCAAGACCCTCAAGAAGCATGATTTAGGAAATGCTTATGAGGTAAAGATTCCTAGTGGAATGAACATTTCTCTTGTGTTCAACATTGTTGATTTGATAGAGTATCATGAAGGTGATATAGAGGAGGGGTCGATAAATGAATAGTTGAAAATTCCAACACCTACTTTAGAGAAGGAAGAGATAGAAGAAATCTTAGATAGTCGTGTGGGTAGAAGCACAAGAAACATGCAATATGCAGAGTACTTGGTGAAATGGAAAGGAAGGCCTATTGAAGATTCATCATGGTTGTATGAGGTTGAGGTTAACCATCTTGGTTTCCCTCTAACTCCTGAGAAGTGACAGAGTCACTTTTCAAATTACCTTGGGTGTTTGATGCAAGAGCATCCAAAGGTGCAGGGAAATCTTGCATCACCCAAAAAAAATGTTTTCTTTATTTTCTTTAGTTGTTTTGAGTCCCATGGTAGCACTTAAGGGGTATAAGACTATCATGCATCAAAAATAGCAAAAAATAGGCACTTACTATTTTTAGCAAGCTAACTAAAATAGGCTCGTATGGATGTGAAAATTTACCCCAAGAAGTAGAGTTGAAAAACATTTCTGGTCACAAAAGAATCACCTCAATACCCTACATGGTTTGGGGGAAATTAAAGTTTTCATCCCGAAAAATTTCTCCAATGTAACTTTAAATTCATATATAAAATTTTGGGGGCCCTGAAATAGCTCAAAAGGTGGTCGAACTAACCTACAATGGATTTAAGCATTGTAGAGCTCATCAAGAGATTTCCAATGATATGGAATAATAGCAAATTAGACACTTGGATCAAAAGTTATGGCCCCATGAAGTTGGTCCTCTAAAAAGTGAATTTCATAAAAAAATCTTCCTAGGCTAGAAATCAAATGGCGAGACTTTTGACAAAAAAAAGGGGGAAATTTGTACTTTTTAGAACATTCTAGGGCAGCTATTGGGGAAAATAAAAAGGGTTAAATGGGGGTTGTAGGAGGTGGCCTTAATAGTGCAGATTGTGGCTCTAAATAGTAGATTTTCTTTTCAGAGTTGATTTTGTTGTAATGAATCAAGGCCATGAGGCTGTAGCATTGTGGCCCTCATCAAAATGTTGATTACATGTGTCATTCCAATCTTGCAAGTGACACATGTAACTAGGGGATAGTTTAAATATAAAGGCCACACAATAAGCTTTCCCTAAAATAGAGAAAATGTCTCCCAAAAACTACAACATCCTATTAAAGATATCCCCCTTATTATTGTTCATGGAAAGGATCAACACGACACCAATTATAACTTCACGATTAATAGAGAACAAGTATATAAAGCACTTCACTACAAAATTCAACATGACAAGTTTTGTTCTAATGTTACTATTGATGAAAATGCTCTTGACAATATATCAGCAAACTCTGATCAAAATATTTTCAAGAAACTAAGAACAATACACATGGAATTTGATTTAGATCTCAACTAGCTTGTACATGTTGGTCCACTGATTGAAATTGTGAACCCCAAATCTATGTACCTGCAAAATAAAGACAATAAACACCTTAAGTTAGATTTTGCAAGCATAAACAAGGATTCCCCATGGGATTCATTAACATAGCTCAAATTAGGAAGATAATAATGAACACAAAATAAATTACAAAATAAAGATTGAATCCTAATTAAGCATGCAAACTTTCAATCCCATGGGGGAATTGGTGCCAATTTGATGCGGAAATTTGGCCCTTTCCCAATCCCTAAGATGCAAGATTCGATATGTAGACTTGATGATGAACTTTGATCCACTTTTGATGATGAATGATGAAGACTCCAAGCCAAATCTGCAAAAAATCCTAACTAAGAACTCAAATGATGGATGAGAATTGCTAAGTATTTTAGCATGGTAACTTTGCTTGGAATGTGGATGATGAAATAAGGATATAAGCTCTTTATTTATAGATTGATAAGTTGAAGAGATGTCCAAATTTAATCAATGTGGGACAAAGATTCAACTAATGATATGATAACACTTGTCAACATGTGAGAGGATGAAGGTTGAGCAAGTTTTGAGGATTGTGCCAATAAATGCATAAATTTGAAATTCAAATTTGTTGAAATGACTTGAAATGGGGGAAGAAAGAAAGCATTAAATGCCACTTGGCTCAAGGCAAAAGACATGTAAGAGATCTTAAATGCCTTGTTGGAAGGACTTATTACCACTTGGATTTTGAATTCAAATTAGGGGAATATTCCTTAAAAGATGCCTTATTGAAGGAAAATAGAAATTTAATAAATCAAATAAGTCTATTTTCATGTGCAAGTTGCAAAATCTAGAGGATTTGAGTGATTAGGATTAGCATTAATTATGATTTGATTAATTTAAATGATGTTAGTTGATTTGACCATTTTGACTTAGATTTTAGGATTTAAATAACCCAAAATGAGAAAAGAATGATTTAGACTTAGTTAAATAAATATTTTTGATTTATTTAACCAAAATGGGTGATGATAGATTAAATTAAATAAATGTTTGATTTATTTAATTTAATTAGATGAATTTTGAGATTTAATCAAATAATATGGATTATTTAATTAAATAAAGATAGGAAGATGAAATGACCTAACTAATTACACATAGATGATGATTTAATTAAATTGAGGGATTTATTTAATTAAAGAGAGAATTATGAAGACGAATTTAATCAAATAAGGCTATTTAATTAAATGGTTAGATAGAGGGATAATTTAGGATGAAGCGATGTTAGTAGATCAAGATTAGAGTGTGATATCAATCTGTATATTTTTGATGTCTACATTTTACCCCTCTTTGAAGCGATGCACTTGTTGCGTTGGTTCAAAGAATAATCTTGCTATGATCAAAAGTCAAAATTTCTTTGATTTTTTCGGATGCCCCACTATTGCCCTAGCGAAAAGAATTATGCTGGTATACTGCCCCCTCGAGAGATCGAGCGAAGAGGTTTGATTTGAGGGTCGATCTCTTGAAAAAGAGGTTCAAGATCAGTTCAACTCAAATATTTGATGTAGACATATTTGATGATGTAGACAGTCATCAACTATGGGTAGTCTTATGCCTATTTTGATATATTACACACACTTGATCCTGATTTGTAGTATAATAGTTATATTATTGATGATATAAATAAGATGATTATGATGTTTAGGTGATATGATGATGCATGTGATATGATATGATGATGATTTTATGATTATGCAAATAGATGATAAATGTATGGTTTATGAGATGTTTAGAATAACTAATCTATATTATGCAATGATGGGGATGAATGCATGTGGTATGATTAATATTTTCTATATGGTATTATATGCATTATATAATATGTTGATGGTTTGTGGATGCAAGATGGATGCAATGGTGATGATTTATGATTAACTGTCATGGTACCATGTTAGCATGATTAGCAAGAGATAGAAGAAAACAAGAGATTCCAACAAGACATGAGATGATGATGATGATGATGATGATTACTTGCCGAGGAGTTGGGATTTTCAAAGGGCCAAATTTTCTTATGTTTGATAACACATGTAGTACGAGGCATCAAGGTATAGTAAACCAGGATGGCATGGTACCTAGTGTGATGGACTTTGACTCAACAAATAGATAGGAGTATTCTTGTTCACACCTGACATACAAAAACCTTGCTAGGATGCACTTTAGAAGTTTTAGACACCTCAGACCAAAACACGGAAAGGTAAACCTATCCCTATAATAGTCAATAAGTTTCCCTAGACCTCTTCCATACATACCTAACAAAGCAAGTATTCGCTGAGGTTATATTACAAGAGTGTCCAACAAGCACAACATCCAAAAGATAATGATCATTTCCCTATTCCTATTTCTCTAAATCTTCTATTTTGAGATATCATCGAGACATCCTTGGAATGAGCACAAGTAAGATAAGTTAAAAGATAAAGACCAAGTAAACAAACAAACTGATGCTCTTCAATACCCCTAATGGAAAGAGGATGTGTTTTCTAAGATGATGAACAAAACTTATTGCCAAAAGATAATGCCCATTGTAGGAAGGATTCATCCTAGGACATGTTAGTGGATGGCGGCACGTCATTTCATTTATAAGGGATGATTGATATGGGACAAATTCAGATGATGAGTTACCAATACGAAGAGATAACCAACTTGCTTACTTACTGACTTAGACTTTAGACCCGACATTTTGAGTTCTGCGTTTAAACTGCTAGACTTGTTTTTGACTGTTTCACCAAAGGTTGATGATGACGATCAGTTTATTATGGATGGTGCTTATTGCCGGTGCAAGTGAGATGAGGTGGATAGATTTTTCAAATACTTGGATGTTTTTGATGTTTTCAGAATATTTTGAGGCTGTTTTTGGTATTTTTTTGATGTTTTCAAATGTTTTGATTTTCTATTTTTTAGTGTTTTTGGGATTTTCTGAGATTTTGACCAAGATACTAACCTAAAGACCTATCCTAGGGGCCTCGAGGGCTGATCGACAAATTAGCCTTGCCTATGTTATAAATGCAGAGACCACATAGTTCGATTGACGACTTGACCGATTTACAAATGAAGATATACATGATGAGATGTCAGTTTATTATGATAGACTCTTAAAGGATTGACCTAAATGTCTCGGGGGATGATCAATGATCAATCCTTGCCTATGTTCAAACTCAGAGATGACGTAGTTCAATAAGATGACTCTGTTTTTGAATTTTTGACTGACTTTTTGACTTGATTTTGGATTTTGATATGTTTTGAATGTTTTTGGATTTTGATATGTTTTGAATGTTTTTGAATTTTTGATTTTCTGATGTTTTTGGATTTTCTGATTTTTTGAATTTTCTGATGTTGAGGACTTTGAGACCATACACAAATCTGATCCGATGAGAATGTGCCCCTAGCGTGATGCAATAAACTACTCCGATAAAGGTTGGACAAACTGACTTTGAGGATGGGCTGAGTAGTACTAGGAGGGATCATGATACGAACACAAGACCAAGCTATGGTGCAGATGCAAGTGGATGAGTGATGGAGACCTGAATGAGATGGATGATGGGATCAAAATGGAGGGATGATGTAGAACAAGCCATAAAGATCCTAGTGGATGGAAAGTGCTTATTTACACAAGGCGCCTGTTTGCTAGGTTCTCACTGAGGTACTTGCCCAAAGTGCCATTGAAGTGGTTTTCACTAAAGGATGATTTTTTTGATCCTTTTTCTAATTTTTTTGGATTTTTTGCTTTTTTGCTTTTTTTGTTGTTGCCAAGATGCCTGTTTGCTAGGTTTTCGCCGAAGTAACCATTTTTTCAAGACTTTTTCTAATTTTTTGAATTTTTTGGTTCTATACCTTTGAAAGATTAGGCATAATTTTTTTTGAGATGGGAGCTATTCATGGGCTCCTACAGAGGTTCCCCTTCGGGTGTTGATAACTGATATGCCCCTGATTTATAGCTTGTTGTGATGATGAAAGGCCCTAACCAATTGGGTTCAAACTTGCCTTTGCTACTGGGATTTGGGACATTCTTCTGATTTTCTTTTAAGACCAATTCTCTGACTTGGAAAGTCCTTGCTTCTAATCTTCTTGTTGTAGCTTCGTTTGAGTCTATTTTGATAGACTTGCAGATGATTCAAAGCATATATGCATCTCTCATCTAGTGCTCCAACTTGTTTAATCTTGACACCCAGTAGTCCTCATCAGTGATGAGATTTTGCAATGATATTCTAAGGGATGGCAGTTCGATCTTAATGGGGGGTACGACTTCTGATCCGTAGACCAAGGAGAATGGGGTGACGCCAGTGGGTGTATGGATGCTGGTTCGATAAGCCCAGAGGGCAGGATTAAGTTGGAGATGCCAGTCACGACCTACATCATTGACTATTTTCTTGAGAATTTTGAGGATGGTTTTGTTCATGGCTTCTGCTTGGCCATTGCCTTGGGGATAGTACAGGGTGGAGAAGTGATGCTAGATTTTGAATTTCTCGTACAAGTCACGAACCTCCTAGTTCTTGAATGGTGTCCCATTATCTAAGATAATGACTTGTGGAACACCGTAATGGCAGATGAGATAGTTCAGGATGAATTTTGAGATTTGCTTCCCAGTGATATACGTCATGGGTATGGCTTCCACCCACTTTGTGAAGTACTCAGTTGTAATGATAATGAATTTGTGGCCATTGGATGAGGTGGGTGTGATTTTGCCAATGAGATCGAGTCCCCATTGCGAAAAGAGCCATGGTGTGATAATCGGATGAAGCTCTTGAGCTGGAGCATGGATGAGGTCCCCATGCTGCTGACATTGTAAACACCTTTTAGCATGATCATGCGCTTCTCTTTCCATTATGGGCCAATAATACCCCAGCCTCAGCAGTTTCTTGGCTATGGTTATTCCACTCGAGTGTGAGCTACAGATACTGTTATGAACCTCAGTTAGAGCGGTTAATGCCTCCTCAGCATTTAGACAGTGCAATAAAGTACCTTCTATGCTTCTACGGTATAAGGTATCACCTAGGATGACAAATCTGGATGCCTTTTTGATAAAGGTTCATTTTAGGCTCGATGGTAGGTCAACGGGTATGACTCCTATGCGAAGATATGTATAGATGTTGTGATACCAAGGATCACCAAGACCAACAATTTGACACACATATTCTGATTCTGATACCTCGAATGTGGGAATGAGAAGTTGCTCGATCAAAAATTCATATTTCGACACGTTGTGAGGGATGTCTACTAGAGACCCAATTGTAGCCATGGCATCAGCGGCTCTGTTGTTGGTTCTTGGAATCTGCTCAAATGTTATGTCAATGAAGGATTCCTTTAGAGTCTCCACCAATTTCTTGTATGGGGTTAGCTTGTCATCCTTTGTCTGATATTCATTATTGACTTGATTTATGATCAATTGTGAGTCGCCATAGACCTTGAGAGCTATGATATTCCACTGCACTGCTATCCTAAGACCTATAGTCAAAGCCTCGTATTTTGCAATGTTGTTAGTGCAAGGAAATGCCAGTTTGTATGATCTTGGTATGCAGTCTCCCTATGGGGTGATGAAGAAGACACCAACTCCTGATCCATGTTGTGTATATGACCCATCAAAGTATAGTTTCCAGTGATCAGCAATGTTGAGGCTAGAAATAGACTCATCTGGAAACTCTGAGACAAGGGGATTCTCAGAATACATAGTTGCTTCTACTAATTGGTCTGCAATAACTTGACCCTTGATGGCTTTTCTTTCAACATACTCGATGTCATATTCTGATAATATCATGACCCATTTTGCCATTCTACCAGTTAACATTGCTTTTGATAAGAGATATTTAAGGGGGTCAATTTTGGCAATAAGCTTGATCTTGTTTGCCAACATGTAGTGTCTAAATTTTTGGGATGCAAACACTACTGTGAGGCATGCTTTCTCAATGAATGAGTAATTTAGCTCATGACCCACCATTGTCCTACTGATATAGTAGATGGCCCTCTCTGTTCTGTTTTCATCATGCTGAGCCAAAAGAGCTCCTAGGGCTACTGCTATTGCTAACACATATAAGATCAATGGCTTTCTCGGGATAGGTGGCATTAACACTAGAGGTGTGAGTAGATATTCCTTTATTTTGTTGAATGCCTATTTGCATTTTGTATCCCATTTGTATGATACTCCCTTGTGGAGAAGGTGTGAATATAGGTTCTGCTTGTCTGCCAGTTGTGCTATGAACCTTCTAATGGATTGGAGCCTACCTTGGAGGCCTCTCAATTGCTTTAAGTTCCTTGGTGCTTCCATCTCAAGGATTGCTTTGAATTTTGCTGGATCCACTTTGATACCCCTCATAGACACTATGTATCCTAACAATTTACCTGATTGTATGCCAAAGACGCACTTCTTGGGATTTAGTCTGACTTTGTATTCCTCCAATCTGTCAAAGATAGCACTTAAGGTTGCTATATGATCTTTTCTTTTTCTTGATTTGGCTAGGATGTTGTCGACATAGTCTTCAACTGTCTTGTGGATCATGTCATGGAAGATCAATGTCATGGCTCGTTGATATGTTGCTCCTGCATTCTTTAGGCTGAATGGCATCATGTTCCAGCAATAGGTCCCCTACGGACAAGTAAAAGTTGTCTTGTGTTGATCTTCTTTTGCTATCATAATCTGGTTGTATCCTGAAAATCCATCCATTAGTGATAGCATCTCATGCCTTGCTGTCATGTCCACTATCATATCGATATTGGGAAGTGGAAAATCATCCTTGGGACATGCTTTGTTCAAATATCTAAAATCTGTATAGATTTTGATAGCTCAATCAAGTTTTGAAATAGGTACCAAATTCGATACCCATTCTGGATAATCAATTGGTCGGATGAATCCAACATCTAATAGCTTTTTGAGCTCCATTTTGACTAACAAAGCAATTTGAGGATGCATTTTTCGAAGCTTTTGTCTAACAGGTTTTGCATCTGGATACACTACTAGGTGGTGGACCATAGTATTTGGATCAAGTCCTGGCATATCAGCATAACTCCATGCAAAGTTTATTTGTCTTTCCCTTAGGAATGTTGCTAGGAGTTCTTGCTCTTCTGATAATAGTGATTCCGCATAGAATGTGATATGCAGGATCTCCTCTGTTCCTAGGTTAACTGGGTTGCATTTTTTGGCCAAGACTGTTGAATTCTCTTGATGAATAGCTCTTAGGGGAAGATTGAATCCTTCATACTCAGGAACCTCAGAGAGGTTTTCACCATTGGATACGTCCTTTCTTTTTACTATTTTCTTGTCAGAGAGTGCCATGGTGTGGTTTTCACTCAAGGACTTGGATATGATTCTTAGTTTCTCACTTTTGCGACTAAAGGATTCAATCGTTTCCCCATAATAGGCGTGTGTGTCCAACTCCATTATAAAGCTTGCTTTATGATCTCCATCTGGAATGTTATATCTCAATCCCATGAATTATGAGAGCGCTTCATCATTTTTGAATGTATCAAGAACTGGTGATCCTCATTGGTCATAGTCGATCAGTTGGGGGTAGACTAAACGGATCTCATGATTTTGACTATCTGGTTCAAAGGATATGGTACTAATTATACATAGGGTGGTATCTTCAAATAACCTAGGTAGGTTGGATAAGGTATCTTCATCATCGCTACTAATATAAGGCTTAGTGATAAAGTTATGCATGTCTGTCCCTATGGGTATCGGGGAGTGCACTTGTATTAGGACTAGCTGAGGAGAAACATTAGCGGCTCTAACCAGAGGACTTCGGCCACGTATGGTTATTCGCGAAGGGGTACATCCAAGACCAAGATTTGTTATAGGTCGCGTCTCAGGCATGATTGGTATTAAGAGCCCATTATCATTTTTTCCTAGTCTCTGATTGCGGTCATAGCCCATCGCAAGCATCATTTGTAGGCCCTTGCTTGTCTCATCCATTGGTAATTCAGGTGTCAGTCTTTCATCTCGATACAACATGTGAGATGGATTTGCCTCAATAACCTCTTGACCAAGGTCTCGCCAGCTTGTGAATTCAGGATAGTCCTCAGGATTTGTTTGTGATGTAGAAGCTCGATTTTCTTGCAGGCGTCCCCGTGATCTAGGAGATTGCGGTAACTCTCCTATCACAAAAGCATTATTAGGGAGCCTATAGCTTCCACAACCGTCCTCCTGGATGATGAGCTTGATGTTGGAGATGGTGGGAATGGCGGGAGTGGGAGGTGTCTCTATCGCAGAAGTGGACGTGAGGGTGGTGGGGTCAATGTATGATGTGGATGGGCCCTCATCATTCTTTGGCACTTGGGGGATTTTGTAATATTTGGATTCAAGATTCCTACAATATGAGAATGGCTCGGGATCTCTGTGGATGGTAACCTCTTGTCCATTATGTGTGAATTTCACACATTGGTGGAAAGTTGATGCTACAGCTTTCATCGCATGGATCCATGGGCATCCCAAGAGGGTATTGTATGGCAAGTCGAGGTCCAAGACCTGACAAGTGGTTTCCATGAGCATCGGTCCTACTTGGATAGGGAGTTTGATTATGCCTTGAGACACTCTTTCTTGGTCATCGTATGCTCTTATTGTGATGCCTTTCCCTTTATCAATGGAATCTTCTGATATCTTTAACTACTTGATGAGACTAAGAGAACAAATGTTCAAACCTGCACCTCCATCCACTAAGACCCTTTTGATTTTGCTTTTATTTACGATGGCTTCCAAGTAAAGGGCACGATTATGAGATGGTTGGGCGGGAAAATCCTAGTCAGAAAATGTAAGGAAGTTAGGTGTTATGATGTTTCTGACCATAGCTTGGAATTGCTCCACATCGAGATCTGTGGGGATGGTGGATGAGGCTAATGCTTCCCCAAGGATCTTTTTATGGGTCGATGATATTTTTAACAACTCCATGATGGAGATGTGTGCTAGTGTTCTTTTGAGTTGATCTACAACACTGTAGCCATTGGATCTAGATGAAGGGACCCTATTTGGTTGAGATGACCCTGCAATGGTGATTTTTCCACCTCTTGTGGTGACTCCAAAATCTTCGGCATGGGCGCCTTTGATGGTGATGACCATGCAATTTTCATTGAGGTTGGCAACAACTGTTTCGTATACATGATTTACACTGCCTTTTCCTTTATCCTTGTTACTCCCTTTGTTGCCATGATTCGGCATCGGATTCGTGTAGATTTTAAGATCCTGATTCCCAGTAGGTGCTTCCACATTTATGATTCTTTTGTCGATGAGATCTTGGATGATTTTCTTGAGTCTCATACAATTGTTTGTCGTGTGGCCTTTGATTTTGTAGAACTCACATAGTTGATTCTCATTGTACCAAGGAGGTTTGACATCAGGTTCTTGGTAATTCTCAAATGTAGGAGCTTGGATGAGTTTTTCGTCAATTAGATTTTTCATGATGTCCTCAAGTGGTTCCCCCAAAGTAGTGTATTTTTGTTTGGGGTATATTTTGCGTTGAAGTGGTCCTCTTTGGTCATTGAGGTTATTGATTGTGGGATTATTGTTGGGTTGATGCGTTGTGTGATGAGTGTTTTGATGTGGTGTTTGGATTTATTGTGTAGGTGTGTTTTGACACAGACCGCTAATGACCACCTTGGCATCGACGATGCCATCATTAGTGATGTTATTGTTTCTTTCCCATGTATGAGGTTTATCATTATAATTAGATGATGGGCAGTTGTTTTGCAATTCGTGATATGACGTTGATTCAACGGGTTGAGTTGCAAGGGCTCTTTCGATGCTGAGCGCCTTGGAGATCAATTGTTCATATGTAGTGATACCCTGAACTTTGAGATGGAATGATAGGTGACTTTCAAGGTTGGCTATGATTGTGCAGACTTCTTGTTCTTCTGGCATGGTCCATTTTCTCCGATTGGCCTTGGATCGCCATCGTTGAAGGAATGAAGCGAAAGATTCATTCTTTCCTTATTTCAGAGCATATAGTTCTTCGAGACTAACATCCACTGCAATGTTACATGCATAATTCTTAATGAATGCGTCTCTAATTTCTTCGAATGTCCTAATGCCTGAAGGTAAGCGAGAGAACCATTCTATAGCATTGCCTACTAAGCTCCTAGGGAATAGCCTCATCAGATAAGTATCGTCATATGTGACCTCCATACAATGAACCTAGAATTCCCTGATGTGATCTTCAGGGTTTCCCATCCCTTGATACTTGTCAAATTTGGGGATTTCAAATCCCTTAGGGAATGGTTTCATGTCTAGGATCCTATCAAATGGATAGGGACACAAGTTGCTTTGCATTTTGGTTGTCTGCCCCGATTAAAGGTCAAGCACTTGTTGTGAGAGAAACCTGAGTTGTTTCATCACATCATTCTGGGGATCAGGGGGTGGGATGAATGTGTTTTGAGGTGTTACAATCATGGTTTGGATGGATGGGTTGGTTGGTGCATTGTTCAATGGTATCAGTATGTTGTGGCGGGCGAAGTAGGCTTCTACTTGCTTTTGGATGAATAATGCTTGTTGTTGCTCTTGTTGTTATTGTGCTAGGATTTGTGCTTGTTGTTGCGCTTGCTGTTGTTCCAACAATGCTTGTTGTTGTGCTTGCTGCTGCGCTTGTTGCTGTTCTAACAACACTTGTTGTTCTACTTGTTCTTGTTCCCACAACGCTTGTTGTTGGGCTGCCAATTCTGCTACTTCTTGCTACTCTTGGTATTGCTTCAATGCTTGTTGGTATGCCTATAATTGTGCTGCTTGTGCAAGAAGTTGTGCTTGCGCTTGCGCTTGTGCTTGCACTACTTGTTGCTATAATAAAAGTTGTGCTTGAGTGACCCTTTGTGCTTGTAATGCTTGTGCGGCTTGGGTAGCTTGTTGTTGTTGCTGTTGCAATAAAGCTTGGGCTTGTTGTGCTTGTAATGTGGCTTGTGCAGCTTTGGTAGCTTGCGCAGCTTGAGCAGCTTGTTGCACAGCTTTTTGTTTCTACACTTGTTGGTATCCTCTTTGAAAAGTGGCTTGCAATGCTGCATCGAATTGGTTTGATGTGGTGAACATTGGTGGTGGTGGAGGTGGTGGTGGATTTGGAATAGTGGTAGATGATGATGTTGTGTTGATATTTTGCGTGTTGGATAATAGTATTGATGTGATTGGTCCTTGTGAGACCATGCTTTGTGATGTTAAGGGTGTGTTTGATGGTGTTGTCATTGCTTGTGTGTTTGTCGTTTGTTGTTGCGATATCAACGACAAATTTTGTGTGTTTGGTGCAATGATTTGATTGATGGTTGGGATATAGGTTTGATTGATACTTGGTAGGGGAGGGAGCCCTAAACAAAGGAGTGATATGGATGATAATGGTAATGGCGGAAGAGGTGGAAATGTGAGAGGTGTGAGTTGTTGTGAGAATGTTGTGGTGTCGAATAAGCCTCCTAGTCCGAACATATCTCCCTCTTCTTGTGAATTTGTGAGAAGAGGTGTTTGTGGTGCTCCATGAAAAGATGTTGATGATGGGTCATAATGTAATGTGAAAGGAACGTTCTTTTGTAATGGATTTTGTGGTATGCTTTGTTCCAAGGTTGTGTTTGCATCCACGTTTTGGTTATTAACAAGGGGATGTGCTTGAAGAGCATTGAGAAACATGCTTCCCTTGTTAACATTTGGTTGTGTTGGAGCAAATGATGTGATTTGCGGAATGTTTTGTGTGACGTTTTGAGATGGAGGTGTGGATGAGATGGGGATGGTGGCTGAAATTGAAGGAAATGATGTGTCTACTATGGTGCTCACATCAAAATCCGAAGGCAACTTGGCCCCTTGTTTTGCTAGTTCAAGCATGTACAATGAAGGGTTAAGTATCATCATGATGTTGATGATCCTATGGTTGTATGGATTTTGGAGCATTTATGTCATTTCCTCATGAGACATTCCAAAAGTGGGGTCCTCTTCTTGATTTTCTTCTTGGGGATGTTGTGATCATGAGAGAGTCAATGGGTTGCTTGATTTTGCTGGATTCATTTCTGCGTTGGTTTGAATAAGGTCACTTGAAGCGGGTGTTTCTTTGTTGGCTTCCATGGTCTTCTTGTATTGAGATCTTGTTTGGACCATAAAACAAGGATCAAGAATATGAGAGATGGAATCTCTTAATTATTTGGATTTGATCTCTATTTTATGTCCCAAAGTGTGAAATTTTAGGATGCGTCTTAAGGATCAAAGGGGATGATATGATAATGATGTTAGGAATGGATGATATGGATGCTTTTTGACCAATCTTGAATGAGACACTAGGCTTTAGGACTTGAATTTGATTGGATTTTGGATTTTGTCCTTGAGTTTGATTTTGATTTTGTTTTGGATTTTGAACAAAAGGACTCTAAGATGTTTGATGATGATCTAAGGGATAGCTTTGTCCACAGGATGATAATTTAAGTATGTGTGAGGAGAAGGATGCATCTACCCACATCTACTCAAACAAGATGATTGTTTCACTAAGCATATGGAGAAGGATTCATCTACATATACTAAGCTAGACAAGATGATTTTGATAACTTTGACTAAGCATATGCAAAAGGATGCATTTACACATACCTAGCCAAAGGTGCTTTTGATAATGTTCTCAAGGATTTTGTCTAAATGATTTTGATGATGGTTTGGATTTTTTCATAAAGCCTAGTATCAAGGATGATTTCAAGATTTATCAAAAGGTGATGATAAGGTGGATTTTGTTTTGATGTATGGATGAAAGATTTTGATAATGTTTTGATCCTAAGATGAACCTAAAAGGACACTTTGTTTGCCAAGACCTAGGTATTGAAGAGCATGCATATGCTTCCTAAAGACCTTTGTAACCAAGAAATGATTTCATTTGAACAATTCAATTTCGGATTTCCAATCAATGGTTTGTGCTTTGGGATTTTGGAGTCTTCAATCCATATGAAAGTTCATTTTTCTTAGCTTTGCTTAATGTCTTTATTTTACCAAAAACACTTTCTTCAATTAGTTTCTCAAACTAAGATGTCCTATGTCTTAATTTCTTCAAACCCCACAAGATATGTTATGTGGAAATTTAATGAACTTAAGGCAAGGGGTTTTCCTATTGTTTACTTAAGGAGACAAATTAAGATATAATCCAATGCTTAGAAACCTCTAAGGATGTAAATCCCAAGGGAAAGCAATAACATATGGCTTGAGTCAATGATATTTGTCTTCAAAAGGGTTTGAAATTTTGATGATGTTAAGTGTTTGTTTTTTATTTGTTTTCGAGCAAGCAATGTATTTTCAAACTGACTCACAAGCAATGCAACATCCTAGCTTAATGGGTATGTTTTTCTTAGCGGGCTTGCCTCATTCCCTTCATAGAAGAGATGATTTTACATGCAACCAAGGAAAAATATAAAGGTATGATGAAATCCTAACCTCTATATTTCAACCAAGATCGGACATGGCAAGTAACTTCTTGGAATCTAAGTTCCAATGCACCACTTTGATAAACTCACTCAATGGATAAATAGGCCACTACAAAACAAGGGTTCTTGTTCAGAATTTCCATTCGTAGGAGTTGACCCAACGTGGCAAGAGTCCCCTTTCGAATCCATCTTGTCGGAGTCAACTACGTGATATTGGTGTTTCATCCAATATCCTCATTTATATCCCGACTGGAAATACTCTTGGCTTTAGAGTGTTACCGGTTGAGTTGTTCCCTTGGGTGAGTACTTTTTCCCCAAGGCAGACCCTCTAAGATAAACAAAATCGAATGAGGAACAAAATCTGTAACTCGATCAATCTTTGATAGCTACAAAGAGAGAGAATGTACGCGAAAATGCCCCCACTCACACTCGCACAAAATTTTGTTCAATTTTAAGCCCGAATCAAAGTGTGGAGGTGATTGCTTTGTCTTAATCCAAAGTCATGGAAAAGACCTTTTGATTCTCAAGATTGCTATAAAGCGCGAGAAGCGCATACTTCCTTTTCCAATGGCTTTAGTCTAAGTAAGCCCTCACAAACAAACAAAGCTACACTTGTTCTTTTTAAACCCTTAAAGCAATGTGTGAGTTCATTTTAGAGCACCAAATCACAAGTGAAAAGACATTTGTTCAATTGTTTAATCCATAAACAAAATCTAGTAAATTGTTGATCCTAAGGTTCTTTTTAAACCTTTTGCAAGAAATAAACAAAAAGAATCCTTTTTAAACCCAAATGAAAGCTAGTGTCCTAAAGAAAGAAAAGGATGACAAATTCTTGAAGAAGTGTTAAACAAACACTTAAGTGTTAAAAAACACTTTGATTAGACAAAATATCATCCCCATGCTCCTCTTTCTTTTGATTTTGATTTCCAACCTACAAAAGTGATCAAAACATTAGATGAGATCAAAAATAAAAGGATATAGGGGTTAGATGAATCATTTACCAAAACACCTTAAAACTTAGCCAAGTTATCATGTGTTTTTACTTTAGATGAAAATTTGAAAATTTTAACTCATTAATAGTTAAGAAACAAATACACCATTGGATAGCTTACGAAATTCTACCCTATTTCAAAAAAAAAAGCATCAAAAAAGACCTTCGTATGACCAAGATATGGTCATTTTAAAACTGACTCATGGGCGCTAAAACCGTGATCATGGGCGCTATAATAGTGATCATGGGTGCTATAATAGTGATCATGGGCGCTAAAAGAATGATCATGGGCTCTAAAAGAATTATCATGGGTGCTATAACAGTGATCATAGGCGCTATAACAGTGATTACGGGAGCTATAACAGTGATCACAGGCGCTATAACAGTGATCACGGGGATTTATGAACAAAACTGTAAAAAATTGGTGAAAATTAAAAAAAAAACGTGTTAGAATCTATTGATCAGCCCTCCTTCTAGCGCCAAAATGTGAACCCCAAATCTATGTACCTACAAAAAAAAGACAATAAACACCTTAAGTTAGATTTTGCAAGCATAAACAAGGATTCCCCATGAGATTCATTAACATAGCTCAAATTAGGAAGAAAATAATGAAGAACTCAAAATATATCACAAAATAAAGATTGAATCCTAATTAAGCATGCAAACTCTCAATCCCATTGGGGAATTGGTGCCAATTTGATGTGGAAATTTGGCCCTTTCCCAATCCCTAAGATGCAAGATTCGATATGTAGATTTGATGATGAACTTTGATCCACTTTTGATGATGAATGATGAAGACTCCAAGCCAAATCTGCAAAAAAGCCTAACTAAGAACTCAAATGATGGATGAGAATTGCTAAGTATTTTAGCATGGTAACTTTGCTTGGAATGTGGATGATGAAATAAGGATATAAGCTCTTTATTTATAGATTGATAAGTTGAAGAGATGTCCAAATTTGATCAATGTAGGACAAAGATTCAACCAATGATATGATGCCACTTGTCAACATGTGAGAGGATGAAGGTTGAGCAAGTTTTGAGGATTGTGCCAATAAATGCATAAATTTGAAATTCAAATTTGTTGAAATGACTTGAAATGGGGGAAGAAAGAAAGCATTAAATGCCACTTGGCTCAAGGCAAAGGACATGTAAGAGATCTTAAATGCCTTGTTGGAAGGACTTATTACCACTTGGATTTTGAATTCAAATTAGGGGAATATTCCTTAAAAGATGCCTTATTGAAGGAAAATAGAAATTTAATAAATCAAATAAGTCTATTTTCATGTGCAAGTTGCAAAATCTAGAGGATTTGAGTGATTAGGATTAGCATTAATCATGATTTGATTAATTTAAATGATGTTAGTTGATTTGACCATTTTGACTTAGATTTTAGGATTTAAATAACCCAAAATGAAAAAAAAAATGATTTAGACTTAGTTAAATAAATATTTTTGATTTATTTAACCAAAAGGGGTGATGTTAGATTAAATTAGATAAATGTTTGATTTATTTAATTTAATTAGATGAATTTTGAGATTTAATCAAATAACATGGATTATTTAATTAAATAAAGATAGGAAGATGAAATGACCTAACTAATTACACAGAGATGATGATTTAATTAAATTGAGGGATTTATTTAATTAATTATGAAGACGAATTTAATCAAATAAGGCTATTTAATTAAATGGTTAGATAGAGGGATAATTTAGGATGAAGCGATGTTAGTAGATCAAGATCAAAGTGTGATATCAATCTGTATATTTTCGATGTCTACAAAAATAAATGAGGGTAATATTATTGACCACACAACATTGATGGCTTTGAAACCATAGAACACACAAAGGGAAATGGAATTAATACATGAATGGGTGAACAATCTGACCATAGATCTAACTACATTAATTGGTTGGCCTACTATTGGTGGATCACTAATAAGTGAATACGTAACAACATGATTGCTTGATATGAAATTTCCAAAATTATTCCTTGATGGCATATGCGATTGGTTGGAACCTCGACACAGGAGAGTACATCTACATGAGTTCGTGAAGCATCTACTTCACTATAGAGACAATCTCTTTGGTAAGCATATGAGATTCTAATATTTCATGATGAATATGATTATGAGACATTGTGCCCAAAGTTCATTGGCAGTATTTGTCAAGAGAAGTATACAAGACATGCCCATAACAATAAACAATCTTTTTAAACACATGGAGAACATGCCAAAATCTCACTTGGTAGACAAATTGAAGTGATTTTGAACCAGTTTGAGAGGTACTAGATCATATTGGAAAAAATGTTGGGCATAGTTGACACACATGCTTCATCAGATAGGCACACCTACAAATTTTTTACTTTGAGTGCAACTAATTTATATTGGCTTGATTTACATGCATTAATGCCTAGAACACCAACTACTAATCCTCGTGAAGCACAAGCATTGCGAAATCAAAATGTCATTGACTACCCCCACAGTGTAGCACAATACATGCATTTACACCACACATACTTCAAAAATGAGATACTTTGAAAAGGCATGAATGTTACAGATTACTGGTGCAAATACGAGTGGCAACATAGAGGTTCAACACATGTTCATGGGTTCATATGGATTAAGGGATCACCAGATATGGACATAATTGACTGGGAAAATGGAGAGCAATGAAGGAAAATATACTCACAGTCGATACATACTCCAGTTATGGAGAGAAAATATTGATTGACAACTTATTCTATCCAAATATGTTGTAGTTAAATATATCGCAAAGTATGTATCCAAAGTAGAAAAAGATCTGAAACATACCACCAAATGTTGATGTGTCTAGCAAACATAGAGAACCTTGATGAATTAGCTATAAGAGATTATAAGAGGCTTCTCACCAAAACAATAATTAAAAGGGATATTGTAGCTCAAGAAACAAGCCACATGCTCTTGGAACTTCCCCTAGCAGAGAGCAGTAGAAGGTTTTTCAATTTAAATTTTTCAAATGAGGTCTTAAAACATGTGGTTTTAAATAATGAATATATCAATGAAGAAAAAACCACATCATTTATAGATGCATACAAAAATAGGCCTTTTCAGTATGGAAGTTGTATCACTTATCGACTTCATTGTAGCAAAATCTTACAATTTTTAGAGATAGATATGTTGGTCAAAAGAGATATAGATAGAAAGACAGATTGGTGTCATGGATTAAAAGGTTAGAATTATACAAATGAGGCAATAAATTTCATTAACAATATGAAATTTAATGGTTGCCTCCTTCACAACAATATTCAACAATGTGTTGGCTACACAAATCTTAGCGAGCAACAACATAAAGTGGTCAACATTATCACATCACATTACTAATCAAATGAAAATAAAATGTCCCTCTACATGATAATTCAAGGCACTGCAGGAACATGTAAGTCTTACGTGATTGGTGCCATTACTCAAGCACTAGAAAATTTATCTTCTCCCAAACAATATCCTCTACTTCTACTCACACCTAGTGGAGTTACAACATTCAACATTAGTGCTTCAACTATTCATTCAAAGCTAAGAATTATAATAAGAGATTTAAATGAACTAGAAGGGACAAGAATTATAAATTTCCAAGAAGAAATATCACATCTTAGATACATATTGATAGATGAAATGAGTTTCCTTGGAGAGAGGTTGTTTGAAAACATAGATTCTAGGCTTCGACAAGCATTCCCATAAAACACTAATCAAAGTTTTGGAGGTGAGTTTTGGATTCAAATTGCTAACTTTGTTAACTTTACATTAGGATATTTTTTATTCAATTATATTATAATTAATTCTATACAAATTCATGGTTACCAATTTAATTAGATATTTTATATTTAGGCATATCTATGATTTTATTTGGAGACTTGGCACAATTACCTCCAGTAAACGATAGGGCTCTATATGAAAGCAAAAGGTGAGCAAGGCTACTATGGGAAGAATTTAAAATGGTCATTATATTAAGTCACATTTTTTGACAAGATGGATAGAACCAAGAACAACAAAGATTTCGTCAAATTCTAACAAACATTAAGGATGTGAACCCCACAATCGACAATTGGATGTTGCTTGTGTCAAGAACAAATGCAATAATCAATGCATCAAAGAATGAAGAATTTGAAAGAAGTGGTCATTTGTTCTCAACAAATGAAAATGTTCACAACCATAACAAAATAAAATTATATACATTGTCAAATCTTGTTGCACGAAGCATTGCCATATAAGCCAAAAATTCTAAGTACCATTGAAGGAGGTGGGAACAATGAACTCAATATGGAATTGTTACTCAGTAATAATGCAACAATAATGTTAACATTAAAATTATGGATAGAATCAGGACTTGTAAATGGAGCACTTGGATATATATGAAATATTGTATATTCACCTAACACTGCACCATCGTAACCACCATCATATGTACTTGTTCAGTTTGACAACTACTTTGGAATACTGTTTGATGATTTCCATCTGCGTATAGTACCAACTACACCAATTCAAAAGGTAAGCACAAAACAAACACCATTACGATTAGCTTAGGCTCTAACAATACACAAGTTGCAAGGATTGACACTCCAAAAAGCTACAATTGATATAGGATTCATTGAAAGAACTAGGTTGACATTTGTAGCAATTTTACATGTAAATTTTTTCAAAGGACTATAGATAATGCCACCCTTCATGTATGATAGATATGAAAAAATGAAGGAAAACGACTAGCAAAGAGAAGCAAAACAAGAAAGGCTAAAAGCCTTAAAAATTAATTAATTGACAAATATTGTTATATTAATCATGTATTTATCATTTTGATCTTTAAGGTAATGTGTTCAATTCTTATTTCTATTTTTCATAATGACTTCATTAAATTAAATAAACCTTTATTGTAATATGTAAATGCTCAATATTATAATTAATTACATTATATATTTAAATATACAACATTTTAAGATATATCTTAAACATTAAAATTTAAAAAACTATTAGCATGATAATTATTATATAATTATAATTATATTAAAATTATAATATAGTATTAATAATATTTTGTTTCCACAGTCCATGATAGTTAGTATGTAGAATTTCTGGAAAAAACTATGTGCGAATTTTTGGATCAACGTTTCAGATCATACTCCATGATCCATCATCAGGATGATAAGTAGATAGAGAGAAGTGAAAAAGAGCCAACAGACTTGGATATAAATTAAAGGAGAGGGAGAGTTTGGGAAGGTTGAGATGCACATTTCCCAAGAAAGAAAAAAATAAAAAATAAAAATAAAATACAAAAAATAAATAAATAAAATAGAAATAAAATAAAAAATTAAAATAAAGAAGAAAGAATAAAATGACACAAAAGACAAAAGACCAAGAACAATGAAGAAGGATGAAAGAAACCCAAAAGATCAAAAAATTATTTGAAAATAATATATAGATATAAGGAAGGAGACAAAACAAAACAACACACATCTAGACACATGAAAATTGAAAAAAGAGAAAAAAAAGGACAAGATGAGAGGAAAGAAACAAAAATAAAATATGTATGTATATATAAATTATCATATATATATCTCCATCTATGTATGTATGTAGATAAAATAAGTTAATTAATTAAAAATTCAAAGAAGAAAAAAGTAAACAAATACATATATACATACATGTACATATACTCATGCATATACATACACACATATCCATGCATATATATATACATACATATACATGTACATAACAAGGAAACAAGAGCAAGAATAAAAAGGAAGAAACAGGGGGGAGGGCGAAAACCAAGAAGCTAGAGGGCCTTTCTCTCCTTGTCTCCCCTCTTTTGTAGTTTCTCCTTGTTCTTACCTCCTCGCATGCCTTTTTTTGGGGGCCCTCTAGCTTCTTGGTTTTCGCCCTCCCCCCTATTTCTTCCTTTTTATTCTTGCTCTTGTTTCCTTCTTACTTCTTTCTCTCCTAGATAGCTTGGTTTTTTCCTCCTTTTTTTCATTTATTACTATTTCAATTTTTTATCTTTCTCCTTTTTTTGGTATTTGTTTATTTACTTTCTCTCTCTCTCTCACACACACATATATATATGTATGTACATGTACATGTATATGTATATGTATATGTACATATATATGTATGTATATATATATGCATGGATATGTGTGTATGTATATGCATGAGTATATGTACATGTTTGTATATATGTATTTGTTTACTTTTTTCTTCTTTGAATTTTTAATTAATTAACTTATTTTATCTACATACATATATGATAATTTATACATACATACATATTTTATTTTTGTTTCTTTCCTCTCATCTTGTCCTTGTTTTTCTCTTTTTTCAAATTTTCATGTGTCTAGATGTGTGTTGTTTTGTTTTGTCTCCTTCCTTATATTTATATATTATTTTCAAATAATTTTTTGATTTTTTGGGTTTCTTTCATCCTTCTTCATTGTTCTTGGTCTTTTATCTTTTTGTATCATTTTATTCTTATATTTTTTATTCTTTCTTCTTTATTTAATTTTTTATTTTATTTCTATTTTATTTATTTATTTTTTGTATTTATTTTATTTTTATTTTTATTTTTTATTTTTTCTTTCTTGGAAAATGTGCATCTCAACCTTCCCAAACTCTCCCTCTCCTTTAATTTATATCCAAGTCTACTGGCTCTTTTTCACTTCTCTTTATCTGCTTCTCATCCTGATGATGGATCATGGAGTATGATCCGAAATGTTGATCCAAAAATTCGCACACAGTTTTTTCCAAAAATTCTACATACTATAATATAGTATATAATCAAAATATAATTATAATAATTTAATCTAATAACATAATCATAATATGATAACAAATTATTATAATTATATTGAAATTATAAAATAGTACTAATACTATATTAATATTGAATATATATTCTATATTTGTTAAAATTATAATATAATAATAATATAATCAATGATTTAATAAGAATAATATTATTAATGAATAAAATCATGTAGGGTCTCTCTATCTTTTATCGATTAATAATAATAATAATATTATTAATAATCTAATATAATATTCATGATTATATAATATTATTACTATTAATCTAATAATATAATCTTAATATATTAAATATATCATTATAATTCATATAATGTAATATAATATTATCATATAATATAATGTAAAGGGGCTGTAACACCCTTCAAAGGAAAAATTAAAACCCTCTTCAAAATCCTCATAGACATTACATCAAACAGTTGGAAGTATTGCTCATAAAACTAGAAAACTTGGTCTACACTTGCAAACTTGATATTGCAATGAATAAAACAAAGGATTACAAAATATTTTCAGTCAACAATGGACTAATAAAAACAATAAAAGTCTACCAAAAATATTTGGAAAACTATGGAATAACATTTAACAACTGGATAAGCTCAAACCATGTGAGATCTTGTAAACAATTCAACCTCCAACACTCTAATTCCACCTGCAACACCTGAAACTCAAATCTATGCATCTGTAAGAATGGATTTTTTTTTAGCAATAAAAACTCATGCAAATATCACATATTCCAATGAAATACATCCAACAACATTCATATGCTCAAACTATGTGAGCTCTTGTAAAACTATGCACTCCCCAACACCTCTACTCCACCTGCAACTCCTATAGTTTCAACCTGTTCTAAAACAAAAATGATTGTTGTAAATCATTCCAAATCTGCAAAAAAATAGAAAAAAGAACCTCCCAAAGGATGCTATAGCCTCCCTTCCCCTTGCAATCTCCTTTCCAAAACTCCCGTTCTAGAAATGACTTCCAACTTCAATAATCTCTTCCCGGAATCCAAAATGGATTTCATTTCCCCTCTTTTTTTCTCCACAACTTGAATGAACCACCTCTTGTGGCTGCTCCATTATGCCATAAAAAGAAAAAATACAACATTAAATATCCTTTGCTTGCAGCTTTCATAATCCCATTAAAGATGGGGGTTACCTTTTTTGCAATTTTAGAAAGCAAATCACAAAAGAAGCTAATCTGGGCACCCACCTCCTAGCCCCTATTTTTTTAGGGATTTTAAATATTGCTTTAAAATACTATTCTTCTCAAAATCCAATGCCCTGATATTCTTTTTTAGGTGTTTTCTATTAAATATATGCATTCAAATTGTATTTTAGCCTTATTTCCACTATGTCAACCTGACCTTGCCAAAAGAGAATTACTTAGATTTGATGAAATTGCACAAGGTTAATCAAACTAAATCATTTAAACATGAATTATTAATCAAAATCCACCTCAAAACACAATTTGCAAAAGAAAATTCAAATTTAACTCCTTTTTATTGATGTGGGATAGCTTGTCAACCATGGATGCTCCTACATTAGACACCCATGGTAGAAATGAAATGTTTCATGAGTGAAAATTATATACTCTTTATCTATCTTGGATCCACCTCTGCTCCTTGTTCACTAATTTTTTTTTGTTCCTCTCATCCTGCACCTTCACATTAGTATTCCCTTTCATCTTTCCTCCTTTTCTCATCCCCATGAAATACAAATTATCAAACTCCACCTCCCACCAATGTGCTTTATCAAAATGAAACAAATAAATTGTATTCATACCTTCTTCTTCAACACAACATGTGTCCCGTATTACCTTTCTTGCTGCTATACCTTTTTCTTCTTCTTCTTTTGCCTTGTCTTCAATGTAACTTGTCACTTTGTTGGTGCCTTTAGAAAGACACTCTACTATTGCAAATTGATTTTCTAAACCCAAAAAAATGTTAGAATAATAATATTGTGACTCATCATCCACCTTCTACAACAAGTGATCAAGTTCTTCTATCAGGGAATCTTCACCTTCATCATTCTCGAGCAAGGAATCATTAGTAAAATCCAACTTCACATTCACATCTTTCTCATCACTCTCACCTATCTCCAACAGATCTACTGCTGCAACTACATCCTTATTCTTATCATAAAAAACATAAAAATCAGAAATTACCTCATTACCTTTGGCTGCAACCTTTTCATTAGCTGAAATTTTCTCATTCCACTCTCTTTCAATTGGTCCCAATCACATTAGCAAATCATCTTTCTCAAATTCATCATGGTTAATGTTAACAAAGCTAACATATTCATGCTTCAAACCATCTAAAATTCCGATTTCATCAACCAAATAAGACCTTGCATTGCTGAAAACCTTACCCATTTCTTCTTTCAATGGCTTCAATTTGTGTTTCACCTTGTCCTTCGTCAATGTGTATGTGTTGGCATAACCATCATGCATTGCCTTCCTATCAAATTTCCAAGGTCTTCCTAGAAGAATATGACAAGCATTCATTGGGAGAATATCACATAAGACTTCATCATAATATCCTCCTATCTTAAATTTTACCTCACATTGTTCACTGATCAAAAGCTTCTTGTCATCTTGTACCCATGCTATTTGATATGGATTTAGGTGCTTCTTCCTTTCTAACTACAATTTTCTTACCATTTCATTAGGCACAAAATTGTTTGTGCTTCCACTATCAATAATGACATTTCATGCCTTTCCTTCAAACTTTCATCTTATCCTAAACAAACTTATCCTTTGAATGGATTTATCATCTTCATTTAACAATGTTCTCCTAGCCATTAAAGTTTCACCATCTTCTGCTTCTTCAGAATGTGATGATCCTGCATCTTCTCTATTCACATTTGTTGCTCTATTATGATTTTTCAGTCCTTCTTCTTGGTCTTTCCTCTTCATGAGGAAAATAATATGCTCTGTGACCCTCTTCCCCACACTTAAAACAAGTTATTTGAAAGGTTTCTCTTCCAAAAACTCTACCCGATCTTCCTCTACCTCTCTGATTTTTCTCTCAACCCATAAAATTCTCCATTCCTATGTTGTTTGTTGCTGCTTTGGTTTGTATTTTTTTTTTTATTTTTTGCTCCATATGTTCTTCCTTCAAACTCCTTTTCATGGCCTCTTCCTCTTTGCTTACTTTCAAATCTTTTATTCAACCTTTCTTCTATCTTCAAGGTAATCTGGTAAGCATCTTCCATATTCACAACTTGCACCAATGTCATATCCTCTTGTATAATTGACCTCAAACCATTAAGGTATCTTGCAACCTTCTCATTGGTTGAATCATAATGTCTTGTTCTAATGAGTATTTTGTGAAACTCTTTTGTGTACTCCTTTACTGTCTTGCTTCCTTGCTTCAAGCTTTGCATCTTTTTAAGCAATTCCAGCTCATAGTATGTTGGAATAAATTTCCTTTTCATTTTCTCTACCATTTTATCCCATTTGGTAATCTTATATTTTCCTCTTCTTCCCATTTATAATTGGACCTCTCTCCACCATATTGAAGCATATCCTTTCAACCTTGTCTTGGAAAATTTTACTCTATCAAGATCCTCTATCTCTTCAAATTTGAAATACTCTTCTATTTCATTAAGCCAATCTACCAATTCCTCTGGATTTAGAATTCCATTAAATGTAGGCACCTCCATTTTTGGTCTCTTTCCCATTTTTATTAAATCTTTCAATAGTGGGTCATTTGCAATTGTCGTAATTTCCTCTCTTTGCCTAGTATCTAAGCTAGCATTCTCTATGCTTTCATTTTCATCATCACTTCCTGGGTCTCTCATTCTTGCAAATCCTCTCCTTATCTCATTTTTTTAAAGTTTCAACCTACCTTCTCATGGCTCTAAAATCACCATTTGTTACAAAATTATCTCCTTTGAACCTCTTCCTCTACCTCTACCATGATGGGCTCCTCTCCCATCCATTTTTTTTAACACCCACAACACAGTCCTAGTGCAAATGCCTCTCTTCGGTAGTCTATTACACACTTAGGATCAAATTGATCTAATACCACTAATGTAAAGGGGCTATAACACCCTTCAAAGGAAACATTAAAACCCTTTTCAAAATCCTCACAGACATTACACCAAACAGTTTGAAGTATTGCTCATAAAGCTAGAAAACTTGGTCTGCACTTGCAAACTTGATATTGCAATGAATAAAACAAAGGATTACAAAACAATTTTAGTCAACAATGCACTGATAACAAATTTTTTTTACCAAAAACATATAGAAAACCATGAAATAACATTTAACAACTGGATAAGCTCAAACTATGTGAGCTCTTGTAAACAATTCATCCTCCAAAACTCTAATTCCACTTGTAACACCTAAAACTCAAATCTATTGATCTCTAAATGGAATGAACTGTTGTTCAACAATAAAAACTCATACAAATATCACATATTCCAATGAAATACATCCAACAACATTCATATGCTCAAGCTATGTGAGCTCTTGCAAAACTATGCACTCCCCAGCGCCTCTACTCCACCTACAACTCATGTAGTTTCAACTTGTTGCTCTGAAACAACAAAAGACTATTGTAAATCAATCCAAACTTGTAAAACAATGAAAAAATGACCAACAAAGGATGCTATAGCCTCCCTTCTTCCTCTTGCAATCTCCTCTCCAAAACTCTCATTCTAAAATGACTTCCAGCTTTAGTAATCTCTTCCTGGAATCCAAAATGGATTTCATTTCCCTCCTTTTTTTCTCCACAACCTAAATGACCCACCTCTTGTGGCTGCTCCATTATGCCATAAAAAGAAAAAAGAAAACATTAAATATCCATTGCTTACAGCTTTCATAATCCCATTAAAGATGGGAGTTACCTTTTTTGCAAATTTAGAAAGCAAATCACAAAAAAAGCTAATATGAGCACCCACCTCCCAGCCCTATTTTTTAGGGATTTTAAAGAATGCTTTAAAATACTATTCTTCTCAAAATCTAATGCCCCATATGCCTTTTCAGGTTTTTTCTATTAAATGCATTAAAATTGCATTTTAGCCTTATTTCCACTATGTCAACCTGAACTTGCCAAAATAGAAATACTTAGCTTTGATGAAATTACACAAGGTTAATCAAAGTGCATTATTTCAACATGAATTATTAATCAAAATCCACCTCACAACACAATTTGCAAAAGAAAATTCAAATTTAATTCCTTTTTGTTGATGTAGGAGAGCTTGTCAACTATGGATGCTCCTCCATCATCATATATTAATAACATAACATAAATAAATAATATATGATATCATAATATAATCTTAATATATTAAATATTTCATTATAATTCATATAATGTAATATAATATTATCATAAAATATATTAATAATATAACATAAATAAATAATATAATCATAATATAATAAATCTTTACTAATATTGATATGTGTTTTATTGCCAGCAACGCTGCCGCTGAAACTAGCATATACACCTTATATATAATCTATATAATATACACTGAGATTTATCATTTTCAAAAATACGCCTTGAAAATGATAAATCTCAGTGTATATTATATAGATTATATATAAGTTATATATGCTAGTTATGCTGAGAGGGTAACCCTACAATGGCAACACAAGCTCTTATAGGAGGACAACACATCCGTCACAAAAAAATAAAGAAACCAAAATTTAAGAAATTTTAAAAAATGAAATTTTCTTAAAAATTGAAGATGTCTTTATTACATTTGATTACATCATTTATCGATGGGAAACTAATTCTACAAAATTTTGATGTAATTTTTAAGTATATCTTATTATTTATTTAGGAAAATCCATACATATGTTTTTAAAAAATTAAGATTGAAAAACAAAAAAACAAAAAAACAATATTAATGCTACATTATATATTTGATTAATACTATTATTAATGCTATATTTTAATCTTAATACTAATGAATCTATATAATAGTAACGCTATATTTTGTTATCTATATAGAAAAAATCTATAGATATACTACTAATAAATAAGATTGAAAATATAATCTTAAAACAAAAAATTATATCTTATTATTTATTTAGAAAAATCTATAGATATATTTCTAAAAAATTAAGATTGAAAAGCAAAAAAACAAAAATATAATATTAATGCTATATTTTATTATCTATGTAGAAAAAATCTATAGATATATTTCTAATAAATAAGATTGAAAATCAAAAAGCAATATTTTTAAAATAAAAAAAAGATATCTTATTATTTATTTAGAAAAATCTATAAACATCTTTCTAAAAAATTAAGATTGAAAATTTAAAAGCTTAAATCTCAAAAAAAACACAAAGTGGCTCTATAATTTGCTTATAAATATCATCCACCTCCCATTAATTCATCACATAACACAAAAGATTGATTGATTGCAACAAGCACAAAAGATTCAACACAAAAGGGGATTTGCAAGATTTTGAAAACCAAAATCAAGGTATTAAAAATTTGTGAATAAATTTTAACTTTTAAAATTACATTAATTTAGTTGCATTCTTATTTACATTTTTTAAATATATTAATGTTTGAGTTAAAAAAAATTAGTGTGGTAGAGGATAGCCTGTGAAGACTAGCCCTGCAATTTCGTATGACTTATCACACAACTTATATGAAGATGTTAGGTTTCACATTTAGCTGCCATATTTAGCAATTTGTTTTTTCTCTTTGATGAGTACATTTTCTGATTTGTACTTTTGTTTTGATTCACTGTATATTTAATGAATATTTAACATCTACCATTCTTACAATGGTTTTTCAAAAAAGAGACTTATATATAATCTATATAATATATGTCAAGAGATATCATTTTTGAGGCGTATTTTCTTATGAACTTTGGGCACGATGTCTCATAATCATATTCATCATGAAATATCAGAATCTCAAATGCTTACCAAAGTGGTTATCTCTATAACGACGTAGATGCTTCACGAACTCATGTAGATTTACTCTTCTGAGTCAAGGTTCCATCCAATCAGATTTTCCATTAGGGAACAATGTTGGAAATGCCATATCTAGCAATCCTGCTATGGCGTACTCATTTATTGGTGAGCCACCATTAGTAGGCCAATCAATTAATGTAGTTGGATCTACAGTTGGATTGTTCACCCATGGTTGTATTAATTCCATTTCCCTTTGTGCGTTTGGTGGTTTGGATGCCATCAACATAGTGTGTTCAATAATATTTCCCTCATCTACTTCGATCAATGGACCAACATGTACAACTTGGTTGAGATCTAAATCAAATTCCATGTGTACTATTCTAAGTTTCTTGAAAATATTTTGGTCTAAGTGCGATGATATATCATCAAGAGCATTTTCATCAATTGTAACATCAGAGTAGAACTTTTCACTCAGAGGTATAAACCAATGAAGTCACAAATGTGCAGCCTCATCCCCAATATAAATTCTCAACAATCACACCCTAATGGGGTTGGAACCTTGATGGCAAGAATAACAACATAGCAACATAACCATCGCACCATGCCACTATTGGAAAATATAGAGCATTTACATATTACAATAAAGGTTTATTTAATTTAATGAATTCATTATGAAAAATAGAAATAACAATTGAACACATTGCATTGAAGAATAAAATGGTAAATACATGATTAATTTAGCAATATTTTTCAAATTAACAGGTTAGGGTTAAGGCTAGGGTTAGGGTTAGGGTTAGGGTTAGGGTTAGGGTTAGGGTTACAGTTAGGATTAGGGTTAGGGTTAAGGCTATGTTTTAATTATAGTTACAATAAAATTAGGGTTCAAAATTTACAGAGGGTTATGGTACAATTAGTGTTAGGGTCAAGTTAGGGTTACAATTAGGGTTCAATTACAAAGGGTTATGGTACAAATAGATTTAGGGTTATGGTTAGGTTGGTACTTTTACGTTACACCCTCCTTTAAGGGAGAGTACAAAATCTTACAATCTAAAGAGTCTTGTGTATGTATGACGCCTTGTACTAATCAAGAGATATCTTTGCCACAAAATAAAGAAACATCTTCTGCTATTGATCAAGAGAGTATCTTGTCAAGACTTCTTCGAGATCACTTGATATCTCTCCCTCCAAGAACATGAAATAAATTTTACAACAAAATTTCATTTGTGCATAGCATAGAGTTTATGGTCATTCTACTAATGAATGTAAAGCTTTGAGCGATAAAATTCAACTTCTTAATGATTGTGGTGCTCTTCCTTATGTTGATGCACTTGTTCACTCTAAAATTGATAATGATTTTCATCCTATCCTGTTGCTCATCACTATGTGACATTAGTAGCTTTATGTGTCTTGCTCATTTCCATTCATGTTGGTACGGTATTTAGGTGCAACCATATCTCTCTTAGTAGCAACATGATAGTTCTTGGTGGTTGTCTTTGTCTCCATGATTGGGGGGAAATGATAACTAGTTTTTTGAGGTGTGCATTCTTTATCTGTCTTAACATATCCCATCAAATCTGGTTAGACAAGCCTTCTCTTAAAAAAAATGTTACACCTAAGCATCCTCCTTGGCGTATATTTAGTTGATATAGAACTTTGGAAGATAATAATAGTGATTCAATGGGAATAGAGCATGCTTCCTTAAGTCACCATGGACACAAGATTTTTAAGGAATGTGACTTGTTTCTTTTCTTTTCCTGCTAATACCTTCAACATCTCTTAAATGCATTATTGCATTGTCTAAGCGTGTTTGGCTGGTACTGGGTGCATTAGGTGAGGATATTATTGAGGAAAATGTTATTGTAGTTTGTATTTTTCTACTATTATAGGTGGCAAATGATGAGTTGAGGTAAATAGATTAAGATATAATTATTCCTCATGTTTTATTTCCCATTCCATTCAAGGGGATCCTCTACCATGGTCCATCTCACTTGAATAGAAAAAGTAGGACCATGAGCATTCATATGAATTCCAATATCGCAAAGAAAAATACAACACAAGCGCGTTAGAATGTGTTGACATTATGAGAAATCTCATACCGTGAGCATGTTATAACATACTCATGTTATGTACAAACCATAAAATAAGTGTGTTATAATGTGCTTACATTATGGCTTGGTAATGACCAAGCCTAGGCTTGATCACTACCAAACCATAATAGAACCATGTTTTATTATAATGCACTCACATTTTCTCTTTTTTGGGATCAAAAAGTGGAGTGTCCAATTTTTGGCCCCCCATCTTTTTGCACTCAACTTAGGGATATATAAAGATCATTAAACATATGTGTTATGGATGGATGAATGGGATTCTTCTTAATGGTATATATGGAATACATTTTGATCTAGTTTTACCTTCTACAATTACTCTTTTCTCTCACTCTATCCTCTGGGGTATAAATAGACTACAAAAGGGGTATTAGGGTACAAATATCCAAATCATAGTTTCTTTTTTCCTCTTTCCAACATGAATCACTCATTATAAGAATAAATGGTCCATTTAGAACTCATTGCATCTAGGTTATGCTCACATGGGTGAAGCATTGAGACTTCTCAGCAGGTCACCCATTCCACTACTCCAAGTCAAGCGCACTTAATCATGGAATTTCCTCCAAAATCAATCCCACATAGCTTTCTATCCATTTGAAAAAATAAGCAAGTGTTGTTCCTTATGAACCATTCATTATAAAACCCCTTTATCTCATTAGTTGATAATTAGGAGGTATTTTCCATAAAATTAAAAATTATTACGCCTAGAGGCGTAACCCTACAACGGTAGCATGACCCCTATAGGAGGTCAACACATCTGTCACAAAAAAAACAAAAAAGCCAAAATTTTAGAATTTTTTTAAAAAGAACTATTTCTTAAAAAAATTAATACTAATATAATATTATATAGTATTATTATTAAATAATGAATATTATATTAGAATATTAATGAAAAACAAAAAGGCCCCAAATGAGAATTTTAAAAATTAAAAAGGACTATTTCTTCAAGAATTAATACTATTTAATATTGATATAGTATTAATATAATATTATCATTTTTTAAAAATTTAAAAAGATTAATTAAATAATATTATTAATTAAGTAGATTTAATACTATTATTAATTAAATACATTTTATTGGAGAATTTTAAAAATTAAAAAGGACTATTTCTTCAAGAATTAATACTATTTAATATTGATATAGTATTAATATATTATTATCATTTTTTAAAAATTTAAAAAGATTAATTAAATAATATTATTAATTAGGTAGATTTAATACTATTATTAATTAAATAAATTTTATTTAATGTTAATTAACTATTAAATTATAATAGTATTGATAGAAAATAAAAAAAACATTAAATTTAATTAAATAATAATAGATTAAATAAATGTTTAATTAAATTTTTAAATGTAATGTTGTTAATTAATTAATTAATAATAAATTAAATAGATGTCTAATTACATTTTCATATTAATATTTAAATTATAAGATTTTAAATAGATTTGATTTAAAAAAATCATAGACATGTTTCAAAAATACTAAAATCCAAAATAAAACAACATAAAACTGACAAAAAAATAGTATCTAGTATTAAAAAAACCAACCCCTAAATCCTAATTAATAATAGATTAAATAAAAAAATTCAAAACATAAATTTAGTATCTTTTTTATGTAAAAATGAAAATTTCTTAAAATATATATAAAAAAACTAAAAAAAAATAAAAAAATCCATAAATATCTTTCTATCTGATTATTTATTTAGAAAAATTCCTAGATTAAAAATTAAAAATTAAAAATTTAAAAACATGAATTAAGTATCTTTTTATGTAAAAATGAAAATTTATTTCAAGATCTTATTCTTATGATTTAGGGGGGAGGATTGGATGGCATTCGTCTGCACCGTCTACCGAGCTAGGGTGTCTGTGCCCTAGCTCGATCCTTGTTCATGCTTGGATCTACGCTTGGGAGGGGGGTTGTCTGTGTTTGGGGGTGAGGAGTTGTGCACGGCTACTACAGTGAATTCTTTCTATTTTTTGCTGTGTGTGGGCAGTTCCTTGGCGTCGATCTACGGGTGAGGTGTCATTGGGAACCACAAGTGTGTAGTGTGGAGTGGGCCTTTGGCGCCTAGTTTTTGTGAGACCTCCTATTAGTGGTGCTTCCTGTTCTTTTGCCAATGGTTTGTGGTGAGCTTTGGGTGGGGCTTCAAAACCCTTGTTTTGGATTTTTATTTCTCGGGGGTTTGCATGCTTGCTGCAAGTTGGGTATTATGTCTCCCAGGGAGACCTCGGGTGCTAACCCTATAATGGAATTTCGTTCAGCGATTGGTGTGAAGTCCCCTCAACATGCTTCAAAAGTCTTCAATAATAATTTGTTCATGCTGGAATCAGGGCTAGATGGAGTGGGCTCATCTAGTGGAGCTCAGATCATGAAAATCAATGGATGCTTAGAACATTGCAAGGAGAGGCTGAAACTGGTTATTCCTTTGGAGATGGTTGCGGAGGATATTGAATATTATTCAAGGCACTCTTTTACTGTAAGTTTTTGGGTATGCGGAAATTGATGCAATTTTTGGAGTCTTGGGCCCGACGGACTTGGATGCCAGAGGGTGAGATGGATATAAAGCTTATGGCAAATAATTATTTCATGGTCACCTTTGATTGCATGGCAGATCGAAATAAGGTCTTCGAAGGGGGCCCCTATTTCTATAATCAAGTTGGTCTATTTCTTAAACTGTGGCATGCTGGTTTTAACCCTGCTGAGGAGCTTCCAACTCATGTCCCCATGTGGGTTCGGCTTCCACGGTTTCCTGTGGAATGCTGGCAAGATGATGTTTTGCATTTGTTGGGGTTGATGCTTGGGAAGCCGGTTGGTTCCTCACTACAGACTTAGTTTGAAAAGGTAATAACTTTTGCTCGCATCTATGTGGAAATTGATCTTAGTAAACCTTTTCTAGATTCTTTGGATATGTCTATGGGTCCTTACTCTTGGGTACAGTCATTGGACTATGAAACTCTTCCATTCTGATGTCGTCTATGTCATGAATATGGTCACTTGCAACGAAGATGTCCAAGGGCTAGGCCTATGGAGCCTCTAATTTCTCAGCCTCCTCACAACCCACCTAGGGAGGATAAGGGAAAGAACCCCATTCTTGGGGATGGGGATGGTTCAGATGGCTTCGCCCCTGTACAGAATCGTAATAGAAACCGAGGCCAAAAGAGGACCTTGAAGGAAAGACAAGATGAAGACTCTTTTAACAAATTTGAGGTTTTGGATGATCTAGGTCAGTAAGAAGTGAACCCGAGTTTGGTGAATTTGGATCAAGGTATTGTGTGTTCTAGGCAAGAGGGTTTTCTGTTTGGGGATACTCAGGATGCACAAGTTACCAGAGCCTTGCAAATGGTGACTGACCTTCACATAGATGTCCAGGTGGAGTTGGCTCCTACTATGGAAATGAAGAAGGTTGGGGGAGATGGTCCTACTGTGGCTTTGCATACAAGAGCAGATATAGTGAGGAATAACAGGTCTTCTCCTTCTCCTTTGGGTCTTCATCAAAAGGATATCAAAAAAGAGTTGGGGGAGAAATCCTCAAAGCTTGGTAGGAAAAAGGATATGGAAAAGATTAAGTTAGCTGGAGAAACTTTGGTGGAGTCAGGGTCGGTTAAGACTTTGGATTCACACTTCTCGAGCTCTTTGAAATGATTGTCCTTTCATGGAATGTAAGGGGCCTAAACAACGGACCTAGACAAAAGGCTGCTCGTGAGTTGGTTAGAAGTCAATCTCCTGATGTTTTGTTCCTGTAGGAGACTAAGTTATCTATGGAATGCATGCTTGGTTTATCCCCTAAGCTGTGGGGCAGTGGCGAATGTCAGTGTGTTGGTGCTCAAGGGTCTGTGGGTGGAGTGGCTTGCCTTTGGAATCCTCAGAGGATCCACCCTCTCTGGTGGATGGCCAACAAGTCTTCTATCTCGATGATCGCTTCCTGTTTTGAGACGGGGGAGTCTATCCTCCTCTCTAATATCTATGCACCTATCGAGTTTCAAGGTAAGCAAATTTTGTGGTCTCATATTAGATTTGTTCAGAGCATGGTGCCTTTTCATCCATGGATTATGGCTGGGGAATTTAATGCTATTTTTGAGCTAGCTAAAAAGTGAGGGGGTATTGCTAGGTTGGAGCCTTCTGCAATGCTTCTTCAGGATAATATCTCTGCTTTGAATCTTGTTGATGTCAAGCCTAATAATGGTTTATTCACCTAGAACAATCGAAGGATTGGGGATAATTGCATCTCTGAAAGACTTGACCGGTTCTTGGTTTCCTACTTCTGGGTTGGTGGATTATGGTCTTCTAGCTCATAAATTTTGGATTGGAGGGGGTCTGACCATTGGCCTATCAAGCTTGTAGTTTCTTTAGTTCGTGTGCCTCGGTCACCCCCTTTTAAGTTCCAGATTATGTGGCTTCGTGAACCCTCTCTTCATGACTATGTGGCTGAATGGTGGAGAGAGGGTAGACCCGCTTATGGTACGACAATGTACACTTTTGCTAAGCTTCTCCAATTTGTTAAATATCAGCTTAAGCGTTGGAATCGACAGTGCTTTGGGAACATTTTCCATGCAAAGGTTGCTGCAAAGATGGAGTTGGATAGCATTACAAGAGTGATCAGGGAGGAAGGTGTGACTACTGATTTACTTCAAGAGGAGGCCAGGGCATGGAAAGTGCTGGAGGAGTGTGAAATGCGGGAGGAAATATACTGGAAACAGAAGGCAAGGGTTGATTGGCTTCAAGAGGGAGATAAAAATACGACCTTCTTCTTCAATTCGGTCAAAGCCAAGCGACATGGGAATTTAATTTCTGTTCTAGTGAATGACACTGGTGAGCATCTATCCTCTTTCAAGGATATTTCATGTGAAGCCATGCAGTACTTTGTTACCTTATTTAGGGAGGATTCACAGGGGGTTTCTAAGGAGGAGGCTCAAGTTCTATCTTTTATCCCTTCTCTGGTTACTATGGAGATGAATGAATGTCTTATGAGGGATATTTCGATAGAACAACTTGAGAGAACAGTGTTCCAAATGAAGAAAGGAAAAGCTCCTAGCCTTGATGGCTTTTTGATGGAGTTCTTTCAAGAATTTTGGGATATTATCAAGCTTAACTTATTGGCTGTTGTCCAAGAATCTCAGAAAAATAAGCAGATGCTACGGGCTTTGAATTCCACCTTCCTTGCTCTCATCCCCAAATCTGATGGAGCAAACAAGTTGAGCCAATTTAGACCTATCTCTCTTTGTAATGTGATTTACAAAATCATCTCTATAGTTATTGCGGATAGGCTGAAAACTTGGCTTAGAGTGTTAATCTCCAAGGAGCAGAGTGGTTTTGTTGCAGGCAGGAAAATTCTAGATGGGGTGGTTATTGCTACGGAGTCCATTCATTCTATGGCTAACTCCATTGATAAGGCAATGTTCATCAAGTTGGACATGGAAAAGGCATATGACAGAGTTCGATGGTCCTTCCTTTGGAAGATCCTTGGTGCTTTTGGGTTTGGGGATGATTGGATTCGGTGGGTCATGAGTTGTGTGACTTTTGTATCCTTCTCTGTTTTAATTAATGGTGAACCCTCAGAGATTTTTGGAGCCTCTTGAGGATTGCGTCAAGGTGATCCATTATCTCCGTATTTGTTTTTGCTCTTTGTTGAAGGTTTGGGTCGATTGTTGAGAAGGAATGTGGAGAGGGGTCTCATTCAGGGATGGCGTTGGGGTGGTAATATTCCCCCACAGTCTCATTTGCAGTTTGTGGATGATACTGCTTTGATGGGTATGGCTACAATTAGGGAGACTACAAACTTGCGTGCGGTGCTAGATGTTTATCTAACTGCCTCAGGTCAAATGATTAATGAAGGTAAATCCTCCATATTCTTCTTCAATACTCCTGGTCTGATTCAAAGGAGGATTACCAATATTTTAAGGTTTCAAATTCGGTCCCTCCCTTTGATCTATCTTGGAATTCCTATTTCTAACAAAAGGATGCCTAGGGATTCATGGCAGAATATTCTGGAAAAGTTTCGGATGAAGGTTAACCATTGGACCCATAGATGGTTATCCTTTGTTGGCCGTGTTCAGTTGATCAAATCTATGGTTCAAGCTCTTCCCATTTATAGATGCATGCTCCAGGTGGCCCTAGTTGGTTTTCTTCAGGAACTTGATGCTTTATCTAGACAATTTTTATGGGTAGGTAATCTATCATCATCCAAATGGAGCTTGGTTAGATGGGAGCTTGTTTGTAGCCCAAGGCATTATGGTGATCTTGGATTAAGGCAATCAACTTTGTCTGGGGTGGCACTTGCTGCCAAACTATACTGGAGGTGGTGTGTGGAGTAGGATCAGACCTAGGCCAAGATTTTACTTCATAAATATTTTTTTGGGATCCCTCAGATGGATATTCCCTACTATCCCTTAGTGGGGAAAGGATCGGTAATCTGGAGTACACTTAAGAAAGGGGCTGCTCTAGTTAAGGATGGCTTATTTTGGATCTGAAAAAGTGGGTATGAGGCTTAATTTTGGTTGGATGCTTGGGATGGTTTTCCTCCCATTGTTTCTCAGTTTCCTAACCTTTTGCCCCTCTGTCAAAGATTCATTGAGGTTGGTTGGGACAAGGTGAGAGACTTTAAGTTTGTTTCTTCTCAAGGTCAATTAATGATGGCTAGATGGAAGAATCTTGAGGAGTGGCTTGTGGTTGGTATGGAGGAGGAGTGTGCGGAATTGCAAAGCATCCTTTCTAGCAGGACTTGTAGTTCCCTTCTGGATGGAGATGTTTTATCTTGGTCTCCCAACCCTAAGGGTGTTTATATTGTTTCCTTTGGTTATCAGGTGTTGTTATCTCACAAGCTGGATGGGGTGGAGGTTCAATGGTGGAATAGTGTTTGGAACAACTTTTCTTGGCCGAAGTGTAATTGCTTCATTTGGACTTTGGCCTGGAACAAGTGTTTGACCTGGGATAATATTCAGAAGAGAGGATTTCAGGGACCATCCATGTGTGTGTTGTGTGGGGATGGAGAGGAGGATTCTGCTCACTTGTTTTTTCATTGCCCCTTTGCTCTGAGGCTATGGCACTTGTGGTGGGAAGTATGGAGAGTTCCTTGTGTTCATACTTCCTCTCTGGTAGATTTCTGGAATAGTCTAGGCATACCTCCTACTACTGCATCTTTCTTATAGGATGTGTGGTTTGTGGGGCATACTTTCCTTCTTTGGCAGATTTGGCTAGAGTGGAATCGTAGAATCTTCTGAGGTGAAAAGTTGGTTATTCAACAAGTTTGGCAGAGAATTATGGGTATGGTTCGAGAGACTGTGGAAACAAAGTGTGAGGTAGGATTTCCCTTGGAGAAAGAGGATGCTAAGAATGTGGAGAGATTGGGACTTCAGGATTTGTCTTTGGCTTCAGCTTGTGTCCGAAAGGGAAGGCAAGCAAAAATGAAAGTTAGGAGAGTGGGTAAATGGTTTCCCCCTCCTATTGGAATTTTGAAGATTAATACTGATGGTTCCTCAAAAGGAAATCTTGGGCCTACTAGAATTGGTGGAGTTGGTAGAGATTCTACAGGATTAGTGGTCTTCTTCTATATTTATGAGGGGACAAAGACCGTCAACCTTATGGAAGGCCTGGCGATATTCTCCGCCCTTGAACAGGCTTATGCTTTGGGGTGGAGAAAGGTTATCTGTGAGTCTGACTCACAAGTTTTGGTTAATTTGCTTAAAGATCAGAAGGTGGCTGATGTCAGTTGGCAGTTAGCTAGGCTGGTGCAACAGATTTTGTAGATTAGCTCCTTGATGGAGGAGGTATCTTTTGTCCATATTCTGAGGAAATGGAATAAAGTAGTAGATTGCTTGGTGAAATGGGCTTCGACGCATCTTGATGGTTGGAGGATTGAGGGGTGGGATCAGATTTCCTAGGAACTTTGACATGAGTTGAACAAGATTATTGTGGAGGATGGCAATGGGATTGGTGATGGATGATGTTGATTCTTGCTTTGTTTTATTGTATCTTTTCTTTCCTGGGGTTTAGGCCCTTTGCTTTGTTGTAATGCTCTTTTCTGATTATCAATAAAGTTTTTACCCCTTTTTTTTTTTAAAAAAAAATTATTTCAAAAAATAAATCCATAAATATCTTTCTAAAAATATATCTAATTATTTATCTAGAAAAACCTCTAGATTAAAAATATATATATTTTTTTGAAACATAAATTTAGTATCTTTTTATGTAAAAATGAAAATTTCTTAAAATATAAATAAAAAATATTTACTAAAAATAAAAAATATTTACTAAAAATAAAAAAAAATCCATAAATATCTTTCTATCTGATTATTTATTTAGAAAAATTCCTGGATTAAAAATAAAAAATTTAAAAGTTAAAAACTTGAATTTAGTATCTTTTTATGTATTTGGAAAATTTTATATACATATTTCTAAAAAAATCAAATTTTAAAATTAGAAAAAAAATTGAAATTTTAAAATTTTAAAATAAAAATCTAAAAAACAAACATTGTAATTTTCTTATAAATACAATGCAGTTCCCATTAATTCATCACAACATATTGATTGATTGCAGCAAGGAAGATCATGAAGGGAATTATAATTTCTTGATTTTCATTTTCATACAAGTTTTGTTTTTTAAATGAAGAGATTTCTTCCTTTTTTATGGAATGCAAATCCAATTGTTGTATATTATTACTACTGTAAATTTTGAAATAATTTTTGACATGTCTACCAGATGTAATTTTAAACTACTTTGACTTGTTGAAAGAGGGTTTACTGTTTAGTACATGGCAACATGCCGGCAGTAGTTTAACAATATATTTAAAAATTAATAATAGATTTAAAAATAGATTTTAAATAGTAGTTTAACCCTAATTAATAATAGATTTAAAAATTATAATAATAGTGAACAACAGTGCTCCAATTTTGAGACAATTCCCGTTCAAATATAGAAAAATGATGAAAATAGGGATTTGACCATTTAAGTGTATAAGGTTATTTCTATTTTTCGTAATGAATTCGTTAAATTAAATAAACCTTTATTGCAATATGTAAATGCTCAATATTATGATTATATACATTATATATTTAAATATAGTACATTTTAAGATATATCTGAAACATTATATTTTAAAAAACTATTACTATGATAATATATAATATATCTCAATTAATATTGTCATATGTTTGTTGCCTGTAGCGTTGCTGCTGAAACTAGCATATACAAATTATGTTGGCAATATTTATCATTCCCTCCATAGTGTGGCTATACATTTCATTCATTTTCTTACTGTAATACAATGCTACAATACCAAGGGGCTTTTTAAATTCAATATTACATTATATGCATTAGAAGAACTTTGTGTATATGGGGTTGGGGCCCTAGCTTGGTTGGCTAAATCTTTCCTGTAGCAGGAGGTTGGTCACAAGTTCTAGTCTCCCCCACCCCTATGGTACTGGAGGGCGTGTCACACCAGCGTCGCCGGTCATGTTAAAAAGTTTACCAGGTGCACTATAGTTTATAGGGGGTTGTGCTACCCGATTCCTGCAGTCTAAAAAAAATAAAAATTAGAAGAACTTTGTGTATATAGCATTTAAATCAAACCCCTTCAACACGAGCAAAGGAATGACTAATGAGCTCTCTCTTTCTTGGCCAAAAATATCACCTCTTTGGGAAAATCTTGGGTCTTGAAAATTTTCCTTCTAGGTACAAGATGTGTGCCTATTTGCACCATAACATCTGCTAAGTGGTTTGCTTCTCTGTAAATATGTTTACATTTGAAATCATCAAATTTTTTATAGAGTAGTTGTGCTTCCTAAATTAGATCAGAAATTTCCTTGTTCACAAGAATTTCATCATTAAGAGCGCTCACAACACTCATACAATCTCCTTCGATTTCTAAGCTTGTGCATCCATATTTTGCAGCAAGCTGGATGCTAGTAAGTAATGCTTTTTCTTCAGTGTATAAGCTTGACTTATGTCCACAGGCTTTTGCGTACACAACCAGAGTATATCCTTCATGATCTCGAAGTGCTCCTACTCTTTGAACATAATGCTTCGAAGCCCCGTCGAAGTTTAGCTTGATCTGGGATAGTTCTCCCTTGGTCTCTTCCATTTTTCTTTTGACCTTGTGACTTTGTCGACTCTTGAATTCACCATTCTCTTCAGAACCAACATGTTGTTATGCTCTGGAAAGATGGAGAGACAAGAAGTCCTCACCTACGGAAAAAAGGGGAGGAGGAGAGTTTCCCCTCAACTAGATAAGATTGTTTTCAAAATATAGGGCGAGCACGAGGAGTTAAATTGTGAGTGTGCAATGACAACTATCAACTGTCAAACCGTATCAACAAAATAATACATTTTCACATAGGTAGTGTTGTTTCATCTAGGTAGTACGGGTCCACGTATTGACTCATGGACCTATGTTTTCATACATGATTTTTTTTCTAGAATGAATGTCCACTTAGGTAGCATTCATTGTATCACTCTTGGTAGCAATAGTTCTTGGTGGTTGTCTTTGTCTCTATGATTCCCTTCAAGATTGTGACCTATGTGAGCATATGATATTCCTCTTAGTGGTAATACTATGGTTGGCATTCCCTAAGTTGCAAATCTTTTATCCTCGACTAGTGCTCTCTTGGAGACATTAGGCACGATGTTCCCTAAGGAGAGACCTTACATGAACTAAGAAAAACCCCTTTGAATATGTTTTATCTTATTTGCATTTTGTTCATGAGTGCTTAGCATAACACAACTTGCTAGCCTTATGAAGCTCGAAGTTCATATTTTTGTGGTGCCTTATCAAAGTTGTCGGAGGTATAACTTTGGTATGGTGCAGTTCATTTGATTGTCGGAGGTATAACTTGGGGAAATTAAGGATATATACCTATAAATACAAGGTTATTTTATCAAATCAACTAAAGGTTTTCTAGAGATTTGTCAAAAGAGATTTCACAAGAGCAAATATTATTGTCAAACTAGAAAGTAGAGGATTTCAATAAGTTATTTAAATTAAAATTTTCAGATGTAATGGGTCCTAACAATTAGTCAAAAGAAATAGTAGTATTTGGAAAAGTGACTTTAAAATTTTTTCATCATGTTATCTTTGATTATTATTTATCTATGCATTTCAAAGTATATCTTTTAAAAAAATTAATAATGAAAAAATTGTTTCCTAAAAATTAATAATTAGAAAATATTGATGTAATCAATATCTAGTTTAAGATATTCTAATTAAATGGGTAAGGATCATGGCACCATTAGGAAAACAACTCAAGGATTGGACATAAAGTTACACACATGAATATTTGTTAGTGAGTTGTCTTTTCTTCGATAAAATGTCACCATAATTTTGAACTGCCTTCACAAAATATTGCAAGGAAATACTTTAATGTCAAACTTTGCATATATAGCGTAAAGATAAAGCCATGGTTTTCACTATTATTATTGATGGGAGTGTAAGGATTTTAAGGATTTAAGGCATCTAAGGATGGACTTTGTCAAACGTACAATAGAAATCTTTGGAAGAGCAACGGTACTCGACAAAACACTAGAGCAGTTGTGGGTAGAAACATCATGCGTTGAAGGTGACTTTCCTTTTTAACTTTTTAAAATTAAAATGAACAACATATATAAGCATATAAACAAAACACCCATATTCACTCTTTTCATTTCTCGCAACATCAAATTAAGTCCGCAAATTATGGGGTTGATGTAAAAGATAATTTCGTGGTTTATGAACTTATTTAAGTAATCCATCTCAAAGACTTTTTTTTGGGCATGTTACAAAATATTCTAATAAACATTGACCAAGCCTTTTCCATCACAAATTTCTAGCCTCATTCCCAATATAAATTCTCAACAATCACACCCTAATTGGGTTGGAACCTTGATAGCAAGAATAACACCATAGCAACATAACCATCGCACCATGCCACTATTGGCAAATATAGAGCATTTACATATTACAATAAAGGTTTATTTAATTTAATGATGTCATTACAAAAATTAGAAATAACAATTGAACACATTACATTGAAGAATAAAATGGTAAATACATGATTAATTTAGCAATATTTTTCAAATTAATTGATTTCTAAGGCTTTTAGTTTTTCTTGTTCTGCTTTCCTCTTTGCTAGTTGTTTTCCTTTCTTCATTTTTTCATATCTATCATATGTGAAGGGCAGCATAATTCGTGGTCCTTTGAAAGACTTTACACGTGAAATTGCCACAAATGTCAATCCAGGTCTTTTAGTGAGTCCTATATCAACGGTAGCTTTTTGGAGTGCCAATCCTTGTGACTTGTGTAATGAAGACATCAGATTTCAAACTGTGTCAAATTATTCTAGGCACCCAAAATCAATACAGTCCTATAAAGAAAATATATACCATTAAAAATAGGGGAAAAATATATTATAACCTTGTACACTGTAAACAGTGTTGTTCACTATTATTATAATTTTTAAATCTATTATTAATTAGAGTTAAACTACTATTTAAAATCTATTTTTAAATCTATTATTATTTTTTAAATCTATTTTTAAATCTATTATTATTTTTATTTAATCTATTATTAATTAGGATTTAGGGGTTAGTTTTTTTAATATTAGTAGGATACTATTTTGTTGTTGTTGTCATTTTATGGTTTTTTATTTTGGATTTTAGTATTTTAGAAACATGTTCATGATTTTTTTAAATCAAATCTATTTAAAATCTTATAATTTAAATATTAATCTGAAAATGTAATTAAACATCTATTTAATTTATTAATAATTAATTAATTAACATTACATTTAAATATTTATTTAATCTATTATTATTTAACTAAATTTAATGTTTTTTATTTTCTATCAATACTATTATAATTTAATAGTTAAATAACATTAAATAAAATATATTTAATTAATAATAATATCAATTCTACTTAATTAATAATATTATTTAATTAATCTTTTTAAATTTTTTAAAAATGATAATATTATATTAATACTATATCAATATTAAATAGTATTAATTCTTGGAGTAGTCCTTTTTAATTTTTAAAATTCTCCAATAAAATGTATTTAATTAATAATAGTATTAAATCTATTCCCTCCATAGTGTGGCTATACATTTCATTTATTTTCTTATTGTAATACAATGCTACAATACCAAGGGGATTTTTGAATTCAATATTACATTGTATGCATTAGAAGAACTTTGTGTATATAGCTTTTAAATCAGACCCCTTCAACACGAGCAATGGAATGACTAATGAACTCTCTCTTTCTCGGCCAAAAATATCACCTCTTTGGGAAAATTTTGGGTCTTGAAAATCTGCCTTCCAGGTACAAGACATGCGCCTATTTGTTCCATAGCATCTGCTAAGTGGATTCCTTCTCTGTAAATATGTTTACATTTGAAATAATCAAATTTTTTACAGAGTAGTTGTGCTTCCTGAATTAGATCAAAAATTTCCTCGTCCACATGACTTTCATTGTTAAGAGCATTCACAACACTCATACAATCTCCTTCTATTTCTAAGCTTGTGCATCCATATTCTGCAACAAGCTGGATGCCAATAAGTAATGATTTTGTTTCGGCGTATAAGCTTGACCTATGTCCATAGGCTTTTGCGTACACAACCAGAGTATATCCTCCATGATCTCGAAGTGCTCCTCCCCTTCCTACTCTTTGAGCATAACGTTTTGAAGCCCCGGCGAAGTTTAGATTGATCCAGTTCTCCCTTGGTCTTTGCCATTTCGCTTTTGACCTTGTGACTCTTCTGACTCTTGAATTCACCATTCTCTTCAGAACCAACATGTTGTTATGCTTTGGAAAGATGGAGAGATGAGAAGCCCTCACCTGCGGCGAAAAGGGGAGGAGGAGAGTTTCCCCTCAACCAGATAAGATTGTTTGCAAAATATAGAGCAAGCACAAGGAGCTAAATTATGAGTGTGCAATGACAACTGTCAATTGTCAAACCGTTTCGACATAATAATACATCTTCGCATAGGCAGTGTTGTTTCATCTAGGTAGTACGGGTCCACGTATTGACTCATGGACCTATGTTTTCAAACATGAATTTTTTTCTAGAATGAATGGTCCACTTAGGTAGCATTCATTGTATCTCTTTTGGTAGCAATAGTTCTTGGTGGTTTCCTTCGTCTCTATGATTCCCTTCAAGATTGTGACCTATGTGAGCATATGATATTCCTCTTAGTGGTTCCCTAAGGAGAGACTTTACATGAACTAAAAAAAACCCCTTTGAATATGTTTTATCTTATTTGCAATTTGTTCATGAGTGCTTAGCATAACACAACTTGCTAACCTTATGAAGCTTGAAGTTCATATTTTTGTGGTGCCTTATCAAAGTTGTTGGAGGTATAACTTTGGTATGGTGCAGTTCATTTGATTGTCAGAGGTATAACTTGGGGAAATTAAGGATATATACCTATAAATACAAGGTTATTTTATCAAATCAACTAGAGGTTTTCTAGAGATTTGTCAAGAGAGATTTTACAAGAGCAAATATTATTGTCAAACTAGAAAGTAGAGGATTTCAATACGTTGCTTAAATTAAAATTTTCAAATGTAATAGGTACTAACAATTAGTCAAAGGAAACAGTAGTATTTGGAAAAGTGATTTTAAATTTGTTTTCGTCATGTTATCTTTGATTATTATTTATGTGTGCATTTCAAAGTATATCTTTAAAATTAATAATTAATAATTAGAAAATATTGACGTAATCAATATCTAGTTTAAGATATTCTAATTAAATGGGTAAGGATCATGGCACCATTAGATAAACAACTCAAGGATTGGACATAAAGTTATGCACATGAATATTAGTTAGTGAGTTGTCCTTTCTTTGATAAAATGTCACCATAATTTCAAGCTGCCTTCACAAAATATTGCAAGGAAATACTTTAATGTCAAACTACACATATATAGCGTAAAGATAAAGCCATGGTTTTCACTATTGTTACTGACAGGAATGTAAGGATTTTAAGGATTTAAGGCATCTAAGGATGGAATTTGTCAAACGTACAATAGAAATCTTTGGAAGAGCAACGATATTCGACAAAATTATAGAGCAGTTGCAGGTAGAAACATCATGTGTTGAAGGTGACTTTCCTTTTTAACTTTTTAAAATTAAAACAAACAACAGATATAAGTAAAACGCCCATATTCACTCTTTTCATTTGTTGCAACATCAAATTGAGTTCGCAAATTATGGGGTTGATGTAAAAGATAATTTCGTGGTTTATGTAAAAGACTTTTTTTGGGCATGTTACAAAATATTCTAATAAACATTGACCAAGCCTTTTCCATCACAAATGTCTGGCCTCATCCCCAATATAATTTCTCAACAATCACACCCTAATTGGGTTGGAACCTTGATGGCAAGAATAACACCATAGCAACATAACCATCACACCATGCCACTATTGGAAAATATAAATCATTTACATATTACAATAAAGGTTTATTTAATTTAATGAAGTCATTACAAAAAATAGAAATAACAATTGAACACATTGCATTGAAGAATAAAATGGTAAACACATGATTAATTTAGCAATATTTTTTAAATTAATTGATTTCTAAGGATTTTAGTTTTTCTTGTTCTGCTTTCCTCTTTGCTAGTTGTTTTCCTTTCTTCATTTTTTCATATCTATCATATGTGAAGGGCGGCATAATTTGTAATCCTTTGAACGACTTTACACGTGAAATTGCCACAAATGTCAATCCAGGTCTTTTAGTGAGTCCTATATCAATTGTAGCTTTTTGGAGTGTCAATCCTTGTGACTTGTGTAATGAAGACATCGGATTTCAAACCATGTCAAATTATTCTAGGCATCCAAAATCAATGTAGTGCTATAAAGAAAATATATACCATTAAAAATAGGGGAAAAATATATTATAATCTTGTACATAGTAAACAAGGGAAAAACATATTATAACCTTATACACTATAAATAGTCAAATCCTTGATTTCATCAGTTTTTTGTATTTGAACAGGAGTTGTCTCAAAATTGAGCACCGTTGTTCACTATTATTATAATTTTTAAATCTATTATTAATTAGAGTTAAACTACTATTTAAAATCTATTATTATTTTTTAAATCTATTGTTAAACTACTGTTGGCATGTCTGCCATGTACTAAACGGTAAACCCTCTTTTGACAGGACAAAGTAGTTTAAAATTGCATCTGTTACACATGTGAAAAATTATTTCAAAATTTACAGCAATAAGAATATAGAACAATTGTATCTGCATTCCATAAAAAAGAAGAAATCTCTTCATTTAAAAAACAAAACTTGTATGAAAACAAAAATGAAGAAATTATAATTTTCTGAAAATTTGAAAATATATTACATGTTTTTTTGCCCTTCGTGATCTTCCTTGCTGCAATCAATCAATATGTTGTGATCAATTAATGGGAACTGCATTAAATTTATAAGCAAATTAAAATGTTTGCTTTTTAGATTTTTTCTTTTTTATTTTAAAATTTCAGTTTTTTTTCTAATTTTAAAATTTGATTTTTTTAGAAATATATATATAATTTTCCAAATACATAAAAAGATATTAAATTTTAAATTTTTGTTTTTTAATCTAGGGTTTTTTCTAAATAAATAATCAGATAGAAATATATTTATGGATTTGTTTTTCGATTTTTAGTAAATCTTTTTTTTTTTAATATATTTTAAGAAAATTTCATTTTTACATAAAAATATACTAAATTTATGTTTTGCAATTTTTTATTTTTGAATTTTAATGTAGAGATTTTTCTAGATAAATAATTAGATATATTTTTAGAAAGATATTTATGGATTTGTTTTTTGAAATGAATTTTCATTTTTACATAAAAAGTTACTAGACTCATGTTTTTAAATTTTAAATTTTTGATTTTTAATCTAGGAATTTTTCTAAATAAATAATCAAATAGAAAGATATTTATGGATTTGTTTTTTGATTTTTAGTAAATCTTTTTTATATATATTTTAAGAAAATTTCATTTTTACATAAAAAGATACTAAATTTATGTTTTGAATTTTTTTATTTAATCTATTATTAATTAGGGTTTAGGGGTTAGTTTTTTTAATATTAGTATGATACTATTTTTTGTTGTTGTGAGTTTTTATGATTTTTTATTTTGGATTTTAGCATTTTAGAAACATGTCCATGAGTTTTTTTAAATCAAATCTATTTAAAATCTTATAATTTAAATATTAATATGAAAATGTAATTAAACATCTATTTAACTTATTAATAATTAATTAATTATTACATTTAAATATTTAATTAAATATTTATTTAATTTATTATTATTTAATTAAATTTAATGTTTTTTTATTTTCTATCAATAATATTATAATTTAATAGTTAATTAAAATTAAATAAAATATATTTAATTAATAATAATATTGAATCTAGTTAATTAATAATATTATTTAATTAATCTTTTTAATTTAAAAAAAAGAAGATAATATTATATAAATACTATATCAATATTAAATAGTATTAATTCTTGAAGGAATAGTCTTTTTAATTTTTAAAATTCTCCAATAAAATGTATTTAATTAATAATAGAATTAAATCTACTTAATTAATAATATTATTTAATTAATCTTCTTTTTTTTTTTTTAAAAGATAATATTATATTAATACTATATCAATATTAAATAGTAATAATTCTTGAAGGAATAGTCTTTTTAATTTTTAAAATTCTCTAATAAAATGTATTTAATTAATAATAATAGTATTAAATCTACTTAATTAATAATATTATTTAATTAATCTTTTTAATTTTTTTTTAAAAATAATATTATATTAATACTATATCAATATTAAATAGTATTAATTCTTGAAGAAATAGTCTTTTTTAATTTTTAAAATTCTCCTAAAATTTGAGTTTTTTGGTTTTCATTAATATTCTAATATAATATTCATGATTTAATAATAATACTATATAATATTATATTAGTATTTTTTTTTTAAGAAATAGTCCTTTTTAAAATTTTCCTAAAATTTTGGCTTTATTGTTTTTTGTTTTTTGTGACGGATGTGCTGATTTCCTATAGGGGTCGTGTTTATACCTCTAAAAAGTTTTTACCCCTCTTATTAAAAAATTAAATGTAAATGCTCAATATTATGATTATATACATTATATATTTAAATATAGTACATTTTAAGATATATCTTGAACATTATATTTTAAAAAACTATTACTATGATAATATATAATATATCTCAATTAATATTGTCATGTGTTTGCTACCTAAGTTTGCTAAAACTAGCATATACAAATTATGTTGGCAATATTTATCATTCCCTCCATAGTGTGGCTATACATTTCTTATTTTCTTACTGTACAATACAATGCTACAATACCAAGCGGCTTTTTGAATTCAATATTACATTATATGCATTAGAAGAACTTTGTGTATATAGCTTTTAAATTAGACCCCTTCAACACGAGCAAAGGAATGACTAATGAGCTTTCTCGTTCTTGGCCAAAATATCACCTCTTTGGGAAAATCTTGGGTCTTGAAAATCTGCCTTCTAGGTACAAGACGTGTGCCTATTTGCGCCATAACATCTGCTAAGTGGTTTCCTTCTCTGTAAATATGTTTACATTTGAAATCATCAATTTTTTTATAGAGTAATGCTTCTTGAATTAGATCAGAAATTTCCTCGTTCACACGACATTCATCGTTAAGAGCATTCACAACACTCATACAATCTCCTTCGATTTCTAAGCTTGTGCATCCATATTCTGTAGCAAGCTAGATGCCAGTAAGTAATGCTTTTGTTTCGGTGTATAAGCTCAACTTATGTCCATAGGATTTTGTGTACACAACTAGAGTATATCCTCTATGATCTCGAAGTGCTCCTCCCCCTCCTACTCTTTGAGCATAACGCTTCAAAGCCCCATTGAAGTTTAGCTTGATCTAGTTCTCTGTTGGTCTTTTCCATTTCACTTTTGACCTTGTGACTCTTTTGACTCTTGAATTCACCATTCTCTTTAGAACCAACATGTTGTTATGCTCTGGAAAGATGGAGAGACGAGAAGCCCTCACCTGCGGTGAAAAGGTGAGGAGGAGAGTTTCCCCTCAACCAAATAAGACTGTTTGCAAAATATAGAGCGAGCACAAGAAGTTAAATTGTGAGTGTGCAATGACAATTGTCAACTATCAAACCTTATCAACAAAATAATACATTTTTGCATAGGTAGTGTTGTTTCATCTAGGTAGTATGGGTCCACATATTGACTCATGGACCTATGTTTTTAGAAATGATTTTTTTTCTAGAATGAATGGTCCACTTAGGTAGCATTCATTGTATCTCTTTTGGTAGCAATAGTTCTTGGTGGTTGTCTTTGTCTCTATGATTCCCTTCAAGATTGCGACCTAAGTGAGCATATGATATTCCTCTTAGTGGTAATACTATGGTTGGCATTCCCTAAGTTGCAAATCTTTTATCCTCGACTAGTGCTCTCTTGGAGACATTAGGCACGATGTTCCTTAAGGAGAGACCTTACATGAACTAAGAAAAACCCCTTTGAATATATTTTATCTTATTTTCAATTTGTTCATGAGTGCTTAGCATAACGTAGCTTGCTAGCCTTATGAAGCTCAAAGTTCATATTTTTGTGGTGCCTTATCAAAGTTGTCCGAGGTATAACTTGGGGAAATTAAGGATATATACCTATAAATACAAGGTTATTTTATCAAATCAACTAGAGGTTTTCTAGAGATTTGTCAAGAGAGATTTCACAAGAGAAAATATTATTGTCAAACTAGAAAGTAGAGGATTTCAATAAGTTGCTTAAATTAAAATTTTCAAATGTAAGAGGTACTAACAATTAGTCAAAGAAAATAGTAGTATTTGGAAAAGTGATTTTAAATTTGTTTTTGTCATGTTATCTTTGATTATTATTTATGTGTGCATTTCAAAGTATATCTATAAAATTTTTTTTAATAATGACAAAATTGTTTTCTAAAAATTAATAATTAGAAAATATTGACGTAATCAATATCTAGTTTAAGATATTCTAATTAAATGGGTAAGGATCATGGCACCATTAGGAAAACAACTCAAGGATTGGACATAAAGTTATGCACATGAATATTAGTTAGTGAGTTGTCCTTTCTTCGATAAATTGTCACCATAATTTTGAACTGCCTTCACAAAATATTGAAAGGAAATACTTTAATATCAAACTTCGCATATATAGTGTAAAGATAAAGCCATGGTTTTCACTATTCTTATTGGTAGGAATGTAAAGATTTTAAGGATTTAAGGCATCTAAGGATGGAATTTGTCAAACGTACAATAGAAATCTTTGGAAGAGCAACAGTACTCAACAAAACGCTAGAGCAATTACCGGTAGAAACATGATGTGTTGAAGGTGACTTTCCTTTTTAACTTTTTAAAATTAAAACGAACAATAGATATAAACATATAAACACAATACCCATATTCACTCTTTTCACTTCTCGTAGCATCGAATTGAGTCCACAAATTACAGGGTTGATGTAAAAGATAATTTCGTGGTTTATGAACAACTTATTTAAGTAATCCGTCTAAGAGAATTTTTTTGGGCATGTTACAAAATATTCTAATAATCTAGTATATTTTAAAAAATATGCCTTGAAAATGATAAATCTCAACGTATATTATATAGATTATATATAAGTTATATATGCTAGTTATGCCGAGAGGGTAACCCTACAATGGCAACACGAGCTCTTATAGGAGGACAACACATCCGTCACAAAAAAAGCAAAGAAACCAAAATTTAAGAAATTTTAAAAAATAAAATTTTCTTAAAAATTTAAGATGTCTTTATTACATTTGATTACATCATTTATCGATGGGAAACTAATTCTACAAAATTTAGATGTAATTTTTAAGTATATCTTATTATTTATGTAGGAAAATCCATACATATCTTTCTAAAAAATTAAGATTGAAAAACAAAAAAACAAAAAAACAATATTAATGCTACATTATATATTTGATTAATACTATTATTAATGCTATATTTTAATTTTAATACTAATTAATCTATATAATATTAATGCTATATTTTATTATCTATATAGAAAAAATCTATAGATATATTACTAATAAATAAGATTGAAAAGAAAAAAAGAAAAAAAGAATATTAATGCTATATTTTATTATCTATATAGAAAAAATCTATAGATATATTGCTAATAAATAAGATTGAAAATAAAAAAAGCAATAGTTTTAAAATAAAAAAATATATCTTATTTATTTAGAAAAATCCATAGACATCTTTCTAAAAAATTAAGATTGAAAATTAAAAAGCTTAAATCTTAAAAAAAAACATAAAGTGACTATAATTTGCTTATAAATACCATCTACCTCCCATTAATTCATCACATAATACAAAAGATTGATTGATTGGAGCAAGCACAAAAGATTCAACACAAAAGGGGATTTGCAAGATTTTGAAGACCAAAATCAAGGTATTAAAAATTTGTGAATAAATTTTAACTTTTAAAATTACATTAATTTAGTTGCATTCTTATCTGCATTTTTTAAATATATTAATGTTTGAGTTGTTAAAAAAAATTAGTGTGGAAGAGGATAGCCTGTGAAGACAACCCTACAATTTCATATGACTTATTGCACAACTTATATGAAGACGTTAGGTTTCATATTTAACTGCCATATTTAGCAATTTGTTTTTGCTCTTTGATGAGTACGTTTTCTAATTTGTACTTTTGTTTTGATTCATTGTATATTTAATGAATATTTAACATCTGCCACTCTTACAATGGTTTTTCAAAAAAAGGCTAGAAAATCTCTAGCAACTATACAACGAGCATCAACTCGATGATCAAGAAACATATTTTAGTAGACCACTTTAAGTGCAATTTCATTAGCTTGCACTTCTATCCAATTAATATATTTGAACCCATAGATTTAGAATAAATGGAAAGATTATTGTTAATAGTATATCTAGAAAAAAGAGTAAAATCCTTATCTTTTCAAATGCTACATAATATTTTCACTTAGAAAGTATGACATACCTTGGTAAACTTATCTAAAATTTTAGATAAATCCCCTAGAACTATCATGTGAGGAAAAAGACTCATGTCTAAAAGGTTTGAAAAAATCATATATCTAATTCCATGTTCCTAGGCTCTAGGAAAGAACCAGAAGAAGTGTTTTATAAAATTTTAATGACTAAAAAAAGGGAAAGAGGATTGATAGCTCCCAAATCAATCATTTTAGGATCAATAGAAAGACCTTGATATAAAATACACAAGACAAAGCAAGCAAGCTTCAAATCAATAATTACCAACCAAATAGTTTGGAATTTGCACTACCATGATCCAATGGAAGATTAAAGATTCCATATGTCATTAACCTTTGGTTGTGCACCATATGCAAGTGTAGTGAGAACCAAGCATACAATTTGAAAGACTTGTAACAAGGAAATGGTGTATTAGGATACCATTTTCCATCTTTCCACCTTGGCTTGAAACTTCTTACCCTAAGTATGTGGGGCACCTTCATGTAGGAAGAGTTGATAACACTTTAGATGGATGAGTATGTATTTCACTTTGGATTTTAGTTAGGAAAGAATATTCCTAGTGATTTTTAGTTCAGATGCTTAACATGCAAATTTATCATTGAACTAATGTATAGGGGATATGGAAAGGATTGGTTCAAGTCATAGATGTTATGGGTTTCCTTTGAAATGAATTTTCTTGAAGTTACCAATCTAAAAAGAACCTAATTTTTTTTAAGAATGAAAAATTCATTGATTACACAGGTGATTAACTTGCTATTCACCACTTATGAACTCATCATTCAACATGGTGACTCACACAAAGTGGAAAACACATCTCTATGTGGATAGTAAGTTAGCAAGTAGAATACCAAATGCTTTATGTTTAGTTGTTTGATTGATCTTCCAACTTCTCATCTTGGGGAAACTAAGGGAATTTGCTATGATCCTTCTCTATGTCTAAAGGAGGATATAAACTTGTTTTTTGGGGTGTAGAACCATTGTTGAGGGGTGAATCCAACTTCACAAGTTTATTTATAATGAGAGGTATGTGAGTGAGAATTTTGGAGCTCTTGAGAGGTGTCAAGAGTTTGTTGTAGTAAAAATATCTTTTGCAAACTTATTGCACTTTATTTTTACATGGTCTAGAATGGAGAATAAATACTACTTAAAATAGAGTTTTTGATCTAAAATGGGTTTTCTCTAAATTAACATTTATTGCTTTTGAAAGGAAAGTAGAGTGCGAAAAGCGCCTTCCTAATACTAATCTTTAGGAGAGAGATACATAAAAGTTTACAAAACTTTGCAATTACAGTTCATTTAAGATGTACATACATGAATAAAAAAATAGATAATAAGGAATGAATTCCAGATTTACATGGGAAAACCCTCTAGGGAAAAAACCCACACACCAAAGCAAAGATCTCTTGTATTATGGTAAAATTTAAATTACGTACAATTTCAGAGCTATGCTCTTTTAGGTGTTCAATTCACAGAACGAATCTGACAACTTTACATTATAATTGCTTCAAGAATTCACACACTCACAATTCATTTAATTACAATATAACGTGCTATGACATCCATACAAACTTCTAAGCATTGATGTTTCAACTTCCATACCAAACTGAATAGTTATCACCTCTCTTATGAAGTTCTATCGGATTGTTGAAGAGACATAAAACCATGTCTCTTCGAATCCTTACTGTCACCCCAATATTTTTTATGCATTCACCATTGCTAGCACCCTCCATTGAGATATTGAAGAGACTTTGTAACACCTCCCACTGAAAGAAGGATGTCTCACCAAAAAACCTTGTAGTCTTTGCTAGGTGGTCCCCATTGCATACATGTCATCCATCTCATCACCGTCACTAGTGTTCACCTTTATCGCCACTCTGTGGGTTTCACTTTATCGACATATTGAAGGAACCATTACCAAAATCCTGACAAAATCCACCATTCCCTTTGATGAAGAGACCCAACCATCCATCAGGATGTCGAAGGGACAACCAAGTTACTCCCTTCGACATTGGCCTATCACTCTGATGAAACAGTTATTGATATGTCAAAGGGACTGCTTATTATGTCCCACTGATAGTTACTTGTCTCGTTGATGAAGCTTTACTACCAATGCAAACTCCAAAGACACTTAGCGATAAGCCAAGCGCTTGTCGAGGAGACTTGTTACTTTGTCCTGTTGACATATAACTGTCAACTCAATGAAGCACTTAACGCCAATCCATGGAGCCTAATCGGGATGTCGAGGAGACTGGAAAAATTGTCTCATTGAAACTTAACTGTCATCCCAATGAACCCAAAGCTGATGCCTTCTACGCTAGTAAGTTTGAGTCATCAATTCTTAACATTCTCCCACTTGATGAAGAACTTACTGCTCCTTCCAATGCTTGAAGTCACTAAATATTATAGGCCCTAAAGCCCATTGAACTAGCACACCATTTGAACTTATCCATGCTCACAGGCTTCTTCAATGCATTAACATCATTCACCAGAGTATCAACCTTTTCTAGACTAACCTTTCCATCCTCCACCATATCGTGAACAAAATGGTACTATATGTCAATATGTTTCATCTTGGCATGGAAAGTTGGGTTTTTTACCAAACAAAAAACACTCTGACTGTCACAACAAATAACAATCTATCCTGCATCGAAACCAACATCCGAACACAATCTTCTAAGCCAAATAACTTCCTTACAGGCGTGAGTTGCTGCCATGTACTCAACCTCAATAGTGGATAAAGTGACTACAGCCTGCTGCTTGCTCATCTAGCTAATTGCACCACCAAATAACATGAATGCATATCCACTAGTGGATATTCTGCTGTTAATGTCCCCTACCCAATTAGAATCCACATATCCACGAATGCTAACTAAATTTTGAGATCTAGTAGAGTAACCATGATAACATAAGGCGTACTTAGAAGTACCCTTCAAATACCTAAAAACTCTCTTCATAACATCCCAATGCAGCCTTCCTGGATTAGCCATAAATCAACTAAGTACTCCCACTACTTGGGCAATTCCTAGCATGGTACAAATCATTGCATATATCAAAATTCCAACTGCACTTGCAAATGGAACCTTGGTCATGTCATCCATCTTAGTAGGAGATTTTGGACAATCTTCAACATAAAGTTTCATTCCCTGCAACATTAGAACAACTAACTGCTTGCAATTTGTCATATTAAACCTTTCTAAGATAAAATTTATATACTTTCTCTGGCTGAGCCAAAGTTTTCTATTTCTTGCATCCCTTCTGATTTCCATCCCCAGAATATACCTAGCTGAACCTATATCTTTCATTTCAAACTGTGCTGACAATTGAGATTTTAATTCAGAAATCATACCCTTACTATTCCCAATGAACATGTCATCCACATATAGGGAAATAATAAGAAGACAACCATTTTCAGTCTTAAAGTAAACACAATGATCAAAATTTGATCTCACAAATCCCAAAGACAACACATAGGTATCAAACTTCTGGTACCACATTCTAGGTGACTGCTTCAAACCATATAGAGATTTCTTTAATTTGTAAACCAGGCTTTCCTTACCTTTTTCAATGAAGTGCTCTAGCTAGGACATGTAAATCTCTTCCTTCAAATCACCATAAAAAATGTCATATTCACATCCATCTAGTCGATCTCTAAGTCATATGTAGCTACAAATGACAACGGGAATTTGATAGACAACAACTTAGCTTGAAGAGAAAATATTTCTCCATAATCAATCCCCTCCACCTAGGAATATCCTTTTGCGACCAACCTTTCTTTATGCTTCTCAACACTACCATCTAGACTAATCTTCTTCTTAAACACCCATTTACATCCAACATGCTTTCATCCTTTAGGAAAAGGTACCCAATCCCACATTTCATTCTTCTTCAATGATGCCATTTCTACATTCATGGATTCCAATAGGGAATCTAAATTAGACATACCCATAGCCTCTATAACAATCCTAGGCTCATTAATGTTAGCAATCAAAGCATAGGCACAATGGGAATCTAACATAGAATAAACAAACCTTTCAGGTTACCGCTTATCATGTGTTGACCTCCTCACAAGCTGAGGCTGAGGTTCTTCTTCTTGTTTAGAATAAACAGAGCTGCTTGAGCTCTCGTCACTAACAAGTCCACTAGGAGTATGTAGTTCATCCTTATCTAGTGTAAGAGGAATTTCAACTACCTCCTTTTTTTTTGCTTCTTTCACCTCTAGCTACAGATCAACTGTAGAAGGTTTCAACTCACGAAAGATCACACTTGTGCTATACAATAACTTCTCTGTAACTAGGTTCCAAATCTTGTACCCTTTCACACTAATTTCATAACCAATGAAGATACACTTCACTGCTTTGTTCTCCAATTTAGATCTCTTTTCACTCAGAACATATGCATACACCTCATAGCCAAAGACTCTAATGTGTCTCAATGAGGGATTGTTACCAGACCATGCTTCCATAGGTGGCTTATCAACGAGCACTGAAGTAGGAGATCTATTATTCAAGTAACATGCTATAGCTATAGCCTCAACCAAGAACTTCTATTCTATATTGGAACACTATTTAGCATACTTTTCACCCTTTCCATCTACGTTCTATTCATCCTTTCTACAACTTCATTTTGCTATGGAGTGTAAGGAGTTGTTTTATGCCTTTTAATTCCACAATCCTTGCAAAACTTATCAAAATCTATTGAACAAAACTCACCACCATTATTTGTCCTCAAACACTTTATTTTCCTACTAGTATGATTTGCTACCAAGGTTTTAAATTCCTTAAACTGATTGAAAACTTCACTTTTACTTCTGAGAAAATAAACAAATGTCCTTCTCAAATAATCATCTATGAATGAAAAAATACACAGATTTTGATAATGAAGGAACATTAACTGGACCAAACACATCAACATGAATATAATATAGAATTCCAAAATATTTATGAGGACTAAAATAAAATCAAACTCGGTGTTGCTTTCCACATATACAATGTTCACAAAAATCGAACTCAATATTACAATCTTCAAGCCCTTCAACTAGGCTTTTATTTTTCAAGGATTTTAAGCCTTTTCACCAATGTGGTTGAGTCTTTGATGCCATAACATTGTTTTCTCTATTGAGAGCTTCATCTCCAAAGAGTTTTCACCCTAAGGAACAACACCTTTCTGTACATGATCAGATTTACTTGACTTTGTAGAAGCACTATTACACTACACTGCACATGCATCCAAATTATATAGAGTTCCAATGTGGTTGAGCCTTTGATGCCACAACATTGTTTTCTCTATTGGGAGCTTCATCTCCAAAGAGTTTGCACCGTCAGGAACAACACCCCCTTTCTTTACATGATCAAATTTACTTGACTTTTTAGAAGCACTATTACACTACACTACATGTGCATCCAACTTATATAGAGTGCTAATTTGTGTACCCTTACCTAGCACTAGAGAGCCTCTAGTAATTCTACAAACACCATTTGAGAAGGAGACTTGCACACCAACATCATTAAGCTTACTTAAAGAAAGAAAATTTCAAGCCAGACCTAGTATATGCATCACATAATTGATTCCCTTCACTCTTCCATCAGAAAACTGAATCTTGACTCTTCCACGATAAAAAATTCTAGGTGAGAATCATCACCCAGATACACCCTTCCACTAGCATACTCTTCGTACTTTGATAACCAACCTCTATGAGGGGTCATGTAAAAGGATGCACCCGAGTCGATCAACCAAACATCTTCTGATGCCTGAGTCACCAAGGTTGCTATGAAGGCATCTACATCACTCTGAGAAGATTCATTTTCCAAAGAACTATTTTTATTTTTCTTCTTCTCCTCTTTACAATATTTTGGGATATGACCAGTTTGCCCACAACTCCATCATTTCACCTTGTACTTTTTCCTAGGAGAATTTAATCTCCCCTCTAACTTGGATTTTGACTTCTTTTCTTTCTTCTTTCCTTTCTCCTTTGATCTAACTCAAATAGCAATGGCCTCCTTGGCTATCTCAGAAGACTTCCTTCGCATTTCCTCTAATAGTAGTGAAGCAACCACATCTTCCATCTTGAAAGTGGTTGTTGTACTCCTAATAGCCATTACCAAGTGATCCCATGTGTTAGGTAACGAACCCAATATGAGCATGCAATGATCCTTGTCATCTATCTTCACACCAACAAACCTCAACTAAGAAATGATCATGTTAAACACATTCAAATGATCTGCAATAGATGATTCTTCCTCCATCTTCAAAGAGTATAACTTCTTTCTCATGAATAACTTATTCACCAGAGATTTTCCCTTATAAATTTTGTTGAGCTTCTTCTAGAAGAGTTTTGTTGTTTTCTCTTCATGGACATTCAAGAGAACTGAATTGACCAAGTACAATATGATAAGTCTCTTGGAATTCTGGTCTTTTGCATCCTAGTCATTCTACGAGGTTGGTGATGGTTTTCTAGAGGACACTAGATCCCATAACTCTCAATCCACAATAAAATCTTCAATTATGAGTTTCCACAATTCGAAATTGCCACCGTTGAACTTCTCAATCTCTATTCTTTTGAATGTGCTCACCATCTCAAAACTACAAGAAGTTCTAAACTATATTTATCTAAAAACTCCCACTAAACAAGATCAACACAAAAAACCTGTCTTACCCACAAGGAAAACAAATTTGGCCAAGCTTTGATACCAACTGAAAGGAAATTAGAGTGTGGAAAACACCTTCTTAATACTAATCTTTAGGAGAGAGATATAATTTTTTTACAAAAAATTGCAATTACAATTCATTTAAGATGCACATACATGAATAACATAATAGACAATAAAGAATGAATACCAAATTTATGTGGGAAAACCCTCTCAAGAAAAAACCCACACACCAAAGCAGAGATCTCTTGTAATATCATAAAATGTAAATTACATACAAGTTCAGAGCTATGCTCTTTCAGGTGTTCAATTCATAGAATGAATTTGACAGCTTTACATTACAATTGCTTCAAGCATTCACACACTCACGATTCCTTTAATTCACAATACAATGCACTACAACATCCATACAAACTTCTCAAGCATTGTCATTTCAACTTCCATACCAAAGTGAATAGTTATTGCCTCTCTTACAAAGTTCTATCGAATTGTCAAAGAGACATAAAACCATGTCTCTTTGAATCCTTATTGTCACTGCGATACGATTCCATAGGCGTTCACCACTACCAACACCCTCCATCAGGATATTGAAGAGACTTTGTAACACCTCCCAATGATAAAATGATGTCTAACCAATGAACCTTGTAGCCTTTACAGGGTGGTCTCGACCGTATACGTGTCATCCATGTCATCATCGTCACCAGTGTTCACCTTTATCAATATTTTATGGGTTTCACTTTATCGACATATCGAAGGAAACATTATCAACTTCTCGATGAAATCCACCATTCCCTTTGATGAAGACACCCATCCATCCATCAAGATGTCGAAGGGACAACCAAGTGACTCCCTCTGACATCGACCTATCACTCCAATAAAATAGTTATTGGTATGTCAAAGGGATTGGTTATTATGTCCCACTAATAGTTACTTGTCTCATCGATGAAGCTTTATCACCAATGCAAACTCCAAAGACTCTTAGTGATAATCCAAGTGCTTGTCAAGAAGACTTGTTACTCCATCTCGTTGACATATAATTGTCAACCCGACAAAGCACTTAATGCCAATCCGTGGAGCTTGATAATGATGTCGAGGATACTAACAACTTCATCCCGTTGAAACTTAACTGTCAACCTGAAGTATGATACTTGCTTGACTCTTGAGATCCGAGTTTACTGGATTGGTGAGCCACACAACTTCTAGGAACACAAGTGTTCAACACCGCCCTGGATTTTTGTCATATTCTGTTGGCATCTTTCTTTGTTTATGGTCTGATATTAACATGTACTCAAATCTGAGCACCAAAAATGTTTCAATATTCACTTCTTGAAAACCAATAGTTTAGGTTAAAAATACCCATTCAAACTTGCACTTGTACTTACTTGTCCTTGCCTAGCCTAAACATAATATAGGCTTTCACTAGTTCAGAGTCAGGAAATCCCAAAGGTCATTCGAATATTGCATAGGCATAGAAATCTGAACCCCCTCGAAGTAAGATATACCTATACATGTACAAATTTCTATTTATACTCCACACTTCAAGTGGAAATTTAGTACTGCAACACCATAACATGTTAAAAGTCCAGTAAAATTAACTTTTCCTGCTTCATGCATACAAGGAAATCTTTATCAATTTTCTTTTCCACAAACTTAACATATATTATCAAATTACAATAAGAGACTTAACAATAAGAACCAAATATGTGGTAGAACTGTGGTCCAAGTGTTTTAAAAAACCTTTTAAATTCCAATATGGCCCAATGAGATTACCTCAAATCTAAGTTAATTGAAATTCAGGCAGTCCCTTGCACCGAAAAATCCCATCTTTGAACAAAGGAAACTTCAACCCACTCTTCTATAGTTGTGACCACATTGAACTAGCTTCCCTCAATCCTACATTCAAACTCAACTACTTGTAAACATTAAGTGTAACCTTGTAACGCCCTTGCCAAGGAACCCTAGAGGACAACACTAACTATGTCAAATTAATAAAACAATTAAAAAAAATAAAAAAATAGAATGCATAACATAACATGATAAACTAATCCTAGGTCCTCTAAGGTTCCCTGACTGTGCTACTCACAAATCAAGATCACAAGAAACAAAATTACATGATCGATCTAATATTCAAGGTTCATTGTAAAGCACCACATTAAATGATTCTACATTAGTTACTTCTGTAACATGATGACTGATAATCAACATAAAAAATAATTTCTAACTAGCTATCATATGAAAGATGCACTACTTTACAATACTCTTTACAAGATGAAATCATCAATAATTGTTACATCATTATAATACTTACAACATCACTTCTCCCAATACATGTGGGAAGATTACTCTAGATTACAATAAGTGATACAATAAAAGTACAATCCATTATACAAATGCATGAAAGATTGCCTTCTCAAATTGGAACAGGAACTAGAATCCACTGTGCAATGACCAACCTCCACACACACGAACATGCAGCAAGAATACCCAACCAAGGAGAAAACACCAACCTCCCAACCATGTGGAACCCTGAGGTCCACCCCCTATGCTAAGAGATAACACAAGGTCCCACAACAAATAGATAAAACATGAAAGTAACAGGATAACATAAACAAGGGCTATACATGACTCCAACACAACACTGCTAACAACACCAACATCACTTACAACACTTACTTCACTTCCAGAGTCACTCACACAATAGAAGGAGAAAATACAACTAGGGAATGCTAGACTGCAATATGGAGGAGTGTTATCACATAGCTTGATATGGGTTATCTTGGACACCCCTTTTGGGTTCCGACCCCCATTGAGAGCCACTCCCCCTACTTGCAACTAGTAAACCCCACACATCAAGCAAGGTATTGATCATTTTGCACACATATCATAATCACATGAATCCATACATAAACATGAGACAACACCATTAGGGTTTACATTTCACATAATACACATGTCCCACAATGTAGCCAACCAATTCTAAGGTTAAATAATCCCAAGGGCCATACACACATTATATACCAAGCCCTCCCAGGCCTCTAGAAAGCAATCTTAAACAAATTTACACGAATGACACCCACTTTTTAAAAATTACCAAAATCACCAAATCCCAATAATTAAACACATTGTTCAATACTAACAATCAACCATAGCATTATAACCATGAAAATGCTCCTTTAAATAAGACATTATTTCCACATTCTTATCACTCATTTAACTTAACCGCACAATTCACTTAATAGGTTATTTACCACAATAATTTGAAAATAACTATAATAACAATTATTCTAAATAATTAATTTACATAGCAATTTACTAACCAACTATTAATTAATATAAAAATAATCAATATTCACTAACAAATTAAACAATAGAGAGAAATCTAAATCATTTACCTTTAATTTGAATCATTTAAATTAATAAAATTGTTCTTAATATTTTACCCTCATTCAATATTTACAATCCCCTAATTGTCAATTACCTATTTGTGAAATAAATCATCTCGCTTTAAGTAAATACTCAATCTAGTTATCTGTAACAACTTAAATTCTCAATTATCTAAACATGTAACAAATCAATTCACTTAAAATATAGTTTATAATATAATTCTATCATATACACACACACACACATACATACATACATACACACACACACATTATCGAATGCAAATCATAAAATGCAGTTATTAACTTTCAATCGCATAAACTCAAAATGCAATTTATAAAATGCTATTATTAAATTTCAATCACAAAGACTTATCTTGGAAGCATGCTGCGAAGGCAGTAATGAACACAAGCAAAGCTAAGGGTACATGGCCCACCCTACCTTGAAAGCACTATGTGCCTGGCATGGCATGGTGGTCGACACATGGGGAAGGAGCTCCCCAATACATAACAAAGTCTCAACCTAAGGAAACACATTAACCAAGGTGATAAGAGTTGTTTCACAGAAGAGCCTCAAGGAGATATCGTCTCATAGGGCGAATGATAGCAGGTTGGGCGTAGCTTGAGTTTGATGCAAAGCCCTTAGAAAATTTCAAGCAAAATAAATCAGCTGGGGGAGAAAACAAGGGATGCATGGTTGCAGGTTAAACACAAAATGTATTTGTAGAAAAGGCTTAAGAAACTTTCAAGGAATGCGATTAGAAGGTGTAATAGACATCATCTTCATGGAATGAAATGATTGTAGGATATGCATCGAATGGGATTGAAAAGAAATATTTTAGAAACTTGTCTACAAAAGCAATCGATAAAGGAGGCAACATAGAATATAGCGAAAACCTAAAATAAATGCACCAGTAATGGAAATTGAAACATTGCTTACCCAGAAGAAAAGATATTCTTCAAGGTCATAGAGAAATCATTTTTCAAGATTATCAAAAGAAATTCATGAAGACAAAAGTTGCAGTCCAAGTTTGTTTCATTCACAAGTAGGATAGACAATCAACCATTTACTTTCAAAAAACAATGAGAAAAAAATCAATCAAATTAATCATACACACGGGAAAGAATTTGTAAACGAGAGATCATAATCCAACCTGGATCCAATGCTTGGCAGGAGGAAAATTTGATGCCGAGCTTAAGCTTCTACTTGCAAATCCAATTTCTCCAAATCCCCAAACAAATTTCCAAAAACCTCCAATTCCCAGTAAGATCAACATTATATGAAAATTTACAGGAAAATTCTTTCTCCCTTCATTTCCCAAAAACAAAACCGAATGAAATCTATAAAACCTAGAATATTTACAGGAAATCAAAGCAATATTCCTAGTATGGGAATTTCCAACTATCCCAACTAATTATAGTTAGTTTTAATTTAATTTATTAAATCAATAGTCAATTTAAAATATTTCATTTAAAATTCATAATTACGATAGATGCCCAATTTCACTCAAACAGGTAATACCATGTACCCACATTTATTTACATATTATAATTAGTTATATAACCCAACTTTATAATATTTTACCTTATTATTATTATTATTTATTAATTTCAACATTACATTATAAATTTATTTCATTATTAATTATGGTTATATATTTATTTATCAAAGTGTACCTTTGTCTTAGCAAATTAATTTAATGCATAAGATAACCAAGGAATATCATCAGAAAAATATAAACTAAATAAAACCAAATACCCAAATGATTACTTGACCACTATCCAAAGTCAAAAAGCAAAACCACATGCAAAACTAACTGACCAAACTGACATACTGATAAAACTGACGGGGTGCCAAACCGGATACTCATCCTCTTCGAGGATGATGGCTAGGGTAGGGGATCAAGTGTTATCTCCAATCAAATAATCCATTGAGTTCAAGGCACGCTCAGACCTGCTAATTTAGGTGGAGTCGATGCCTGGTACTTGCAACTTACAACACACAAAACGGTCGTGCACATACATGTAAGTAGACACACTGTGAAAGGGAATCACAACATCGCAAGGTACTCACAGGTGAGTGATGTGACATCATCCCTTTCACTCAATCACATCAGTAAAACAACACCTAGTAATCAAATCAACTCATATACAATTAGTTACATAGCAATCTAGATAAGATCAATTACATGATAATTACATAATAGTCATGATAAGATAATCACATAGTGCTCATGATGGGGTTAGTATTCATAATAAAATAAAACCATATACTAATCATAACATGTGCATAAAACCTCATTAGCACATACCTTTAGATATCCCTATTATTTTACCTTCATCTCCAAGTTCCAAAGCCAAACTACCTGCACATCCACGATGAAAATGGAGGGGCACTACATCCCCCCCCCTAAAACTTGACTTACTCCCAAAATCCACAAACTAGGGTGGAAACATAACACATTAGTATTGAAAATTTCTATTACCAACATCAAAGTTGATTCATTACATCAAAATAATATACATTAGTTTTGTCTATGAAAATAATTCATCTCACAAGGATATATACTTATATAGTCCATTTCAAACATGACCTATCCTTTTACTTTTCAATGTCACAATAATAACACAATCAAGACTTGCATTTCAAAAATGATTCCATAGTACATAAACTAATCAAAATCCTTACATAATAACATTAATACCCATCAATTTCTTTCAGAACAAAGAAAACATTGCACCCTTTTAATCCTAACTAGCATAATTTCTCATAATAGAAACATATAAAAGTATTCAATTTCCAATGCATAACCATTTCATTTTCTTTACCCTTAAATTAAAATTCCTCTTCCAATACATTATTAAGCAATCAATACATCAAAATGCTACATTTCCATAAAACACAACATAATTATACACACAAAGCACACATTTTTCATTAAATATCCATCATTTACAAACAAGACATTCCACTTTGTTCATTTTATAACACTAAACCTCATAGCATATTCAACAAAATATCATGATTTTACACCTTTTCAAAAGCATGTAAACATAATTTATCATTTTATAAGTATTGTATTCATGATTTAACATACATTCTTCACATACACACAAATTCAAATCACTAAGAATCACATCACAAGGCTACACAAGGGTCCATTTGGACACTGGGAAGTAGCATACTAATCCATGATACATAATCCATGAGCCAAGAGCCAATATCCATCTCATATAATCCATACCTCACACTCAGTGGATTGATGGTGTTAGGCCACACACACATGGTGAGACCATCCAAACAAGACCACAATGACCTATCTCTTGTTGTATAAGGTGGTTAGCCTCCAAGAGATAATCATCACACATAGGTGGGTAGTGGGTCCTAGCTATGTAACAACCTCACATACCCCCATCCTCAAGGTTCCCTGCGTCTACTTCCTCGTATACACTCACCAAGTCCACCTCATACATCCTTGAAGAGGAATCACAATACGACACATGGCTGACATCGAAAGCAATAAGGATAAACTATTTTAGCCACCAAAGTCATAAATAAATATCAAATAAAGATTCAATTTCAGCAATAAAGCAAGAAATGCACACAATTTCAACACTAAATCAAATCTAACCATGAGGGAACGTGCAAATAAGATCACAAGGTGTGGATAAACCATCACAATCAAACATAAATTTTTTTTTGACCTTCACAGTCAATAGAAAATCATCAATACCATAAAGAAAATACACAACCTTTGAAATTGCACTGTACAAAATTGTGTGACTAGATAATAGCCACCAAATGAGAAAGGAGGGAACAACATTAGACTATAGTAGTAGCCCTCATGTGGTGTAGAGTGAGCACACCATACACATGGCTCAGAGTGTACTCCTTGGCTACACCCTGCATCACGTCGTCACATGACATGGACTAGCCAAGTGACCCACGCACTCCTTGGTTGCCCACATGGGATGTGCACCTTGGCCACATCCTGGATTGCGTCTTAGCACAACATGGCCATACGCCAGCTAGAGAAGGCACGTACTAGTTGTATGCTGCATGGTAGTGTGTCTGTGGTTTTGCAGAAGCAGGCACACACAAAACATATCTCGCATAGTGATACCTTGTGGAGAAGGCACACATAGGTACTCGCCGTAGCTAGAGGTATATATGGCTACGACATACCCATATGCTAACCGACCCGAATGCTGTCAAAAGAAAACATGAGTATCCCTCTACAAGTGTACAATGCCCCATTATGCTCATTGCACAATTAGGCTATCATAACACAATCTCATAGTGCACCTTCATGTGTTTATGCACATGGCATCGTTTCCTCAAGCCCTACTCGCTACCGTCAGCAAAATGACATCATCACCAACATTGTGTTAGAACATTAGTGGGGTGTGGCATCGTATCCATTGCATCATGTCAGAACACATGTAGATACAATATATATAATGCATAGATGAATATATCAATATGGGGCTACTCGAGCTTCACCTCTCATACAGATGAGGTTGAATTGTTCATGCTAGTTCAATGCCCCTATAGGCGGCCAAGCAATGCCAACTCAACGCCCCTATGGATGGCCAATCATATAAAAAAAACCAATGCTAATGTACTCAAAGCTATGGGGATTAGGCTAGCACATATGGATCAAGTACCTTGATCCATCATAAGGGGAAGTAGTGAGTACTTTCCTTGGGATCAGTTGAGTTGAGACCGCTCTGTGTCGCAATATGTGTGTGTTGCACACCCCACCCAAGGAACTTTGTGGTTGCTACTATCCCTTCATAGACTAAGGGACTAGATGACCAAAAGAAGAGAATCTACAGAACTAACTTTTGGCTACTCTTAAATATATAAATTTCAACCACATGTGGGTTGTCCTTCAATCAAGTAACAAACATACAAGCACACATAATGGTATGGTTAATCCCACACCTAAAATTCAACATATTCCCCATGGATGGTTACATAGTATCACCATCCCATGGGCACACAAAGCAAATACAGGGTATTCACAACACTCAACCAATGCACAGTTACTGGTTTCTCACATTTATAGGGGGTTACATTTACATACTCAATTCCATTACTACTCAAGGATCACATACCATAAGTACATTTATTTCCATAACCAATGTGATTCCCTTTCCAAAATCATATCATTACATATTATCCATAACCCTTTATCAATTTTTCTTTCACTCTACTCTTTTACATAAATCACATGATACTAAATGTCAATGTCATGATCACCGTGATCACTTAACAAATCCTCTTAACAAATTCACATTCACTTTTATTCATTTGGTATAACATTCTATCCTCATAACATATACATATGCAAACTAACTTTTCTTCGACACAATAAGAATTTTACATAAGCACCATGAATTTCTAAATGCAACCAAGAATCATTAATACTTTCACATCAACATTCATGCATCCAGATTTCAACAAATTATACACAAGTTCCATATTCACAAAAGAACAATAATGATCCTCTACTTAACTCTTACCACTTCATGTAGGTCTTTCCTAAACAAAAACAACTCTTACTTCATCACAAGTTATTCAAATTTTCACAGAACAAAAGGATTCACTTATTTGTTCCCCAAACACAATCCCACATTCTCTCAAACTTTATCCCAAGCCAGTATAAGTAACACTAAATCTTTACACAATTATTATGCCTACCCAAACATCCCTGTTCCATACCTAAGCTTAATTACTTCACATGTTACCCCCTCATAACAATTCAACATGCAAGACATCCAATGCATAAATCTTTACTATTTATACAATAGTAAGAAAAGAGAAAGACATTACATCATAGGTTTCAGCTACACATAGCAAACAAGATGTTTAAATACCAATATATTCATCATTATTTCTCAAAATAGAGACCTAGTTCTATGCACTAGCATCTTATTTATTCCACAAAAGTAGCCCTTTCCAATAAAAATATATCACATCATGTAATGCAAAATTTAATCACATAAATTTACTTCCAAATGCATAGATTAAATACCCAACAACTACACTCAGTCTCATTCATAATCTATCTTTTACATCATAAAACAAAAGTAAGGAGTGCAGTTTTAGGAGAACATAAGATCCGTCACTCAAGTAATTTCAGACATAATTTCTTTGATTCACAATCAAGGTTTAAGCATACAAGTTTAAGGCCTAAATGATTTTCTATTATAATGTGGTTTAAGACTAATTCTCTTTATTAACTATATGTGGGTTAAGAGAAAGAGGAAACAAGATAATTTAATTTGAAGCAAGCGACTTGCAAACACAACCTTTCTAAACAAAACATCTATATAAAGGAAAATTAAGTCACACTTTCTACCCAAATTTTAACTACCACCCATAGGTAGGTTTTCCATTTCTAAACATAACTAAACACAAGATCAAGATTCCATTTCATCACTTTGCATGCATTATAGCAATCACAAAAGATAGACAATAATTCATTTATAAACTACCTACATACTTTTCCTTAGTTTATTCTAACAACCCTTTTACATGTAGTATATTTTGAACATTATGAAAATTAAGTTTTTCTCTGAACTTCTTTCTGCTCCACAATCAACTGATGTTAATAGAATCAATAATGAAAATGAACTTTTGGCCACAATTCCTCATTTAATTAGCAATGGAGATAATATTCTATTGATGAGGCCATTTACTTTCAAAGAATCGAGATATGTTGTCTTTTCATTTCCACCAGAAAAAGTCACTGGCTCGGATGGTTACACAGCGTTATTCTTTCAGAAATGTTGGGATTTTATATGTTTCAAACTTTTATGGGAACTTGAAGAGTCAAGGAGAACTGACACCATGTTTAAGCAATTCAATGTAACCAATATTGCAATCCTTCCTAAAGTAAAAGAGCCTCAAACGTTTGCTGAGTTTAGGCCAATTCCATTGTGCAATACAATCTATAAAATATTCACGAAAGCAATCTATCTGAGATTGTAACTTGTTATTCCAACGATTATAACTCTTGACCAAGGAGGTTTTGTACCAGGGAGGGAAACTCAGGAAGGAGAAATTGTAGCACATGAAGTATTACATACAATATCAACATCAAAGTTGCATGCTTTCATTGTCAAATTAGACATGATGAAGGATTATGATAAGGTAAATTGGCAATTTCTTAATAAGGTATTGTCAAATTTTGGTTTTTGTTCTTGGTGGCATAGATGGATATTGTCATGTCTTTATGGGGCTAAATTTTTAGTGATAATAAATGGGAATCTAGTTGGTTTTTTTAGTTCCTCTCAAGATGTTAGGCGAGGAGATCCCCTTTCTCCTTTCTTATTTATAATTATGGCTGAAGCTTTAAGCAGATACATTCTTTTAAAGTATAATCAAAATCTATGGAAAGGGGTGCAAATCCCAAATACATCAATTTCAGTAACACATTCTCTCTTTGCAGATGATACTCTATTATTTAAGAAGTCATCACTATCGGAAGCTAAGAAAGTAAAATAAGTCCTAGATAAATATGAATCAACTTTGGGCCAAAAGATAAATGCTGCAAAGTCAAAAGTGTATATCTTAAATACTTTTGATGATTTGAAAAAGAAAGTATTCAAGATATTAGGCTTTCAAGAGGAAGAGTTTACTTGTTCTTACTTGGGAATTCCTTTTTTCAAAGGATCAAATAAAGCTTTTTATTGGAACAAGGTTATTGATAGATTAAAGTCAAGAATCCTCATTTGGAAAGCTAGATGGTTGTCACTAGTTGGCATAATTATTCTAATTAAGTTAGTCCTATCTTCAATTCCCAATTACTTCTTGGTAGTCCTAAAAGCTCCTACCTCTGTTATTGCTGAAATTGAGAAAATAATAAGATCATTTCTATGGAAAGGAAATATTGATGGGAAAAGAAGATATATTTAGTCTCCTTAGAAGGAATGACAAAAGAAAAGAAGCAAGGTGGGGCAGATATTCAAAATCTCAATTGGAGAAACAAAGCATTTGGAGCCAGACTTGTATGGAAAATGTATTCTAATCCAGATGTCAAATGGTCAAAAATATTTCAATCCAAATACCTAGATAATCAAAATCTAACAAGAATATTAACAGTGGCAGATCCTCCAAAGGGGTCGACAATTTGGAACTTCATCATAAGTAGTAGAAGTCTCATTACAAATTTTTCATCATGGGAAGTAAATGATGGGAAATGTGTTAAATTTTGGGTAGATTCATGGAATGGGAAGCCTCTATTGTTAGCTAATCAGGACCTTCAAGAGATAAGAACAACCTTAACTCAAGAGTGGGGGGCAAATTTGTTAGACTACGTTCATTCTTCAAATCCATTGTCGGGGAAAGTAATTTGGAAAACACCTCCACCTAGCTTATTGAGTAATCAATAATTGGATCTTTATTGTAAGAGTGTGAATGAAAGGGTAGTCTATTTTTCCTCAAAGCTAGATAAAATAGTATGGTTGGCATCAAAAGTAGGCTCTTATTCTGTAAAAGAAGGATGTGGAGTACTAGCACAAGCTAAATTTTCTAGTGAATCTCAACATGCATTTTCCTTTTGTTGGAACAATAAATTTCTTCCAAAAGTGAGGAATTTTTTATGGCTTGCCTTGCAAAAAAGAATTCTAACTAGTGATCGTCTAGTTAAGTTGAAGATTGCTGATCCTTTTAAGTGCCCATTATGTGAAGTGGAAATTGAAACAATAGATCATCTGTTTATGCAATGCATTGTTGCTAATCAATGTTGGGACTTTATTAAATGCAATCTTCACCTTTCCATCCCATTACCAAACTCCATCTGCAAACTTTTCCAAGCATGGCCGGTTTTGTATCGGTCCTCATTCTTTGCATGTATTTGGCTCATCATTCTGACTCTTGTAATTTGGAATATTTGGTGGGAACGAAACATGAGAATCTTAAGGAAAACTAAATCCTCAATGGATTTGGTTCTCTTGAAAATAGAAAAGGAAATATTAGAGGGGGTCAACTCATGTGTTCAAAGAGAGAAACTCATTAATTCATCTTTTACGAGTTGGGATAGTTCTATTCTAAAAGATTGGAAACACATCAAATTGCCTTTTGATGGTAGTCTTCTTAAAAATGTCAACGCAAAGGTTGGTAGAACATCAGTGAAATGGTCCCCTCCTCAAAAGGATTTTATAAAACTAAATTTTGATGGGGCAGCCAAAGGTAATCCAAGGTTATCAGGGGCATGTGTTTATATTAGAAATGCATCAAGGGTAGTATTGGCAGTTTCTTCTTTTCATTTGCAAAATGGTACAAATAATTATGCAGAGGCACAAGCTTTGTTATTGGGTTTGGAATTGGCAATTCAGATGGGTCTCTCAAAGCTTCATATAGAAGGGGATTCATTAATAATTATTAATGCATTTAGGGCAAGGAAATTTCAAAACTAGAATTTGAACTATTTTCTAAATAAAGCTTGGTCACTTCTAGATAAGCTTGAGTCTTCAGTTGTTTCGCATACTTATGGAGAAGGGAATAGGGTAACAGACTTCCTAGCTGGGCTAGGAAGTGATAAAACAAAGTTAAGGGCAATTAATGACTTAAATGATTTAAATGCATTTTAATTGATAGAATTAATCAAACAAGATGCTAAGGTCACGTAGATAAAATTTTAAAGTTTTTTGACTTGGAAAATCTATTGGTTTATTAAGATTCCTTATTCATGTATTCGTTGACGTATGTTTACATCGTCATATGACAACGTCATATAGTAACATTATGCTTTTTATTTTATCCTGTGATACTAATGTTTCATCATGAAGAATGCATGATTCTTATCAACTAAGGTAAAAACATGTGCTAAATAGGGTATCATGGCACTTAAGTACATCATTCGCACATTTAAATTGGGAAATTTTTATAGGGCATATCTATTATGAAATTCTTTGCAGATCTTGTAAGGACAACACACCTAGAAGTAATCTCCAAATTTGAATGGAAAGTACTTTGCTTACTTTGATTGCTAGTTTTGTGAGACCTAAAGTTACTCTTAACATTTTTGGCTTTTATAGATAGCCAAAGTCAAGCTTTTATCGGGTTGCTTTTTAATGATTTTAGACAAGTTTTTAACTTGTATGGATGCCACATTTGGTACAAAGCTGGCATTATATCCATATGCTTTCAGGAATACTGGAAACTATTTTAAAACCCAAGGTTACCCATGTGTGTTATCCTTGCAAGACTGCATTATCAAAAAATGTCGTAAGAAGCATGTTAAGTTTGGCTTTAAAATTCTTGCCGACTTGTTTTATTATCACTGTTCATCGATTCAGTGAGCTTTCAACTTATAGTTGGGTCTTTGGCTAATCTTGAGCTAATGGAGTTAAAAGAGTTTCAAGTGCCAAACTTCAGGGTGCCAGTTTTAATCAAGTCGTGGGAAGAACCTTTCTCAGCCACCATCGAGAAAGAAAAACTACAAATCGTGTTTAAATTTAAATGTAAGTCTATGTTGAATTGCATAAAAGTCATTATAGGTGATGAAGTATTGCATACAGATTTGCAGAGGATCATATTTCCAGCTAATCTTCTGTCTATTTTCTTATCAAACATTTTGTATTTGGTTCAAAATTTCAATGTTTTGAAGTGCATAGCTAATAAGTTTGTTATTAGCTCCTATTTGGAAGATGAAGCTTTAATTCACAATGTTCAACAATATGATTTCACCAAGGGTGATGGTCTAGTGGGAGGTTTATTCCCAAGGCATTTAATCTTTTACAAAAAGAGATATGCAAAAGTTTTCCAAGGTATGCTTTTATCAACAATGCATGACACCTCTACTCATTTATATCAAACTCTCAACAAGTATAGGTCTACTTTTTCCATGGAGGAAAAATATGATTTTAAGAGAAAGTATCATGCAATATCTTTCTTGAGAAATCATACATATGTTCATGATTTGCAATTTTCGATTGTTCCTCAAGCTGCCAAGGGAAAGTTGTGTTATCGTTATGTTCCTGACATAAATAAATATGTGCCATCCTATGATTATGATTATAAACAAAAGCAAGTGATGAAAGATGAAAGCTTAGTAAATGGCCTACCAAGGGTAGGAAACAAGTCTGCTTCATTTTGATCAGCTAGTTAGCATATTTTACCTGCCAATATTTTGCAAAGGGTCAATTTTGTGTAACTTGTAAAGGGTTTTAAGTTTGTTCATGTAATTGGGTCAGCAATAGTGGCTTTTCTTATGTAATGGGGATTTCTATTTGTAATTGGATCACCAATGGTGGTTTTTTATGTAACGGGGTCCACAATGTAATGGGTTATTAGGAGTTTTGAAAATCTAAGGGTGTTGCATCTGTATATGGTCTTGTTCAGGTGAATTTTGTATAATGTAAAAAGAAATAAATGGGATTCCATTGTAATCTGGTCAATTTGTAAAGAGTCAGTCAGTTACTCGAGCTAAAACTGGGGGTTTTCTTCCTAGTTCTTCCCCACCAGTATGCTCGCTTGAACCATGGTTTTGTAAATCTAATATTTAAATATTAATATAATTATAGTGGCTTGCCACTTTTGCCAAAAAAAATAAAAAATTCTATAATTTATTTAATTATCGTCCACCTTGGCTTTTTCTAATTTTAAATAAATTCATTTATTTAAAATTGTCCACTTTCTATTTTCCCACCAAGTAAATAATTTAAAATCATTATTTATTGTCACATGACCCCACCACTTTTGAATTACATTATTTTTTAATTCAAAAGGTCAACTCAGCCTTTAAAATCAAATAATTTTAAATTATTATTTGATTTTCTAGTAGCTTCATTTTTCGTGCCCAATATCCTCTTGTCACATGCATTCTCCACCATTGATTTGATTTTTCTAAAATCAAATCTCAACCCTTCATTTCAAATTTTACCCTAATGTTTCCCTAACCCTAATTGATGGTTGTCACATTTAATTTCAGCCTTTGATCTTAGGGAATTTCTCAATTTCTAATCTTGGCCATTCATCTAAAATTGGCTTTTCTATAAAAAGACAATTTCAACCTCATTTGACACACTTCATGCTTGACTATTTTATGCTTTAGACTTTAGGATTGCTTCATACTTGCATACTTGCAAATTACAACAATATTACAATCCTTCAATATTTTCTTTGGTCTTAGTCATAGTCATAGTTGCTCATCAAAAATCTGAGGGCAAACACCATTTTGCAACAAATGGAGAGGGGCACTGAAGGTCAATCATGGAGGGCATGAAGAATGTTTGGTGAAGCTTTCCTTTGTTTTATGCATTTTTACTCCATTGTACTTCATTGTTTAGCTAGGCTTTTGTTTATGCATTTGATTTCATGCTAACCTGACTTTTTGCCTTAGTTACATTCGTGAACCCGATGCCAAAAACACACTTTTTGCAGATTTTAGTACAATTTTTTGTCATTTTTGTAGGTACAGGTACGAAGTGCCACAACTAAAACTTTTTGAGCCACATTTGATGCATCACAACACATTTGCATTCGCGAACAACACATCCACAGTCCCGAGCCACATTTGATAGCCCGAATGATGCATTCGACTTGTTGCAACGCATTTGCTAGCCCTAACGACACATTTGCTATTACGACACATTTGATAGATAGAACGACACATTTTACTGGTAAAGGTTTGCTTTTGATTTTTGACAGTATTTTCTAGATTTCTCTTTTCAATTTAGTAGATTAGGGGTTTTTGGGTTACTAATTTGTTGTTGGCAGCATGTGGCAAGCTAGAAGGAGATGCTAACCTTTGTTTGTTAATGATTTTATAACTCTTTTTCAATCTTAAAAAAAAAAAAAAGAACTACAACTTGCATTCACATTTCATGGTTTAAAATGAACATGCATTCACACTCATGGGTTTAAGATGAACACAACTTGCATTATAACTCATCAAGGCTAAAATTTACATGCATTCTCATAGCATTGGTTTAAAATGAACTTTTTCTTGTCTCACATTAAGCTTGGGTTAAAATGAATGTGTGTTTGAAGTGTCTTGTGGTCTAAGTGATAGCTCCTTGGTGTGTATGCAATTCTCTTGCACCTTGTTGTGATCCCAAGAAACAAAAACACTTAGGGGTTGTTGCTTTGCCACCCACATATTTTGATTTGGGCTTTAAAATGAACAAGCTTGTGAGTGTGGGTTGAAAGATTTATGTATGCAATCTCCTTGCACCTTAGTGTGATCTTGGATGAACAAAACAAAGTTTTCAATCCAATTTTGTTTAGCCTTAAAGGGGTCTGCCTTGAAAGAGGGAATGACTCCAACTAGTTTTTTTGCTCAGACCGGTATAGAAAAGGATAAGACTAAACCATCAAGTCCTCATGGTATGTAGGCCTTAGTCGTATAGTGTGATTTGAAAATGGGTACCTACCTTTTCTTTTAAAGGTATAAGAGCCCCTAGTAGAGTGATTAAAGCCTTAAGTGGCTTGCTAGACACTCACGAGGTGCCATGTCCCCGAGTATTCACTAAAACCCATTTGTGTAGTTTTCCAAAATCCCTTCTATTTGCTGGTGCAAAAACGGTCATTGCCATTCTCCCAGTTCTTAGTAGAGGTAAAGAGTCTATCATGGGAGATTCATGAGGACTCGAAGCTTGGTTGACTTAAGAAGTGAGTGTTGTGTAAGGGGGAGCTAGTGTGGCCAAGCTTCTAAGTCACACGCTAAGAATAAGTGCGGCTAGAGAAATCCAAGTAGGATCTAGTGAATATAGTCCTTTCCAACCCTAGGTTTTGTGCTTGTCTTCAATGTGCTTGTTGTCAAAAAACTCAAAACCAAGTGTTTTCTAAATCAATGAACACATAAAGATCCTTCACAAATCTGGAAAACCATAGTAAAATTGAAACAATTTAAAAATCTACCAAAATTGCAAGAAAACTAGACTTTATCCACTCTACAATGCATCTGAGACCTTGAGCAACACATCTGACCTGTTACACCACATTTGACAAATAAAAAAATGCATCTGACCTAGTACACCACATTTGACAGATAGAAAAATACATTTGACTGTGTTGTAACACATTTGCTACCTGAAACGACACATTTTCCTGTCATTTAGGAAAACCACTATCACTGTCCAAATCTGAAACCAAACATTTTTAATCTATCTCTAAACATCTTTGTTTTTGTCCAAAAGCCAAAAAAGGATTTGCTAAAATTCCCCATCTTTTCATCTTTTAGTTTGCATTTAGCTTTCACCATAGATCTACCATTGCAATTTTTAGTTGCATCTTAGGATCCATCATCATTTTCAGCATAGATAAATTCTTAGGTCCTCATTTTGCAAAGTTTAGAATAGGAAAACTTGGTCAATGTCTCAATTTTGATTATCAAAGGACTGTTTATGGGACTAAGTGAAATGACAAGGTGACAAAGTGAGGTTTCCTAACTAGACTTATGAGTTGGAAATATCTCACAAAAGGACAAAGACTAAAGGATTGGTTTTGACTTAGTTCAATGATAATCTAATTTTGAAGGCAAAGGTTTCATAAAGTATGGCAAGTTTTCCTATTCTAAAGTTTGCAAAATGAGGACCTAAGAATTTATCTATGCTGAAAATGATCACCTGTTACACTGCATTTGATAAACAAAAAAATACATATGACCTACTACACCGCATTTGACAAATAGAAAAATACATTTGAATGTGTTGCACCACATTTGACAAACAATGAAATGTATCTGACCTACTACACCGCATTTGATAGATAGAAAAACACATATGACTGTGTTGCATCACATTTTCTATCTAGAACAATGTAATTGACTTGTTGAACTACATTTGCTATCTAAAACAATGCAATTGTTGAAACCACAATGCATTTGAGACTCTGCAATGCATATGCTACATGAAACGACACATTTTCCTGTCATTTAGGAAAACCACTGTCACTGTCTGAATTCAAAAACAAACATTTTTAATCTATCTCTGAACATCTTTGTTTTTTTTTGAAAACCAAAAAAGGATTTGCTCAAATTCCCCATCTTTTCATCTTTTAGTTTGCATTTAGCTTTCACCATAGATCTACCATTGCAATTTTTAGTTGCATCTTAGGATCCATCATCATTTTCAGCATGGATAAATTCTTAGGTCCTCATTTTACAAACTTTAGAATAGGAAAACTTGCCATACTTTGTGAAACCTTTGCCTTCAAAAGTAGATTATCATTGAACTAAGTCAAAACCAATCCTTTAGTCTTTGTCTTTTTGTGAGATATTTCCAACTCATAAGTCTAGTTAGGAAACCTCACTTTGTCACCTTGTCATTTCACTTAGTCCCAAAAATAGTCCTTTGATAATCAAAATTGAGACATTGACCAAGCTTTGAAAGGTTAGTAAACCTTTCCTAAAAGTCTAACAAAATTGATTGCACCTTAGAATTTCCTTATACATTGCATTAGCATTGTCATTCCTTAAAACACTTTAGTTTCCCACCATTCATTTTAGTCCTCATTATCACTTTGCATTTGAAATCCCCTTTAGAGAACATTGTCACTATTGCACTCCTTATTTCAAAAATCCAAAAAGACATAGTGTCATATCATTCCCATTCATAGATTTCATTATCTTTCATCCTCCCTCATTTAAGAAAATACTTATATGGTTGAGACTAGGTTACAAAGAAAGAGAAGACAAATGGAACCCTTTGGACAAGGCAACAACCCCTACAACTTTTCTAATGACATGAACTTAAACACATACATAGGGACATATTTCATCAACCCTTTTAGTGACATGAACATTTCATCCTCATCATGTAATCCCTTTGAACCATTTATAAGTAGAGATGAAAAAAGACAAGTACTGATGGAAGACTTAGAAGTTGCTGCCAAAAACCTCGAAGTGGCTTCCTTTGTAGAGGAATTACTCTTGCAAGATTCAAAGATATATCTAGCCATGCTTCTACACCAAGGGGCTAAATTTCCATGAGGTTTCGATATTAACACCTTAAGAGAAACATCTCCTGATCATACTACACAAACTAGTCAACCCCAATCAACACCATAACATAATGCAAACAATACCTCCATTGGTGCCATGACTCAAAATGCCACAATTAACTCAACCTCTATTGGTACTTGTTGGTGGTGTTTTCTGCATAGCAACAACTCAGACATAATGCAATATTCTATCTCTCTTGAAAGGTTATTTTCAACAATAAACTACTGAAAATCACCCAAAGGTCTCTCGGGTGTTAGGTCATGACAATGCATAAACAACTAAGATAATATGTGAAATGCTGGTAATCACAATCAGACCTTACTACAAGCAAACTATATCTTTCAATTTATCATATTTTGCAATATGATGATCTTAAATCCTAAATCTAACCAGGTAATGAAGAAACAGCAAAAGATAAGGGTGCGAAGATATGATAAGATCTAAACTATTTCTAGAATGAACAATGTAAATGACAGATATCTGGAATGGACCAATATCAAATAACCAATTCGTGATCAACCCACAATGCAATATCACAAGAATGGTGCAATCTTCTAAGGTATATAGATTTTCAAATCATAGACATTCATCCACAATCGAACTAAGCACAAAATAGATATGTGGTCCAGGTTGACTTCACCAGCCTACTACAATCAGATAGTTACTGGGAGTATAGACTAGAGATTGCTACAAACATTCTGAATATGAAATCATGTACATCACTCACCAAACTAATCCAACTCTAAAACACAAAATTCTAAATCTTTAAGCAATTTGAAAGATGAAACAATTGGAACCATGCACGATAAACTAACACAAGAGATTTCACCAGGAAAACCCACAATGTCTTCAATGGTATTAGATCACCAAAGTACTGCAACAATTCCACTGTTCTGTTACAATATTTGCTTCAAGAAATTGACTTCTACTTCTACTATTAAATGCTCTAGCTCTTTTCTGCTCCTACTTGTCTCTGTTATCTTTTTTTTTTCCCCCTATACAATGAGGCATGAATGCCCTTTATAGAAAATTCTCAAGACATGTCGGCCTAGCCAAACATTTACAAAATAAAACAGCCAAAACAAGTCAGCCTTAGGAATTTCAAAATTAGGCACACATTAAATGCCAACACATCACCAAGGTTGGGTTAGACACATTCCCCAATGTAGCCTAAATCAACACATGCCCTATAATAATAGGGAAGCACAAATATCAAAATGGCATTAACTACCACCTCCCTTATCCTTACTCTGGGCCAATGATCCTTGAACCCTTAAAAACACTTTATCTAGCTCAGTGATAGGTGGCGAGGGTAAGATCTTAAGCCGACATTAAATGGAGCCAATCTCCTCTCTTGACTGTTTAACAGTCTTATTCCAATCATCTTTGTGGGCCTGATACTTATCCATCACTACCAGATAGGTTGCTGCATCATCCAATTGGTGCCCTGTTATGACATTCTAAGCATCTGGGGCATAAACATCATGCCACCATTCCCTTAACTGTTCTAGACTCAGGTATTTAGGAGCAATCTTCCTCCTGCCAGTCATAACCTCAAAAAATGCAATACATCCCTCATATACTCCAGTCAGGTCGCCATCTATTAGCTTCCTTCGTTTCTGAGTCTTCCTCATGGCTTTCTGCCGAATTTGCAAAGCCTCAAACCATTCCCAAGGCTCATTAAGTCTAGAGGAAGGAAGGATCCCATCTGCTACCAACTGATCCTTTCCATATTCCATAATTACTTTGGATTTCTACAACAGGAGGTCAATATCCTCCTTATCCTGGGATAGCACATATTCCAACAATTCCTTGGCCCTGACTGCATCTTTCCCAACTGAGAGGATATCCTTGATTGCATTGTCTCCTTTCACCTACACATCCTTTAACCAATCCATTGTAGTTTGAGCAGAGGCTTTCATTTTTTCAATCTCAGAAATAGTTTCCTTGGGCAAGAAACCAGGAGTAGCAGAGGAAGATGGGTGAAGAGATTGCAGAGGTTTCATCACCTCTTCCAAGCATTTCTTAAGTCTCTCATTTTCTTTTCTTAGCTCATGCTTGGTCTGAGTCTCTTTCCTTAGTCTTCCAATTATCACAGCACTGGACCCCTCATACTCCTCAATATCCTGTTCCATAGATGCTGGCCCAAGGTTAAAATTTTGCACATTATAATACTTACCAATGACATCCTCTCTAGTCTTGTCTGCAGCAAGGGTAGCAATGTGGATTACTTTGTTATTCACTTTGTCCCTTTCTATTCTTGAAACTATCTTGGCCGCCTTCTTCTTCTTACCTTTACCGATCTTAGACAACATCTCATCCCAATCCAAAGGAGTGTCTTCAATAACAACTTGTTTCTTCCTTGTAATCTCCTTTTCAAGCCAATCCGGGACAACAGGTTCCACCTGGATTTCCTCTATTTTTGCCTCTTCATGCTGTTCTGTTGTTTTATCTTCTTCCTTTTTAGGGAACTGCTCAGCTTGATCTCCTACTTCAATCCCCACCTCTTGCACCAGTGATGGGGTTCTAATAAGACTGCTTTCCTTTTCAGGTGATCCATTACCTTTGCTACTTGCTGGAGAATCTTCATATTGGACTAGTGGGGAAGAGTGCTTTTCCACCTCTTCAACTTCAAGCTCACCGGCCTCACCAAAAAGCTCTCCTTCCTTGAAAGGTTCTGCCTCTCTGTTGGTCTCATGTTCCTCAAGAGTCTCTTGTTCAGGCATGCTTGGCGAAGGGGAAGTAGCCTTGGGTTGCTCCACAACTGGTGACTTTGGAGGAGGATCCATCTTTTGCACAGTTTCCTTAGGGGATGGAGTCCTTGATTTCCTCGAATAAACCTTTGTCCTTTCCCCTGAACTCTCCACATCAACAATTAGAGGCTCACCTTTAGAGGTATCTTGACCTTTCCTCTTTGAAACCTTAGCTGGTCTTGTCTTCTTTGGTGGTGGAGGAGCATCCTCCTCTTCTGGCTTTTCAAATCCTTCCTCATCAGAGGACCTACCTATTTTCAAATCTCTACTTCTTTTCTTTCCTTTTGGCTTTCTTTTGGGTTCTGGATCACCTTCTTTAGGGCCTCTAATTTTTATTTTGAAGGGTGAGCTCCTTTTAGTTTTCCCTTTGGGGTCATCTTCCCCGGATTCTTCTGAAGTAGACATAGGATTGAGATTTCCTATCAAATTTAAGGTACAGGGTACCTTCTCACTCTCCAACTCCCAAACCTTATGTTTTAACCATGAAGTAGTAAATCTTATAACATGAGCCATTAGGTCCTCCAGCTCAGTTACCTCATCATCGTTCCAGTTTATCTCTCCAATTGATTTGTCCTTAACAGACTCATAGGCATGATCTTGCACCAAGTTTCCATCGTCCTCTAGCTGGTCAGGGATTAACTTAACATTGTATTTCCTAATCACATTGATAGGGAGCCTAGAGTACCTTTTATTCCTTGCCTCAAAATCATCTTTGATATTGGCCCAATAGTCTTCTAGGTCATCCTTATGATGGTACTCTTTGGTAGCCTTCTTCTGTGCTTCCCCGGTGATATCAAAATTTGTCATTTTGGAGTGGAAGGAGAGACCATGAGCCGCCAACTCATTGCCTGCTGCGTGTGCTGATTGAATGGAAGGGAACACCTCCGCTACGCCAATTCCAAGAGGGAAATCCCCACCAAAACCTGTTTTATGCTTCTCCTTTTTGACAATTGCATCAAATTCACATATCTGTCTAACAATTTCCAATAACACAATATGATCAGTAGGGTACCTAGGTAACCTGTATGGAGCAGCCAGACATCCATCAATTCTGATGTAAGAGAAGGTGGGAAACTGAATGAACTAGGCTCCATATCTCTTTATCAATTCCTTCACTCCATCTAATAGTCTCACATGCTCCACATTTTGAAGCATCCTAGTGATATGCATTGTGAATGCATCATTGGCTCTTCGGTAATCCCGATGTCCTAGGTGTAATTCCAGATATATCTCATAGACTATATCCTGCCCAAATGTCCCCTATAGATTCAAACCCCTGTATGGGTAGAATCTAGCTAACACATACACCACATAGGAAGACATGGTGAACTTCTTTGTTTCTAGGACATCCCTTAATTGCTTATCAATCACAACACTAATAAGTCCTGCCCAATGGTAATTGGCTCCTTGTTCAATCTTGTTGATCACATGGACCATCCAGCTTTCCAACACCCCGACACTTCTCAAACCCGCTACCCTACTTAGGAATGTGATTGCATCATATATATCTGACCTGAATTTAAGCCCGCGTAATTGCTTGGGTAGTTTGGAGTAGTGGGAATTTGGCTTCTCCAACCAGGAATTAATCATTTGCTGAGCTTTGGTTGGCTCATTCTCATAATATGTTCGGGCCAAGTCCATGTTCAGAGCGCACACAGAAGGCAAATCCGGCATGTCAAAGGCCTGGGCAATAGAAACAAGACTAAAATTTGCCAAAACCCTTCCCTTAGTGCTCACAACCCTTTGTGTGTCAAAATCATATTGCCGGGCACACTCAAGTTTTAACTCATAGCATTGGATTGCAGGAGGGAACCCTGCCACGTGAACCAATCTGGACTTCATCATTCCCTGCCTCAAGATCGACAGATCCTTCTGAGCTGTTCTCTTTTTAAACTCCTCATATCACCATGCTCCAACATTGGTGTCAGACACTTCGGACCACACAGAAGACATCTTGCTGTCAAGGAGCTGGCTCTTTGTGTCTAATCTTAACCTCTCTGCCTCTGAAATGGAAGATCCTTCCGTGTCACCTTTAGATTTTCCAGCTGTAGCCTTGCTTGATTAAGCCTGCACTCATAAAAGAATGTCATGAGTATCCAATTATCATGCATATTCCAATCCAAAGGTTAACACAAAATTATATAAAGCCATTGAAATCCATCACAAATCATCAATCCTCAAAAATATGGAAAAATAAAGCAATCCGGGAAAACAAGGTAAACCAGGAAAATCCAGTTGGGGCAGAATTTCGGAGAAATCCGACCCAGACGGATTCCTGCTGCCAAGACACCATGCGCCAAATAGATCATTAGTGTGAACAAAATATTATAAGATTATTATGAAATTCATCTATTAGCAACGAGAAATCAACATTTGGCCTTTACTCCATTAATCCTATCTTCAGGAAATAGAAAGAAATAAAACCAGACAGGAAAATCAGAAAAGTCCGGATAGGAAGGATTTTCGCGGATAGTTCAAATATTCTAGAATTCGCTATACCCCACGGAATTGGCTGAAATTGGGAAAATCTGGGTGCACAGAAATTCCGCGGACACCTCGGAAACCCGACGGATGACAACACGCGAACCAGCGACTGAATGATCATGCAAACTTCTCTACCTGGATCCTAATGGTCCCATAATCGACGCTAACCAACAAAATTCAAAATGCACTTGAACTTGACTTTCAAAAGACCTCGAATGACTAAACCTCATGGCGAAATGACGATGCCCTAATTTCGAAGAATAAACCTCCCGCCATGAAAACTAGGGTAAACTCAAGGTTTGGAACACTATCCCTAAGGATTAATCAAAGCACTCCAAGTCTCCACAAGGCAAGGAATTGGTTTAATACAGGCACAAGATAGACAAATCATAACAAATTCCATAATCTGGGCCGAGCACCGAAAAAAACCCTAACCTCGCACATTACAGCAAATCATGCACTTAGAGGGAAAAAACCCGACCCAGAACACCTTCCAAATGGATGCACCCGTCATCAAATGGATAAATACAAGTGCACATGGCATAGGTGATGAGGTTTTATGAAAAGATGGGTCGAACCCTAATTTGATAAATACAAAATTATAACCAAGCGTAGGCCGACCAACAATCAATCATAGAATAGTTCAATCATCATGCAAACGAATGAAAGGGCCAATGATAACCTACCATGGATTAGTCCATATGAAACTCAAATTCGAAGAGGTGACTGCAAAATGAATGCGCCCAAGCAACGAAAACCTTAATCTTCACTCCACTAATCCACATGCAAGTAGCTCAAGATTAATGATCAAAGCTCAAACAGGGAATGCACTCAGACACCAAGGCAAAAGACAAGCGAATAATGAAATCAAAGTGACGTCTAAAAGCCTTTAATCCCTCCATATTCGTGTTTGAACAAAGGTACTTCAAGCATTAATGAATGATAAGACATGTCAGAAAATTTGGAAACTCGAGCCCAGGACGAAATTTCAGAGAAAACCAAGACACGCGGAAAATCCGGATGAACACGAATTCCGCAGAAATGGCAGAAACTGGGATTTTAATGAAGCTCAGGATTTTGGCGCAGTCCGGGAAAATCCTCCAGAACCGAAAAATCCTGGAGTCAAGCAGAAACCCGGATTTGGAAAATTCCGCAGTGAACAGACAACGAACCAGAGCCCGGGAAAATCCGCCGGACCTGGAAAATCCCGGATTTAGGTCAAAACCCAGATTTTCACTGAAACCCAATTTTAATCAGTTCAAGCCTTAGGGAAAGATCAAAGCCAGCAAGACCAACATCTCAAGACCTTAAAAAGACAAATCTCATAAAACCAAAGGTCGAAAGACATCATGAAAAGAGGGTCCCTACTCCAAGTGGGGCGTGCGTGCAAAACTGCACAACAAATGGCGACTCTGCTGGGGAAATGCTCCTGAGCATTTCGATGACAAAATGGAATCAAGAACCCATAACTCATGGTTTCAACTCACCTATCCTGCCACCACCCATGTTAAAACAAAGAAGCCCCTAGTCATCCAAACGTTCCTACACCAGGGTCAAAGTGTGTGCATATGCATTCATTATCCTCCTTTAGTTACAACAGGAACCAAACTTGGTATGAACAAGCTACATAAAGATTCATACTCTAAAAGTAACCTGGATAGAGCCTCGTTGCCAGTCAAGCATCTATAGCCCCGACGAGGTTATCGCTGTGATTCTCCTGAACATAGCTCTACTGCCAGACATACATCTATAGCCCTGGTAGAGATATCCAGATCCCCCTGATAAGTTGAATTCAAACCTTTTTAATTTTTAATATGTATTTCCCTCTTCTTTTTTTTTTGTATACTGCTTATCTTTTCACTACTTTCACTTCAACCTGTGAACAATGAAGTTCACACTCAAGGATGAGAACCACAGTGGCACTAGAGTAGAAGAAAGGATTTTTCACTTGTTCGAACTTCATAAGGACCTTACGCAACTTCAAGTATCTTTAATTTAAACTATGAGACCCTAATGTATTCATGTTCAAACTAACTAGAAAACCCTTTGCCTTAGCACAAGGATAAGTGACATTGGGCAGGGAATTCATACCATAATGCCCTGGAAGGATGACTAGAGTTTGTAAAAGAAATACCAAGAACATCTGACCTACTTTGTCACCACTGTCATACAAATGCAACTAGGGATCCCCAAAAGAGAAAGAACCAAGAGCAAGAGCGACACAAACCAAAACAAACAAACCAAAGAAAACCTATTCTAACCAAAGTAGAACAAGCAGAGCAAAAGGAAACCTACTCTAACCAAACAAAAAAATAGAAAGCAACCTAAACTAACTATATACAAAGTAGGGAGCTGAAAACAGCTCAGGACTGGAAATAATGTTTCAAATACTGCCCATTGACAGGTAGTGGAATATCTTCTCCCATGAGAGTCTTCAGATGGAAGACATTGTCTCCAAGTATTTCAGCAATCTGATATGGGCCAAGCCACAGTTTGTCGAATTTCCCATGGTCCCCTTTTTGATCATGAGGTTTATCCCAGTATAGGACAAGATCAGAAATCCTAAAGGCTTTGACTTTAGCCCTCCTGTCAAACCACCTCTTAACTACCCCCTGATGTTTAGCAAAATTCTCAAGGGCATTATCTCGTTTCTCTTCAAGGTGTAATAGTTTTGTTAACCTAGCCTCCCTTCTGTCCCCTTCATCATAAAACTCATTTATAAACTATAAAGTTGGGATTTTGAGTTGAATAGGGAATACTGGCTCTAGACCGTATAGTAGGTGATAAGGAGATGTTTCAATGGATGACTTAAGCCTTGTATGATCTACCCAGAGGACAAATCAAAGTTGGGTATGCTAGTCTTTTGGGTTCCTCTCTAACAACTTACAGATGACAGTCAATAAGTTCTTATTAGAGGACTTTGCTAAGTCATTACCCTGAGGATAATAATTGGACGCAAATTTCACAATAATGCCATGATCAAAAGCCCAATTTGAAAATCTCAAAGATGCGAAAGTAGGACCATTATCACAGACAACAACAATAGGGCATCCAAATCGATTAAGAATAACAGACTCTAAGAAATCAATCACTACCTCAGATGTACATTTCCTACAAGCAAAAGCCTCAGTCCATCTTGTGAAATAATCAGTAATAGTGAGAATGTACCTGTGTCCTGCAGAAGATGGTGGGTTTATGGGGCCTATGAAATCCATACCCCATTGAGCAAAAGACCTTACTTCAGTGACTGGTTGGAGCGGAAGCACTGCATACCTTTCCCTTGTTACTGCAGTCTGGCACGTGTGACAGGTCCTGACATGATGGTGAACGTCTTTGAATAGCATGGGCCAGTAATATCCTGCCCTCAAAATCTGATTTGCTGTAGCAATTACAGAACCATGGCAGTACCATATTTTTCATGAAATTCGTTTATCACCCTTTCAGCTTCCTGTTTCCCAAGACACCTCAAATAAATGCCCTCATGATTTTTCTTGTATAGAACAACTCCCTTTAGCATGAAACTGTCACTCTTCAATCGTAGGGCTCTCCTCTGAACAACATTAAGATGACCTAGAGATCATTGGTTCAGCAAATAATAAACTATGTCATCATACCAGCCATCTGGGGAAACCTCCTTAATGTTATAATTTTAAACAGTTAGTTTAGGGCCTATTTCAGCCATGGTTTGAGTAAGTCCCTGTCCTCTTACTAACTTCATGGGCTAGATCTCAATATCGTACTCTTGTAGCATTGTCACCCACTTAGCCCTACGCTCTCCTAACTCATTTTGCATCAGAAGTAACTTGACTGTGGGGTCCAGAACAACTGCATAAACCTTATTCCTGAGGATATAATGTCTGAATTTCTTCATTGCTCTAACTAGAGCATATGCCTGCTTTTCTACACTTGGGTATCTCAACTCAGCATCTTTTAATGGTGCACTCATAAAGGCAATGGGATGCTCATTTCCCTCATCAAAATTTTGAGTTAGCATTCCTGCACATGAATGGTTTGAAGCAAATGAATAGATGTGAAAATGCTTGCTGTAGTTAGGACTTACCAATACTAGAGCATCAACAATGGCTCTTTTGATTTCTGCAAATGATTCCTTTGTTTCTATAGTCCATTCGATCTTAGCATCCTGCTTCAGCATTGCATTCAGTGGCTTAACAATTTCAGCAAATTTAGTAATGAATTTTTTGACGAAGTTGATCTTGCCAAAGAAAGATTTCATTTCCTTTTTACTAGCAGGTGGCTGAATCTTTAGGATGGCCTCCACTCTTTCTAGATCAATAGCAATTCCCTTCTCTGATATCACATGTCCTAGCAACTTTCCCTTTGTTACTCTGAAAATACACTTTTTAGGATTCAAGGATATGCCAAATTTCCTGCACCTTTGAAACACTTTGTGCAAATCTGAAATGTGATCCCCTCTATTTTTTGAAAACACAGCCAGGTCGTCCATGTAAATAATGATGCATTTGCCTATGATATCTTTAAAGGCAATATCCATAGCCCTTTGAAATGTAGCTCCTGCATTAATGAGTCCAAGAGGCATCCTTCTATAAGCAAAGGTACCCCACTTAGTTGTGAAGGCAGTCTTGTGCCTGTCTTCATATTGAACCATTACTTGATTATACTCTGAATAACCGTCCAGAAAGGACATCATCTAAGATCCATTAACTACTTGAAGTACTTCATCCAATGAAGGAACTGGATAGTTGTCTTTCTCCGATGATCTGTTCAAATTCCTGAAATCAACGTAGAGTCTAATTTCTCCATTCTTTTTCCTCACTGGAACCAAGTTTGCCACCCATGTTGAATGCCTGACAGGAAATATGATTCTGGCAGATAGTAATTTTTGAACTTCTTTCTGTATGACTGGTTCCAATAATGCATTAATTGGTCTCTACCTTTGCCTAAAAGGCTTAGCACCTGACTTCAAAGGGATAGTATGAGTTATGATTGATGTATCATAAGTTTTCAAATCCTCATAACTCTAGGCTACTATATCGAAAAAGCTACACAATGCTGCAATTATTCCTTGTCTTTCTTCTGGAGTGCATACTTTGCCAATAAATATGTTCTTGGCATTATTTTCAGTTCCTATATTGTAAGTGTCACACTGTCCATTGATAGACTCCTTCTTTGATTCTTGTTCCTAATCCTTGATCTTATCCATATCAAAAATTCTTTCCAACTGTACCATTCCCCTTGGAATAGTATTTGATTTTAGATTCATCACTCCTTCTAAATCCAGTTCGGCTTCCTGGAGCTCTGTTTCATCAATGATTTGAGAGGCAAAAATGTCTATATTTGTGATAAAATCTAGAATATGCTTGTCATCTTCGAACACCTGAGTGTTAATAACATTATCTGGGACCGATGGCACAGGAGTCAATTCCACAGTGAACCTCTTCAAACCTGACAAAGATAAAGGCTGCAGGATGCTTGCGGCTTGAGCCAGAGAATCTGCAGTTTGATTCTTCTGTCGTGGTATTAGTTGAATATTAAAGGCATCAAATTCCTCAATGAGGTCCCACACTCTATGCCTATAATTAGTCATTCTTCTATCGTGGCATGAATATTGTTTCCTTACTTGCTTAATTACTAACTCAGAATCATGAAAAACTTGCAGAATCTTAACCTTTTTCTTAAGTGCCATAATAAGTCCATGAATTAACGCCTCATATTCTGTCACATTGTTAGTATAGTGGAATTGAAGTCTATGGGCTACAAAGAAATTCTTACCATTTGGACTGATCAGTTCAAACCCTGTCCCATCTCCATGCTTGGACTTGGATCCATCAAATCTAAGTGTCCAACACTCAGTAGATGTAATCTTCTTCATCACGTCCTTGGGCTTAATATTGCTGGATGGTTTTTCAGACGACATGAATTTCTTTTCTTGATAGTCTTCCCGAGGGTTTTGTATATCTGTTTTAACTGCCAGGGTTGGATTCATGCATTTCTACACTTGTTCTACTGTTGTTTGGCATAAACAACACTCCAACTCTGAATGAGAAACATTATGAACTCTACACTAATTAGGTAAGAGTAATTCTTCAAAGCTTGTCCTTCTATCTAGGTGAATTTGATTTTCAACACACTGCTTGATGAATTCCTGGAAACTGTCTAATAGGCTGATCTGATTATCTTCGGTTTCCTCTTCTTCTTCCACTGATTCTGTAAGAATAGTAACATGGCTGGATCTCGTTTCTGCATCAATAGGTATCGTGTGTAGCATCAATACCTCCTCTGAGTCTGACTCCTCACACTGTGTCAACAACATATAATTTCCCATGCCAACTTCTGATATCAGAACTTCTGTTGAAGTCTTTTGGTATTCTGTAATCAGGTATTTCATTCTTGGCTCTCTCTCAATTATGATCTGATTGGGCACTCCTTTCCAAGGAAGCCACATGTGGGAGTGATCAGTAGATACATACCCATTCAAAGCCTTAGTAAAATCTCTTCCTAGAATCAAACCATACACATCCGGGATATCAGCTACTTGAATATTGATAACCTGTTGAATCCTTGGGTCTGAAGCTATCTACATATGAAACATGTTTAATTCTCCCACCACATTTACTTTAGTCCTATCCAACTGAGTCACCTTCTTCTGGGAATCAGCTGGTGTAATTCCTAAAGCTCTACAAACTCCAAATGACATCACATTGGTGGAGGCACCAGAATCTAGTAAACAATTATGTAGATTCTTACCGAATATGCGCACAAAGATCAGAAATGGTGGGGTTTCTATCTTCCCTTGGAACAAAGTTGGTTGAGTATCTACTTGAACCACTTGAGTCTTGTCCTTTTCTTTTCCTTTGTCTCTAGGGGGAAAGTTAGTCCGAGTGTGTGCTTGATCTTGTATTTTCACAGGCTAAGAACTAGAAATCTTGCTATTATGCTCATTAGAAGGTTTATCCAAAGACACAGGATGTGCATCATAAGTACCTAAAACTGCCTTCCTAATGGGAGGGAACCGTAACAACTCAAATGCTGAAAGATTTACCTTTAATTTCTTGAACTCCTCAGCAACATACGAAGCCATCTACTCCTCATTCATATCAGTGGAAGCTTCCCTAGAAGGTTCCTTCAGCTTGTCTCTACCTGCTTGAATAGCCTTTTCCTTCTGTGGGTCAGTTTGAGCCTATTTTTCCTTCGAAAGGTATTGTCTAGAAACATGTGGATAGGATGGATTATTGCTAGCATTAGGATCTGGGGGAGTACTGAAGTTGTTAGGAGGAATGGAAGTAGTGAAAGGTCCCCTAGCCTGCGGGCGTCTATTAGGCATATCTCTCAAACCTTGCCTATGGAACAGCTGTACCTCTTCAACATAAGCCTTTTCCTGATTGAGAGGACCATTATCATTCATCGTTTCTTCATTGAATAACTGAGCCACCTAGTCACCATTGCAGATTTGATCTATTTTCCTCTCTTGAGAATTAGATTCCTCCTCTGGTACATTTTCCCTACTTGCTGGGAAGGGAGCGTGATTTAATACCAGCACAGGAGAATCATAAGGGCTGGAGGGAACAATCTCCTGCCCATTTGCATTATTCTCTACCTCATACTGAAAAATAAAGGCTACCGTTTGGAATTCTAGACACTCTAACTTCGAATGCTGACTCATCTTATGAAGCCTACACCATCCTCATAAGGCTGCTTCAGCCAGGTATACACCACTGGGAGGCTTTTCTTAACTGACTGGCTGGTTTGTAGATTGGTTGACCACTTGATTATCTGGTTGATCCAATGGGGTGGGGACTCCTCCATTATTGGGTCCCGTATTCCACGTTCTGCTCTGTCCCTATGATTACCTCTTATCAAATCCTGATCCACTACCTTGTCCTCTATCAAAATTCTGTCTCCTATCGTTATTGTAGCCTCTATCATTGTTGTAACCCCTATCCTGATTATATCCCCTGTCATTATAGAATTCTCTTTCGTTACGCTGTCCTTTGTCAAAATTCTGCCCTTGTGGGAATTCCCTATTCTGATTGGATTGTATATTCTTCTAAGTAGCTTATAATTGACTATTTTGATTCCTTAGGTAGGTCACCTCTGGATTGAACTTCTTTATCTGCTCAGCCATTTCATCAATCATTTCTTTATTTGGATCTACGTAAGGGGGCCGGCTTGGGTTACTTTGAGGAGGGACAGACGTTGTAGTAGATCCCATAGACTGATGCAATACTTCAGAGTTTTGCAGATAAGCAGGGAAACTATTTGGCTGTGGGTGATACATAGGCTGGTTAACCTGCTGTTGGGGAAAATTCATCACATGAGAGACTTGGCTCATGGGGAGACTAGGATGTGGCACCAAAGGTAATTGAGGTACTGGATTCATGATTGGAGTATGATTGGTAAGTGCCTCATTTACTGCCAGAACCTGATTGGGATGTGCAACTGGTCCTAAAAAAGGCAACGGTCCAGTCACATGTCTCAGATATGTGCTAAGCTTAACAGCTTCTGTATAAGCATCAGTTAGGTTAGCTGGAGGGTTGGGTCTCCACTTTAGAAAGGTTGTTGTAAGGCTATCCAATGCTTCGTAATAGACTCCTAGGGCTGTATTGTTATCCAAAACATAAGGATCTTGAAGTCTGGTATACACACGGTGAAACCTATTATTGAAACTGGATATTGGTTTATTAACCTCTCTCTTGACTCTAGTGAATTGCAAATACAATTCGTTGGCACTGATAGGTATTCTGAATTTCTATAAAAATGTAGTTTCAAGATCATTCCAATTAAGAATTGAGCCAGATGGGAGGTGATTGTACCAGTAAAAGGCCTCTTCTCCTAGTGAATAAGGGAACAACCTATAGGCAACATCCTCATGAACAATCCCTCTATCCTTGAGACAGGTTTGGAAGATCCTTATGTGCTCTTTTGCAGTCCTGTTTGGGTCATTGACATGGAACTTTGAACAAAAGTGTTCAGGGGTTTTAGGCATTACAGTGTAAGCATTGAAAAACAAAGGAGATGGATTATTAGCAAGGAAGGCCATTGGAAAAAGTGGGGGTGGTGGTTGTGGTTGGTTAATGATAGGCTGACGTTGTTGAATGGGAACTGCCTTAGGGATGGGTATAGCTTCAACTTCTAGATGCGAAGATGTGGATGATGCTGGTGAAGGGATGGGTGATGATGATTCTCCCCTTTCTCGAGTCCTTCTTGACCTAGTGGGGAACTGTAATTCCTGTAAATCTTCTTCTCCTGCGGTAGATCTAGTATTTTTCTTATATCTCTCTGGAGAGATGGCGTTCAAGAAATGATCAAGTGTGCTCATTCAGCCCTCCTTCTAGCGCAAATCTGTTGATGGTGTTTTTTGCATAGCAACAACTCAGACATAATGCAATACTCTATCTCTCTTGAAAGGTTATTTTCAACAATAAACTACTAAAAATCACCCCAAGGTCTCTCGGGTGTTAGGTCATAACGATGCATAAACAACTAAGATAATATGTGAAATGTTGGTAATCACAATCGGACCTTACTACAAGAAAACTATATCTTTCAATTTATTAGATTTTGCAATATGATGATCTTAAATCCTAAATCTAACCAGGTAATAAAGAAATAGCAAAAGATAAGGGTGCAAAGATATGATAAGATCTAAACTATTTCTAGAATGAACAATGCAAATGATAGATATCTGGAATGGACCAATCTCAAATAACCAATTCCTGATCAACTCACAATGCAATATCACAAAAATGGTGTAATCTTCTAAGGTATATAAATTTTTAAATCAGACATTCATCCACAATCGAACTAAGAAAAAAATAGATATGTGGTCCAGGTTGACTTCACCAGCCTACTACAATCAGATAGTTACTGGGAGTATAGACCAAAGATTGCTACAAACATTCTGAATATGAAATCATGTACATCACTCACCAAACTAATCCAACTCTAAAACACAAAATTCTAAATCTTTAAGCAATTTGAAAGATGAAACAATTGGAACCATGCACGATAAACTAACACAAGAGATTTCACCAGGAAAAACCACAATGTCTTCAATGGTATTAGATCACCAAAGTACTGCAACAATTCCACTGTTCTGTTACAATATTTGCTTCAAGAAATTGACTTCTACTTCTACTACTAAATGCTCTAGCTCTTTTCTGCTCCTACTTGTCTCTGTTATCTTTGTTTTTTTCCCCTATACAATGAGGCATGAATGCCCTTTATAGAAAATTCTCAAGACATGTTGGCCCAGCCAAACATTTACAAAATAAAACAGCCAAAATAAGTCGGCCTTAGGAATTTCAAAATTAGGCACACATTAAATGCTGACACATCACCAAGGTCGGGTTAGACACATTCCCCAATGTAGCCCGGATCAACACATGCCCTATAATAATAGGGAAGCACAAATCTCAAAATGGCATTAACTACCGCCTCCCTTATCCTTACTCTAGGCCAATGATCCTTGAACCCTTAAAAACACTTTATCTAGCTTAGTGATAGGTGGCAAGGGCAAGATCTTAAGCCAGCATTCAATGGAGCCAATCTCCTCTCTTGACTGTTTAACAGTCTTATTCCAATCATCTTTGTGGGCCTAATACTTATCCATCACTACCAGATAGGTTGCTGCATCATCCAATTGGTGCCCTGTTATAACATTCTCAACATCTAGGGCATAAACATCATGCCACCATTCCCTTAACTGTTATAGACTCAGGTATTTAGGAGCAATTTTCCTCCTGCCAGTCATAACCTCAAAAAATGCAATACATCCCTCATATACTCCAGTCAGGTCGCCATCTATTAGCTTCCTTCATTTCTGAGTCTTCCTCATGGCCTTCTGCCGAATTTGCAAAGCCTCAAACTATTCCCAAGGCTCATTAAGTCTAGAGGAAGGAAGGATCCCATCTGCTACCAACTGATCCTTTCCATATTCCATAATTACTTTGGATTTCTGTAACAGGAGGTCAATATCCTCCTTATCCTGGGATAGCACATATTCCAACAATTCCTTGGCCCTGACTGCATCTTTCCCAACTAAGAGGATATCCTTGATTGCATTGTCTCCTTTCACCTGCACATCCTTTAACCAATCCATTGTAGTCTGAGTAGAGGCTTTCATTTTTTCAATCTTGAAAATAGTTTCCTTGGGCAGGAAACCAGGAGTAGCAGAGGAAGATGGGTGAAGAGATTGCAGAGGTTTCATCACCTCTTCCAAGCATTTCTTAAGTCTCTCATTTTCCTTTCTTAGCTCATGCTTGGTCTGAGTCTCTTTCCTTAGTCTTCCAATTATCACAACACTGGACCCCTCATACTCCTCAATATCCTGTTCCATAGATGCTAGCCCAAGGTTAAAAGTTTGCACATTATAATCCTCACCAATGACATCCTCTCTAGTCTTGTCTGCAGCAGGGGTAGCAATGTGGATTACTCTATTATTCACTTTGTCCCTTTCTATTCTCGAAACTACCTTGGCCGCCTTCTTCTTCTTACCTTTACCGATCTTAGATATTATCTCATTCCAATCCAAAGGAGTGTCTTCAATAACAACTTGTTTCTTCCTTGTAATCTCCTTTTCAAGCCAATCCGGGACAACAGGTTCCACCCAGATTTCCTCTATTTTTGCCTCTTCATGCTGTTCTATTGTTTTATCTTCTTCCTTTTCAGGGAACTACTCAACTTGATCTCCTACTTCAATCCCCAACTCTTGCACTGGCGATGGGGTTCTAACAGGACTGCTTTCCTTTTTAGGTGATCCATTAGCTTTGCTACTTGTGGGAGAATCTTCATATTGGACTAGTGGGGAAGAGTGCTTTTCCACCTCTTCAACTTCAAGCTCACCGGCCTCACCAAAAAGCTCTCCTTCCTTGAAAGGTTCTGCCTCTTCGCTGGTCTCATGTTCCTCAAGAGTCTCTTGTTTAGGCACGCTTGGCGAAGGGGAAGTAGCCTTGGGTTGCTCCACAACTGGTGACTTTGGAGGAGGATCCATCTTTTGCATAGTTTCCTTAGGGGATGGAGTCCTTGATTTCCTCGAATAAACCTTTGCCCTTTCCCCTGAACTCTCCACATCAACAATCAGAGGCTCACCTTTAGAGGTATCCTGACCTTTCCTCTTTGAAACTTTAGCTGTTCTTGTCTTCTTTGGTAGTGGAGGAGCATCCTCCTCTTCTGGCTTTTCAAATCCTTCCTCATCAGAGGACCTACCTATTTTCAAAGCTCTACTTCTTTTCTTTCCTTTTGGCTTTCTTTTGGGTTCTGGCTCACCTTCTTTAGGGCCTCTGATTTTTATTTTGAAGGGTGAGCTCCTTTTAGTTTTCCCTTTGGGGTCATCTTCCCTGGATTCTTCTGAAGTAGACATAGGATTGAGATTTCCCATCAAATTAAAGGTACATGGTACCTTCTCACTCTCCAACTCCCAAACCTTATGTTTTAACCATGAAGTAGTAAATCTCATAACATGAGCCATTAGGTCCTCGAGCTCAGTTACCTCATCATTGTTCCAGTTTATCTCTCCAATTGATCTGTCCTTAATAGACTCATAGGCATGATCTTGCACCAAGTTTCCATCGTACTCTAGTTGGTCAGGGATTAACTTAACATTGTATTGCTTAATCACATTGACAGGGAGCCTAGAGTACCTTTTCTTCCTTGCCTCAAAATCATCTTTGATATTGGCCCAATAGTCTTCTAGGTCATCTTTATGATGGTACTCTGTGGTAGCCTTCTTCTGTGCTTCCCCGGTGATATCAAAACTTGTCCTTTTGGAGTGGAAGGAGAGACCATGAGCCACCAACTCATCGCCTGCTGCGTGTATTGATTGAATGGAAGGGCACACCTCCGCTATGCCAATTCCAAGAGGGAAATCCCCACCAAAACCTGTTTTATGCTTCTCCTTTTTGACAATTGCATCAAATTCACATATCTATCTAACAATTTCCAATAACACAATATGATCAGTAGGGTACCTAGGTAGCCTGTATGGAGCAGCCGGGCATCCGTCAATTCTGATGTAACATAAGGTGGGAAACTGAATGAACCGGGCTCCATATCTCTTTATCAATTCCTTCACTCCATCTGATAGTCTCACATGCTCCGTATTTTGAAGCATCCTAGTGATATGCATTATGAATGCATCATTGGCTCTTCGATAATCTTGATGTCCTAGGTGTAATTCCGGATATATCTCATAGACTATATCCTGCCCAAATGTCCCCTGTGGATTCAAACCCCTGTATGGGTAGAATCTAGCTAACACATACACCACATAGGAAGACATGGTGAACTTCTTTGTTTCTAGGACATCCCTTAATTGCTTATCAATCACAGCACTAATAAGTCCTACCCAATGGTAATTGGCTCCTTGTTCAATCTTGTTGATCACATGGACCATCTAGCTTTCCAACACCCCGACACTTCTCAAACCCGCTACCCTGCTCAGGAATGTGATTGCATCGTATATATCTGACCTGAATTTAATCCTGTGCAATTGCTTGTGCAGTTTGGAGTAGTGCGACTTTGGCTTCTCCAACCAGGAATTAATCATTTGCTGAGCTTTGGTTGGCTCATTCTCATAATATGTTCGTGCCAAGTCCATGTTCAGAGCGCACACAGAAGGAAAATATGGCATGTTAAAGGCCTGGGCAATGGAAACAAGACTAAAATTCGCTAAGACCCTTCCCTCAGTGCTCACAACCCTTTGTGTGTCAAAATCATATTGCCGGGCACACTCAAGTTTTAACTCATAGCATTGGATTGCAGGAGGGAACCCTGCCACATGAACCAATCCAGACTTCATCATTCCCTGCCTCAATATCGACAGATCCTTCTGAGCTATTCTCTTTTTAAACTCCTCATATCACCATGCTCCAACATTGGAGTCAGACACTTCAGACCACACAGAAGATATCTTGTTGTCAGGGAGCTGGCTCTTTGTGTCTAATCTTAACCTCTCTGCCTCTGAAATGGAAGAACCTTCTGTGTCACCTTTAGATTTTCCAGCTGCAGCCTTGCTTGATTCAGCCTGCACTCACAAAAGAATGTCATGAGTATCCAATTATCATGCATATTCCAATCCAAAGGTTAACACAAAATCATATAAAGCCATCAAAATCCATCACAAATCATCAATCCTCAAAAATTTGGAAAAATAAAGCAATCCAGGAAAACAAGGTAAACCGGGAAAATCCAGTCGAGGCAGAATTTCGGAGAAATCCAACCGAGATTGATTCCTGCTGCCAAGACAGCATGCACCAAATAGATCGTTAGTGTGAACAAAAGATTATAAGATTATCATGAAATTCATCTATTAGCAACAAGAAATCAACATTTGGCCTTTACTCCATTAATCCTATCTTCAAGAAATCGAAAGAAATAAAACCAGATAGGAAAACTGGAAAAGTCCGGATAGGAAGGATTTTCATGGATAGTTCAAATATTCTGGAATTTTCTATACCCCGCGGAATTGGCCGAAACGGGGAAAATCCGGGTGCACAGAAATTCCGCGGACACCTCGAAAACCTGACGGATGACAACACGTGAACCAGCAACTGAATGATCATGCAAACTTCTCTACCTGGATCCTAATGGTCCCATAATCGATGCTAACCAACAAAATTTAGAATGCACTTGAACTTGAATTTCAAAAGACCTCGAATGACTAAACCTCATGGCTAAATGACGATGCCCTAATTTCGAAGAATAAACCTCCCGCCATGAAAACTAGGGTAAACTCAAGGTTTGGAACACTATCCCTAAGGATGAATCAAAGCACTCTGAGTCTCCACAAGGCAAGAAACTGGTTTAATACAGGTGCAAGATAGACAAATCGTAACAAATTCCATAATCTGGGTCAAGCACCGAAAAAAACCCTAACCTCGCACAATACAGCAAATCACACACTTAGAGGGAAAAAATATGACCCAGAACACCTTCAAAACGGATGCACCCATCATCAAATGGATAAATACAAGTGCACATGGCACGGGTGATGAGGTTTTATGAAAAGATGGGTTGAACCCTAATTTGATAAATGCAAAATTATAACCAAGCATAGGTCGACCAACAATCAATCATAGAACAGTTCAATCATCATGCAAACAAATGAAAGGGCCAATGATAACCTACCATGGATTAGTCCACACGAAACTCAAACTCGAAGAGGTGACTGCAAAATGAATGCGCCCAAGCAATGAAAACCTTAATCCGTGCTCCACCAATCCACACGCAAGCAGCTCAAGATCAATGATCAAAGCTCGAATAGGGAATGCAATCAGACGCCAAGGCAGAAGACAAGCAAATAATGAAATCAAAGTGACGTCTAAAAGCCTTTAATCCCTCCATATTCGCTTCTGAACAAAGGTACTTCGAGCATTAATGAACAACAAGACATGTCAGAAAATTTGAAAACCCGAGCCTAGGACAGAATTTTAGAGAAAACCAAGACACGCAGAAAATCTGGATGAACACGAATTCCGCAGAAATGGCAGAAACCGGGATTTTAACGAAGCTCAGGATTTTGGTGCAGTCGAGGAAAATCTGCCAGAACCAGAAAATCCCGGAGTCAAGTAGAAACCCAGATTCGAAAAATTCCGCAGTGAACAGACAACGAACCAGAGCCCGGGAAAATTCGCCGGAGCTTGAAAATCCCAGATTCAGGTCAAAACCCGAATTTTCATTGAAAACCAATTTTAACCAGTTCAAGCCTCAGGGCAAGATCAAAGCCAGCAAGACCAACATCTCAAGACCTTAAAAAGACAAATCTCATAAAACCAAAGGTCGAAAGACATCATGAAAAGAGGGTCCCTACTCCAAGTGGGGCGTGTGTGCAAAACTGCACAATAGTACTACCACTAAAAACACATCTAACACAATCAACACAACATCTATTGTGGGAACATCAACCATAGCACATGCCATATCACAATCTATCTGACAAATATCAACAATTCTGTCACAAACTGTTGGAGCTACATTTGGGTATTCAACCAATACAATGGGAACAAATTCATCAAACCTTTTATTTGGATCTTCATCTAATGCTATTGGAATGACATGATCAAACCTTTTAGTTGGGTCCTCAACTAATGCCATGGGAACAAAATCATCAAACAGCTTTGGGAGAAACAAAATGTGAATCACCATTCAAGGACCTCAACCCAATGTTAGTACTTCGTCACAAATCAATAACAACACTAATATTCCCCAAAGGAAAAACCACAAATATTACACATGGCCACATTTACCAATTTTTACAAGGAAACCAAATAACACAACACATGACTCCATTTGGGTATCAAAACATTCAAGGGCAACAAATTCCACAAATACAAACTAACACTACTGGAATGCACATTCCCACATACACGTCCCATATTCATATGCAACAACACATTCCTATTCAAAATTCTCAATACCAACAAATTTCAACCCAAAATGCATCATACGTTTCACAACAATACATCCTAAATCAAAATGTACCACCATTGCAAATGGGAAGTCATGGGATACCGATTACTAGCATGTGTGACACCAGAAACAACCCTATAGTAGATGCACTCATGGCTCAACTTGCTGCCCTACAAAAACATGTGGAGAACATGCAATTGTCCAACAAAAAGACCCACACATCCTATGACTTATGTCCATACCCATTTGACATGAGCTTACACATGCTACCATTCCCTCCCAGATATGTGGTACCCAACTTTTCCAAATACAAAGGCAAGACTAATCCCCTTGAGCATATAAGAGAATTTACAACCAATTGCATGGACGTTGCCTACGAACATACCTATATGATGAAACTCTTCCCTAGGAGTCTCGTAGGTCCCACACTTGAATGGTTTGCTACCTTTCCCAAAGGGATAAAGTCATGGGATGAACTTGCTGATAAATTTGTAGAAAATTATGCCTATAACATCGACAATGACATTACCATTGCTACTTTATGTAAGACAACCCAAGAGGACACTGGTGAAACATTCATTCCATTTTTCCAAAGATGGTGGGGTTTGGCAAGTTGATGTCCTGTTGAGATACTAGAAAAGGAGAAGGTAAACATGTTTGTCCAAAATCTTGTTGGCCCATTGATATAAAATTTGCAAGTTCATTGTTGCACCACTTTCATAGACCTTGTCAAAAAAGGAGTCCAACTTGAAAAAGCCCTTATTGCTAAAGGAGAACTCAAATATGGCAACAAGAACACAATCCCAAACCCACTTAATGATAAAAATAAATACTAGGTCAAAAACAACTTCACTAATGTTGGCGTTGTTGACGCTAAAGTAGTAAATGTGATGGGTCCCACAATCACACTCAGAGGAACTCAACCCCAAAACATTCCCTTGACCACTCTGACACCTACAACAAACACCATCTAGAACAATCAAGACCAAGGGAGACCGTGTCAAACAAGACAATTTCCAAAAAGACGCACATACACCCCCTTGGGAGAACCAATTGAAGTTAACCTCAAGAAGCTCCTCCAAAACAACGTCATCACATTGCAGGACCCTAAAACATATGACCCTGGGTAGTTCAAGCCATCATGGAGGGATGATAATGCATTCTGTGATAAAAGGACACAAAACTTCCTCCTGTAGACAATTAAGAAATCTTATATAGGATCTCATTGAAAATCGAACCATTGAACTAGACGATCAACAATTTTCTTCAAACTCAAACCATACCATCCATAAAAACCCACTACAGGATCATGATTCAAGTAACCCCTCTACGTCAAGTCCAAAGAATAACAATCGAGCCAATTACACACACACCACCTTTGACTATTTCAGTGGACCCATAATTAATCACCTCTAAGCTGCTAATGAACATGTCAATACTATCACCATTAAGAAGACTCCAGAGTGTAATGTCACTACTTGAAGAGGCAAGGTCACAATAGTTGGTCCACCTGCTAGACAACCAAAGATCACAATACCCAGTCCCTCTGCCAAACAATCACAACCCAAAGGGAAATTTAATCTTATTGACCAATTGGGAAAAATGCCCACTAAAATCTCCATACTCAAGCTGCTATGCATATCACCGACACCCAAAGATATACTTGATAAATCCTTACATGAGTCTTTTGTCCCTAATGACATTGATGTCAACCAATTTGAATCCATGGTCAGATACTTGACTACTCCCCATCACATCACCTTTTCAGACCAAGACTATTCCTCACCTAAAACATCTCACAATGATGCACTACATATTGAAGTTTTTGTCCATAAACACAAGGTTAGAAGAGTCTTAGTAGATGGTGGAGTAGGATTGAATATATGCTCTCTAAAATTGGTAAAAGCACTAAGATTCTCTGATGCTTTTGTGGATGCAACCAAAAGTATTGTCATAAAGGCATATGATGATGAGGAATGCTCTTCTAGGGGCATTATCACACTTCCTATTCGGGTAGGGCCAGTAATTGTAGATACAACATGTTAAGTCCTGGATCTTGAGCTACCATACAACATCTTACTTGGTCAACCTTGGATCCATGCCTTAAAGGCCATACCGTCCACTTACCACCAATGCTTGAAGTTTCCTTTTGATGTCACCGAAATTACCATACCTAGAGATCTAATTCCTTCCAGTATTGCACCAATTTGAGAGGTATTTTTGAACACCAAGTTCCAATTAACCACAAAGCATCAACATCCACTTCTTCCAAATACATCGATCCATCTATGCTCACCAAGCCATCCACATCCACTCCTTCAACCTCCACCGTACCTTCTCCTTCCACCATCATGAGAGTCGATCCGAACATCAGGATCCAAGACTAAGGTTGCTGAGAGTACAAGTTGAACATGATCTATTGTATCACTAAAATACCCAAGTCTCCAAAAGCTTACGATAGGCCTTGTTTCAAACTAGAGGCCAAAGAGATTTTTAAAGTTCCTCCGACCATGACTTTCACAAAATGGGGAGAAATGAACAAAGAGGATATTGAAGACATATCAGCTTGGATTTACAAAGACCCAGAAGACCCATCCCCATTACTAGTACAACAATATGGAAAAGGCTATGAAATGATGAAGGCACAAGGCTATGATGGAACTAGTGGCCTTGGTAAAGACAAGATGGGAAAAAGGGAACCTATAATGCCTTTTGGAAGACCAAAGTATCTACGGTTAGGTTTTGAACTAATCAAAACTGATGATCCACGTACTAGTGGACTTTTAGGTGAGGGCATGAATGTTTCTGAAAGTGTCGAGACAATCGAATATTCCCTTACCGAAATTGACTCACATGAGTGGGAATTTGGTTCTCAAAAATCCTTGAGTGATTATGACCTTGAAGAAATGTTCTTAGAACTTGGTGAGCCTACTTTCGAGGAAAGATTTAGACAAATGTTTAAGATTGGTCCACCACAAAATCTTTCTAATGACAATCCTAAAATCCTAAAGAAAAGAGAAGAATGGGTCAAAGTATTTTGGCTTCGTGATGATGACAAACCTAAACCATCATCTGAACCTATTGACCATCATTCTGACTCATTTGTCCAACCATTTGACCCTATTGACCATAATTCTAACTCGTTTTTCCGACCATCTAACCCTATTGACCATCATTTTGACTTGTTTTTCTAGCCATATGACACCATTGATCATGATTCCAATATGTTTATCCCCTATTTTTTCGATGAGTCCAATTTGCCCGAATCTAATGAAGATGATGATTCAATGGAATCCAACTGGGACTTTGAGGAAAATTCTATCTTTACCCTCTCAGCCTCCATTTGCATGCTTTCTGCATCATCCCCACCTTTTTCCAACATTGATGATGGTATCTCCCTCATATACCCACAACTCATTGACTGGGATCAACAAGGCCTGCCCACTATGGACATTTTTTCAAAATGATGAAGCTATTGCAAAATTCATGGGACTTCATGAAGGCATACCGATTGGGGACCATAAAGTTGGATTTTCTATAGATCTAGATTGTGCAACATACTTCAGGGAGACTATGCAATCCTCCAGTTGCAAAAATAACAAAAACAAAACAAAAAAAGACACGTCTTTAGGTGAAAACTGCAAGGAACCTTTTGACAATAAAAAAGTAAAAAGAAAGACATATCCAAGGGTGAAAACCTCTCTGAGGTGCCCAAGGATGAAGGATTGGAATTTCTTCCTGTTACATAAGAAAAATTGGCAATGCTCATTGAATACACCATAGAAGTTAACATAGCCACACCAGAGGATCCCAAAATGGTTCTCTTTGTAGAATCATTGACAAAAGAAGAAAAGCCTGAATTTCAAAAATTATTTCCGGAACGTAAGATTAAACTTGCATGGTCCTATGCTGATATGCCAAGATTGGATCGAGCACTAGTTTTGCACCATCTTCCTTTACTTCCAGATGCTAAACTAGTCAAGCAAAATCTATGAAAGATGCACCCATAGATTGCCTTGTTATTCAAGGTTGAGCTCAAAAGGTTACTGGATGTGGGGTTCATAAGATCAATAGACTATGCAGATTGGATTTCAAACCTCGTGCTTGTCACTAAGCCAAATGGTCAAATACGCATCTATACCAACTTCTAAGATCTAAACAAGGCATGCCCGAAGGAGGATTTTCCACTTCCAAACATAGACATTATTGTGGATCATATAGCAGGGTACAAAATGCTGTCTCTCATGGATGGTTTCTCAGGATACAATTAGATTCACATCGCCCTAGAAGATCAACACAAAAAAACCTTTACTTGTCCCTGGGGTACATACTATTGGAATATTATGCCTTTTGGCCTAAAGAATGTAGGTGCTACATATCAAAGAACCATGATCATGCAATATCTCATGACCTTATGCACATGGTAATGGAAGACTATGTTGATGACCTCCTGAAAAAGTCTTTGACATGTAGCGATCATCTAAAGGTGTTGGATAAAATCTTTAAAAGGCTAGAAGAGTACAAAGTCTGTTTGAACCCTAAGAAGTGTATTTTTGGGGTGACTTTAGGAAAATTTTTGAGGTATATAGTTTCTCATTGAGGCATTGAAGTGGATCCTGCTAAAGTGAAAGCAATCTTGGACATGCCTCTGCCAAAAGGAATTAGTGAACTAAGTACATTGCAAGGAAGACTATAGTCCATTTGATGCTTCATTGCACAACTAGCAGAAAAATTCCAACCTTTTCAATATTTGTTGCACAAAGGCATCCCCTTTGTGTGGACCAAAAAGTGTCAAGTGACCTTCCAAAAGATCAAAGACTATTACTGACACCACCTATCCTAATGCCACCCATTGAGGGAAAACCCCTGATTTTGTATATTTTTGCAACCACTTCAGCACTAGGGGCATTGCTTGCACAAAATGATCATGATGAGAAAGAAAGAGGTATATACTACATGAGTTACACCTTGGTTAGATATGAACTCAACTACATGCCCATAGAGTGTGCCTATCTCGCAGTTGTCTTCACCACTTAGAAGTTGAGACATTACATGCTGAACCATAAGACACAACTAGTGGCAAAGATTGATCCATTGAAGTATCTCCTCAATAGGGAAGTGTTAACAGGTCAGTTGGGAAAATGGGTTATGATATTGAGTGAATATGACATACAATACATGGAATACAAAGCTATAAAAGGACAAGTAATAGTGGATCAACTCGCTAATGAACCCATCCAAGGTGATCACCCTTTGGTAGCCGACTTCCCATACAAATCCATCTTTCATGTAGACCCTAAGTCTCCTTGGAAGCTCTATTTTGATGGGTCCCATATGGGTCATGGTTCAGGAGCAGGTATATTGTTCATCACACCACAAGGGGACTCTATTCCTAAGTCATTATGAATCACCTTCCCCTACACTAACAACATTGCTAAATATGAGGCACTTGTTATAGGACTTCGAATGGCTATCAAATGAAAAATCAAAACACTCCTAGTCTTTGGAGATTCTTAGTTGGTTATCAACCAGGTCAATGATGAATATGACACCAAGGATGAAAAGTTGATGCCCTAGAAATGCATGGTTGCTAGCTTTCTGTCCTATTTCCACACGATTGCTTTTGAGCAAGTTCCCAGGGGAAAAAACAAGACAACAAACACAATGGCTATGTTTGTATCTCCCAGCAATGTGCCACAATTTGAGTTCTTAGAGGAACAACTATTGGTTCCAACTTATGATATTCCTGAGTCAAAAATGGTTTATGAGCTTGTTGGTCCCAATTCCCATTGGTATCAAAACATATATGATTACCTCCAGTCCTAGACCCTCCCACCAAATGTTTCCAATAACCAATGTAAATACTTTATCCACAAAGCTTCCCATTATGCCATCATTAGTGACACCTTATACCAACACACAATACCCTTCTTTGATGTCTCGACATTGATGAAGCATGAACAACCTTACGTGAGGTACATGAGGGTATATGCGGATCTCATTCGAGTGGCCCAAACTTAGCTAAGAAAGTTACGAGACTTGGGTATTACTGGCCAACAATGGAAAAGGATGCCCTTCAGTTTGTGAGAACATGTCGTCAATTTCAAGTACACAGTGATCTAATTCATGCACCCATGTAAGAAATTTGTCCAATCACTTCTCCTTGACCTTTTGCACAATGGGGACTCGACCTCATGGGTAAAATCCATCCCACCTCATCTAATGGCCATAAATTCATTATTACCTCCATTGAATATTTCACCAAATGGATAGAATCCATTTCCCTCACATACATAACTGGTAAGTAGATTTCCAAGTTCATCCTTAATTACATCATCCATCGGTATGGTGTTCCACAATCCATCATCACAGACAACAATCATCCTTTCAAAAATCAAGATGTTCATGAGCTTTGTGAATGCTTCCACATTCAACACCATTTCTCCATGCCCTATTACCCTCAAGGTAACAGTCAAGCTGAGGCATCCAATAAGACAATTATCAAGATTCTTAAGAAGAATGTTAATGTCACTGGCCATGACTGGCATCTACAACTTAATCCTACTTTGTGGGCCCACTGGAGCCACTCCATTTTCCTTGGTCTTTGATATGAATTTGTCTTTCCCATTGAGGTCGAATCCCCTCTCTTAGAGTCTCCATGAAGGGATTGATTGATGAAGAAGAATATCGATAGTCTCGACTGCATGAGCTGGAATTGTTAGAAGAATGAAGATAAAATGCCTTGAATCACTTACAAGCATATGAGAATCAACTTTTCCGCATTTATAATAAAAGAGTTATTGTCCAAAAGTTTGACATTGGTGACTTGGTCTTGATGCAAAATCCAAAGAATCAATTTGATCGTGAGAAACCCGACAAGTTTGAGCCTAATTGGCTGGGTCCTTACATCATCACTATCACATTCGGTTATGGTGCTTATCACTTAGCTACTCTAGATGAGGAACAATTGATAAAACCTATCAACAGTTTGCATCTCTGCAAATTCTACACATAGCATTAGAGAGCTTGGCTAAAAATCAAAAAATACAAAAAAATCATCTTGACTAAAACCTGGCAAAAAGGCGTTTTGGTGACACCAATTTTTTTTTAAAAAATAGTAAAGAGAAATAATTCGTCCAATAGTGAAAACCACTTCAGTGGCACTTTGGATAAGTACCATGGTGAAAAACTAGCAAACAGGCGCCATGTGTAGTCAGTCTTTGCTTCACCATCTACTATCACTCCATCTACCTTGGTCCATAATAAATACCTGATCTTCTGACACCCTCACAAAATTTATCATACTATCCTGCCATTTTTTTTCCATCGCTGACAATGGTTGACATCAGGTCTGGCCTATACTCCACCTTTCATCTTGAGCATGTCCTTTTCCATCTCCTTCAACTTGGATAGTCCTCGAATTGACTGGAGGCAATCCTCTTATCATGTGACTATAGTGGGTCTCACTCATGGTCCTTGACAATCATAAAATGTGTTGGAAAAAAGCCATAAAAATTGTAAAATTTCATGAAAAAAGCCATAAAAATTAGAAAATGTCTTGAAAAAAATTCCTAAAAATTAGAATATGTCTTGAAAAAATTCCTAAAAATTAGAAAATATCCTAAAAACTCCAAAAATTATAAAATTTAAAATCCAAAAAAAAAAACCATGGAAAAAACACAAAAACATACAAATAACACTCAAAATCCCAAAAATAGAGTCAAATTTTGTCATGTCCGTCTTTGTCATTATCGAACTACATTGTCTTTGCGCATTCGCTATGTAGGCAAGACTCATCTTTGAGCCCTAGAGACATTAGGTCAGTCCTTTTAGGTTTTTCCAAATAAAATCATGACTCCATCTTTTGTCACATAAGACAAAGTCAAGTCGTGTCAAACTACAAGGTCTCTACGCATTGCTACGTAGGCAAGGCCATCTATCAACAAGCCCTTGAGGCCACACTAGGTTAGTCCATTAAGGTTCAAGACATTAACTATCACACATGTTAGATATCTTCAAATCAAACAAATTCCTTTGCACCCTAAAACAAACAACTCTTAAACAAACTTTGACAATCATTTAATCGACATTTCAACCAAATTGGCATGTCAACCTGGCATGAGGTCAATTCAGTCATCTAGTCAACTTTGGTCAAACTATCATAACAAGTCAACCTGTCAATTCTTGGTTATTCTTTGGATATGTCTTTTATTTATGCTTTAGGTTATGTCTTTCTGAAGCATTGATTTTGTCATCTAGCATTTTGAGGGATTCTCTTGACATTTGAGGATCGATCCTCTCGACATTGACATCATTAAGGATGTGTCCTTCCTAAATTTGGCATTACCTGGCATCTGTCACACACAAACCTAGACTTCGTCAAACCTGACATCTCAACATCAAAACACTTGACATTCAAACATACTTGGAAAAAACTTTGGCAAACACTATCTTTAATATTGACATTTGTAATTTGATTTTTCATCATGTTACTAGTTCCTTGAGGATGTCCTGGCATTAGGATGTAGAGGACCAACGATGTATCATGATGATTATCTTGTCTTGTCTTTTCAAAGCAGTCATGCTACTAGTTCCTCGAGGATGTCCTGGCATTAGGATGTAGAGGAGCAACGACATATCACGATGATTGTCTTGTCTTGTCTTTTCAAAAAAATCATGCTAATGGTTCATGTGGTGGGACAACTAGCTGGCATCATGCTTAAGAAAGTGATTATTCCCAAATACAATGACCTAGGTAGTCCTGTGGTAGGAGTTGTTATAAACAGGATCCAAATAAAGAATGCTCTAATTGATTTAGGAGCAACAATAAATGTGATGACTAAAGATATCCTACAACAACTAAACGTTGCAAGCATGAGACCTACTTCTACTGTCCTATAGCTTACTGATAGTTCCACTATTAAACCTGATGGTATAGTAGAGAATCTTGTGGTAACTCTAGACTCTTGGGAGTACCTAACAGATTTCATGATTCTTTCTCCCAAAGCTACACTAGGCGAGTACCCCATTATTCTTGGAAGGCCATGGTTAGCAACAACAAATGCCTATATTGGATGTCGGTCAGGAGACATGACCATTTTTGATGGGAAGAGAACCAAAAAGCTTTTTCTCTACGCTCCTGCTCAACCATCCTATGATATGGATAACCCCATATGGCCACATGTTGGTGAAGAGGCTAAGGAAATTAATTCTGTAGCACAACTTATGATGTTAGGTAGAATTTCTTTCATGCAGCTTCAAGAGGAAGATGAAGTATTGTCTAACATAACTTAGAACCATTGTGAAGTGGAGGAAGCATCGTCCTCTGATGCATCTAGTTTTGCTGATCTAGTGAAGACCCTTATGCTTGCTCTTCTTGCAGAAATAATTATGTCTCATACATTCCTGCCACATGAACTCAGGATACGAAGCATTAGTGAAGCAACCATGATAGAGTTAATCACACAAGTGCAAGTTTCAAAATAAAAATATCTAAATATTAACAACAAACTAAGTGCAAAACTACAACTGTCATTGACAAACTTATTGAAGACCCACCAACATGCATTTGCATAGGACTACCATGATATGAAGGGGTTGGAACCTAAGCTCTGCACTCATAGGATATACATCAAAGATGATTGTACACTAGTGAGGCAACCACAAAGAAGAATTAACCTTGCATTAAGAGAAATTGTAAAAGGGGAACTACACAAATTGCTAGATGCAGGATTTATCTACCCCATTTCAAATAGCCAGTGGGTGTCTCCATTGGTGATTGTGCCCAAGAAGGGAGGGAAGTGGCAAGTTTGTGTTGATTATAGGGAGCTCAATCTTCCACTAAAAAGGACCATTTTCCCCTTACTTTCATAGATCAAATGCTGGATTCCCTTGCAAGCAAGTAGTATTTCTCTTTTCTAGATGGATTCAATGGCTGTAGCCAAATCCAAATTGCACCTGAGGACCAGAAGAAGACCATCTTTACCTATCCATGGGGGACCTATGCCTACTTAGTACTTCCATTTGGCTTATGCAATGCATGCGCAACTTTTCAGAGGGCAGTCATTAGCATATTTTTAGATATCTCACATGATTGCATGGAGATTTATATGGACGATTTTACTACCTATGGTACTGATTTTAATGAAGCATTGGAAAATATCATGAGGGTCTTAAAGAGATGTGAAGAACATAATTTGTCTTTAAATAGTGAGAAATGCTTCATGATGATGCAGGAAGGTGTAGTCCTTGGCCACTACATCTCTCACCAAGGAATTCAAGTAGATCCTATCAAGATCGAGGTGATCACCAATCTGCCTATACCTACAAAAAAAAAAGATGTTAGGAGTTTCTTGGGACATGCAGGTTATTATAGGCATTTCATCAAATATTTCAGAAAAATGGTAGCACCTTTGTACACTCTCCTAACAAAAGGTGTTGAGTTCCACTAGACAGAGGACTGTGACAAGGAATTCTTTGATCTCAAAGCAACTTTAACTCATGATCCTATCCTCAAAGGTACTAATTGGGAGCTTCTTTTTCACATTCATACATATGCATCAGACTATTCTATAGGAGCAGTCTTAGGACAAAAAGAAGGAGCTATTGAGAATGCTATTTATTTTGTTAGTAAGAACTTGCAAGGAGCTAAATTCAATTATACAGTGACAGAAAAAGAGATGCTGGAAGTGATCTATGCCCTTAACAAATTCATGCACTACATAACAGGATATTAGATCTTTGTGCACACAAACCATGCAACAATTAAATACCTAATGAATAAGCCCTTGATCTCAGGTAGGATAGCAAGATGGTTATTGATGATGTAGGAGTTTGACATAACAATTGTGGATAAACCGGGGAAGACCAATGTTGTTGTAGAATTTCTTTCAAGGTTGACTACATTAGAGGACAATCAAGTCATTGATGACTTTCCCTGATGAACACTTATTTTCCATTAGTGTGCATACACCCTGGTATGCTGACATAGCTAATTATTTGGTCACAGGGAGAGTTCCTCTTCACTTCTCTCCAAAAGAGAGAAGGGTGCTCATTAAGAAAACTTTTCCTTTTTCACGGATTGTTGGATGTTTGTTCTACACTGGACTAGACCATGTCATGAGGAGATGTTTGAGGGAAGATGAGACATATGATATATTGCATGCATGTCACAATGAACCCTATGGAGGGAATTTTTCAGCCAAGAGAACAACAATGAAAATTTTGAACATAGGATATTATTGGCCCACACTCCACAAGGATGTAGGGAGATATACAAGAAAATGTGATAGATGCCAGAGGATGGGCTGGACAACCAAATCTGATGAGATGCCACTTTACCCCTAGGTAGTAATCACTCCATTTGATAAATGGGGATTGGATTTTATAGGACCCATTGATCCTCCATCAAATGGTAAATCCTATATCTTGGTATGCACTGATTATGTAACCAAGTGGGTAGAGATTAAGGCCATGAAGCACGCAAGAGATAATAAGGTTGCAAAATTTCTTTATGAGGAAATTTTCACATGGTATGGGGTTCCAAGAGAGATAGTGATTGATCAAGGGGCAGAATTCACCTCAACCCTTATCGCCCTCAGGAAAATGGCCAAGTTGAGGTGACAAATAGGGAAATTAAAGCCATTCTAACCAAAACAATGGCTATCCATAGAAAGGATTAGGAAAATAGGCTGCTAGAAGCTATCTGGGCCTATAGAACCAATTGGAAGATAACCACTGATTTTACTCCTTTTGAGTTTTTGTATGGAAAGACAACTATGATTCCCATTGAATTTGAGCATAAGACTCTTAGGACTGCACTAGACTTAGGGATGGATATCTCTGAGGCACAAAGGGATAGAATCATGCAATTGAATGCTTTGGATGAGATGAGGAAGGTAGCCTTGCATCACATAGAGGTAGTGTAGAATCAGAGAATAAAGTGGCATGGAAAATTCATAAAGGACAATAAATTCCAGCCAAGTGACTGGGCACTGCTTTATGACTCAAGGTATCAAGATAATGTACGAAAATTGTAGACAAGGTGGCTAGGACCATATGAGGTTGCTGAAGTCTTCTCCAATGGGGTTGTTCAACTCACTATCATTGACCTTGTCAGATTTAAGCTACTTGTCAATGGTCATTGCCTCAAGTTGTATCACAAGCCAACTTCCAAGGAGGAATTCCTACAACAATTCACTCAACATGCAACACCTGAACTTCCTGCAACCAAAGGAAGTAGACCTAGTGTCCCTCCTTCTTGCTAACTAAGGTACGTAACTTGTCATAATAAAGACTTCCAATTTTTTGGGAGTCCACTTCTTCATTCATTCACCCATTTGCACATTCATCTCCACCTTTCTCTCTCTTCCATCATGCTGCCATAACTTCACTTCATTCCACTTCACTTCATTTTATCTCCACTTTCATTAATTTCTCAACTAACTTCTTAAAAGGTGACCAATACTTCCTCAATATTCTTTGCAACAAATATTCCACGAATTCAGGTACATGCGTATCAATTTGTTACATCTTAATTATCTTTTAGTACATTCATTTAATTACTGTACATTAATATAAACGTTCTCCATACCATGTGATTATTCTCTTCCCTTGTCAAATTGTCATTACTACTTTGCATGTGAGGACACATGCTAAAATTTAGGTTGGGGGGGAAGTGTGAATACCATGTCCACGTGTCATTCCATGTTGGTCCATGTCAGCAAAGTCTAAATTGAGCCAATTTGAATTCTGAGTGAGGTGACGACTCATATGCATGAGATGACATCAATCACCGCCATTTTTCTTGATCATATCATTCATTTATTACTCCTTTACTACCTTTATTTCCTCTTCATATTCCTAAGTCGCCAAAAAGGTAAAATTTAGACAACATTGGCATTGGGAATTCAACAACATTGGAGGAAGGAGAAATTTTTCTTTTAGATGAAGATTGCAGGAAGGGAAACCTTGTAGAGTGATTGTTTAATTGTAGAAAGAGAGGTGGGTTAATTAGAAATGAACCCATGATTCATGATGTTGTGCTGTAGGATGCACCTGCCCAGGCCAAGTTTAGAAATTGTGGGTGGTTCGATTATTTCCTGAAGTTGAATGACTATAATGAAGATGTTGTGTTGGAATTTACACAAACATTTTCTGAAGGAAAATCCATGGTAAAAGGGTTGCAGGTAATAGCTACTGAAGAAAAGATTGCAGAAGTTATAGGGTTGCCTGCCGATGGTGAACATTACCCTGCTACTAGAGATGCTAGGTTAGCTAGGGATGAATTTACAGAACCTGGTGACCCTCCATTGAATGTAGACAAGCAAGGTTCAAAGAGAACCTCTCTCCCTAAGCCATGGAAGAAAATAGTTGTGTACGTTGTAAAGTACATCACTTGTGAAGGGCACCAGTCGAACCTACATTCTGTGCACTTCAAAATCCTGAATCATATGAGGCATGGGAAAAGAATGAACATGCCAAATGTATTATATCATCTCCTTTCAATCATGGTGGCTGAAACTCAAAAAGGTAGGGATAATTCTATTTCCCACCATTGTTTGATCAAATTATTAGTAGAGAAGTCTCTACAGGATGTGTTTGATATGACTTGGGAAGAATTCTTAAATATTGATCAATTTAGACCAGAGCATTTGTGACCTAGGGCTTTTCCTCAACCTCGTAGGGCTGGTAGGAGAGTGAGCAATGTTGAAGCCACTCTTGGAGCCTCAAATTTTTGTGCAAGCCCTAGTGTAAACCCTCCTGTAGCTAAAAAAACTATGGAGATTAGTTCTTCTAAGACAAAACATTTAGACAAAGAAAGTTCCTCTTCAAATTCTGATGATGATGTCCCTCTTGGAATCCTAGTGCGAACTAGGGCATAGAAGAAAAAGGCAGAAATGAGGAAGGGAAAAGCTAAAAAGAAAATGACAGAAAAAGAAGTGCCAAGTTCTAAGAAATGGAAGGTTGGCACTATTCTTCCTACAGTCGAAGAGAAACATGAGAGCCCTCCTAGGAAATTGAGATTATTTGGGCCAGCCTTTGGTGTATCTCTAGAAGGAAGCCCTAGGTTGCAAGGAACATCACAAAAGGACATAGAAGCCCCAATGGGGTAGGTGAATGTTGAGGAAAAGGAAATATTTGAGGAAGCAACAAATATAACGTTGGCAAAGCTTGTTGCCATGGTAGAACAAGTTGAAAGTCAAGAGCACAAGGAGGATTAGGAGCTCCTGCAACAAGAGTAAGAGAAATAATTCCTGTAGCAAAATCAAGAACCCCTGCAGCTGGAATTGGATGAACAATCAGAACCCCTGCAGCCAGAATTGGTTGAGCAATTAGAATCCTTGTAGCTGGGGCCACATGAAGAGCAATCATCAATGACAAGATATTTTTTGGAGAATCCCTATAGCTGGGGCCACATGAAGAGCAAGCATCAATGACAAGATATTTTTTTGGTAGGAATACATAAGCCCTCTAATTTTTCAATGCACATGGTAGCCATGAACTTATGGAATGAGATGGAAACGAGGGAAGAGGAATGGAAAGAGGAGAAATGTAGGCTAAAGGAGGAGATTGAGAAGAAAAATGAGGAGATTAAAGAGAAGAATACAAAAATTGTTGCTTTAAAGGAAAAGGTAGACAATATAGCAGTCTTAGTACCTTAGATATTAGAGTGCAAGACTCCTCCAAGGGTCTATGCTCTATATTTGAAGGAGAAGAATCTTTATTTTAAACTAGAAAGGATTATTTCAGGTTTGAATCCTTCCATTGAGACTCCTCTTGAATTTTTCTAGGCTTATTAGATTGCTCCTCCTGAAATGAAAAACTTGTTGTGTGAATTCTATTTGCATAATTATGTTGTGTCCCAAGATCATGATTGGAATCCATTGTTGTATGCTGGGGATATGCAATTAAGGGAATTTATGTCCTAGATACAAAATGAAGTTAGTTGGGGACAATAGTTTAGGACTTATAGGAAAATAGAATCCAACACTCCCCTACCCATCAAGGCTAAATCTAGAAACCCAGGAGACATTCTCAGAAGGTTGATTAATCTGATGCTATATTTGCATTCTTAGTTTTTCAATAATACAGTTATGTTGCTTGATTGTACTCATGCTTTCCAATGAATAAATGAAGTTATAAGTTTGTGCATTTGAGTTTACATTTGTCTTAAGGGATACTCATACAAGGGGGCCTACTTGGTGAGCATTCCATAATTTAGTTTAGTTATTACTTTTTGTTCAACAATTAGTTAAGAATCTGGCAACTATCTATTCTTGTAGCCAAAGTAGACAAAGTAGTTTCCTGTCTATTTGCTCACATTTTCATTTATGTCATGCATTTCAACTTAGTATAGTTGTTGGTTGATTTTTAGTACTTATGTTATTTCTTTCCAAGCAATTTAATTTCAACATTATGTCTTTCTTAGCTATAGAATGAATATGGCTAGTATGGACTCCTATTGCACATACTGTGCTGACCCATTTCAAGTCTATGTCCCTGGATTGACAAGTTAAATGCACCTTCATGATTATTGAGATAGCTATTCAGATTAGATGTCCAATCTTTGAATCAAAACTTTAAGGGCTTAGTTGATAAGTCATTGTAGGAGGTCAAAACTTGCTTCATACTTGCATACTTGCAAATTGCAACAATATTACAATCCTTCAATATTTGCTTTGGTCTTAGTCATAGTCATAGTTGCTCATCAAGAATCTAAGGGAAAACACCATTTTGTAGCAAATGGATAGGGGCAATGAAGGTCAATCATGGAGGGCATGAAGAATGTTTGGTGAAGCTTTCCTTTGTTTTATGCATTTTTACTCCATTGTACTTCATTTCTTAGCTAGAGTTTTGTTTATGCATTTAATTTCACGCTAACCTAAATTTTTTCCTTAGTTACAATATATATATATATATACACACACACATTATCAAATGTAAATCATAAAATGCATTCATTAACTTTCAATTACATAAAATCAAAATGAAATTATTAAATTTCAATCACAAAGACTTATCTTAGAAGCAATGAACACAAGCAAATGTAAGGGTACATGGCCTGCCCTACCTTGGCAGTGCTATGTGCCTGGATTGGCATGGCAGTGGACACCTGGGAAAGGAGCTCCCCAATACATAATGGAGTATGAACCTAAGGAAACACATCAACCAAGGTGATAAGAGCTATTTGGTAGAAGAGCCTCAAGGAGATCTTGTCACATGGGGTGAATGATAACAGGTTGGGCACAACTTGAGTTTGATGAAAATCCCTTAGAAACTTTCAAGCAAAAGCAATTGGCTGGGGGAGAAAATGAGGGACGCATGACTGCAGGTTAAACACAAAATGTATTTGCAGAAAAGGCTTAGGAAACTTTCAAGGAATGTGATTAGCAAGTGTATAGATGTCGTCTTCATGGAATGCAATGATTGCAGGATATGCACTGAATGGGATTGAAAATAAATATTTTAGAAACTTTTCTGCAAAAGCAATCAATAAAGGAGGAAACATAGAATACAACGGAAACCTAAAATAAATGCACCGGTAATGGCAATTGAAACATTGCTTACCCAGAAGAAAATATATTGTTCAAGGTCATAGAGAAATAATTTTTCAAGATTATCAAAAGAAATTCATGAAGACAAAAGTTGTAATCCAAGTTTGTTTCATTCACAGGAAAGATAGAAAATCAACCATTTACTTTTAGAAAACAAAGAGAAAAAAATCAATCAAATTAATCATACACATGGGCAAGCATTTGTAAACAAGAGATCAAAATCCAACTTGGATCCAATGCTTAGTAGGAGGGAAATTTGATGCCAAGCTCAAGCTTCCACTTGCAAATCCAATTTCTCCAAATCCCCAAACGAATTTCCAAAAGCCCCCAATTTCCAGCAAGATCAACATTATATGAAAATTTACAAGCGAATTCTTTCTCCCTTCATTTCCCAAAAAATAAAACCGAATGAAATCTCTAAAACCAAAAATATTTACAAGAAGTCGAAGCAATATTCGGTGTATGGGAATTTACAACTATCCCAATTGATTATAGTTAGTTTTAGTTTAATTTATTAAATCAATAGTCAATTAAAAATAATTCATTTAAAATTCGTAATTACGATAGATGCCCAATTTCACTCAATGGGTAAAACCATTTACCCACATTTATTTTCATATTATAATTAATCATATAACCCAACTTTATAATATTTTACCTTATTATTATTTATTAATTTCAACATTACATTATAAATTTATTTCATTATTAATTATGGTTATATATTTGTTTATATTTATATATTTATTTATGAAAGTGTACCTTTTTCTTAGCAAATTAATTTAATGCATAAGATAACCAAGGCAGATCATTAGACAAATATAAACTAAATAAAAAAAAAAACCCAAATGATTACTTGATCACTATCTAGGGTCGAAAAGCAAAACCACAAGCAACACTAATTGACCAAACTAACATATTGACAAAACTCACGGGGTGCCAAACTAGATACTCATCCTCTTCGAGCATGATGGCTAGGGTAGGGGATCAAGTGTTATATCCAATCAACTAATCCATTGGGTTCAAGGCACACTCAAACTTTCCAATTTAGGTGGAGTCAACACCTAGTACCTACAACCTGCAACACACAAAACAGTCATGCACATACATGTAAATAGACACACTGTGAAAGGGAATTACAATGTCGCAGGGTACTCACAAGTGAGATGCGAAACCATCCCTTTCACTCAATTACATAAATAAAACAACACCTAGTAATCAAATCAACTCATATACAATCAGTTACATAACAATCCAGATAAGATCAATCACATGATAATTGCATAATAGTCATGATAAGATAATCACATAGTGCTCATGATAGGGTTAAAGTCTTCATAATCAAATAAAACTATATACTAATCATAACATGTGCATAAAACCTCATTAACACATACCTTTAGATATCCCTATTAGTTTACCTTCATCTCCAAGTTCCAAAGCCAAACTACTTGCACATCCACAATGAAAATGGAGGGGCACTACAAACCTCCTAACTTTAATTTACTAGATTTGATATGAGAATAGTTCTATGATACACTTACAAATAAAGTTTTACTTGACCTCCTGCATCCTTCTAGTTCATATCCCATTACCTGCAATTGCACTCATCCATGTTTACATGAATTTCTTGTAATTTTCGTTCTCTTAACATATGACCTATAGTAGAACTACCTAAAAATATTCTAGTTTTGTATAGCTTGGTTGAGAAAATAGTATAAAGAATATGTGAGAAAGAAATATAGTGTGGGTACGCACTGTGTGACTCTACATTGAGAGTCTCCATGAGGTTGTTTATACTGCCATACTCAATCTCAGTTACTGCTCCATGCAGTTTGGATAATGTTAGCTTCACAATACCATTATCCAAAACCAATTGTATAAAACCATGGAGAGAAAATGGGTAAGAAGGGAAGAAAAGAAAGCCAATGCACAAAGATGTGTAAAACACATGTAATGTAATGCAATTCAAGAGAATAAGTGAATAGTGATTATATGGTTTGAAAAAGTATTGACTAGCACGTTTCCTCCTTTCATATTGTTCTTGGTCTAAATGAAAATTTGCTTACAAACCAAGCGAAATTTCTGTGAGAAGAAGACTTTATAAAAAATATGATTTGAAATTTCAATCCAAATAAAAATGCATAGTTGAATCCAAAAAATTGCATGTAATTCTTATGGACTGTGGAAAAATCATTCCTACTAGAAGTCTTTATTTTAAAACAATCAATTATACCATGACAAGCTTTTTACTTAGCTTTTAATTTGAGAATTTTTATATTATAAATCTTTTATAATTAGATAGATATTTTAAATCATTTATTATTTTATATTTAGATGTTTAGATATATTTAGACTTTAGTGGTAGTTATAGAAGTACATGGTTCAATATTTTTATTGAGATTCTTTTAATATATTATATTAATATTTAAGTAGAGTTAAACTTTAGTAAACAATAAAATTATTATTTATAGTATGAAAATAAAATGCAACTGTTAATCCTTATTCAATCATATTCATAAATTAGATAGTAAAGTAAACTTACAAATCTTTTGTTAATTTATATATAAAGAAAATATACTTTTATAAAATTATAAGTTACAAAATATATATTTTAAAACAATCATTATATCATCATCTCCCCATTATCATGGTTTGTCACAAATTTTTTGGATGGATTTTTAATTTTAGAATTTATTATAGAATTAATTACATATTTTAATTTTTATTTATTATATTTAAATATTTCAATATATTTACAATTCTAAAAATATATACTATAAATTATTTTAATTTGAAATAATTAATTATACATTTTAATTATATAAATATTATAAATATATCATCTAATATTTTTTATTGAGTTTTTTCTAAATATATAATATTAATATTCAAGTAGAACTATATTTTCATGAATAATAAAATTATTATTTCAGTCTAAAAAAATAAAGTGATTGCCAATATCTATTTTATCATGTTCATAACTAAAACAAATTTCTATATCATACATATTTTCCAAATGCTGAAATCTATTATAAATAATAATTTAAACTGTCAAGATCAACACAAGATTTAGACATTATCAATCTATTCATGAATAGTTATATATATAAAATATCCACCCACAATATATGGATCTTATCCTATTTAGCATATTTCTATGCTTTTGAGAATTCCTAGTTATTTTATTTTATTTTCTTATAAAGAGTCGAACACAACAATATACAAACACTAGATTGTGCTTTGATTAAAGTAGAAATACCAATATAAATCAAAGTTTTGATTAAAAAAAATCTTGAAGTATGAGACTTGCCTAACCCTTGAGATCCGAGTTTACTAATTTGTGAGCCACACAACTTCTGAAACTGCAAGTGTTCAACACTGCCTTGGATTTCTATCATCTTTTGTTGGCATCTTTCTCTATTTATGTTATGATATTACCATGTACTCAAATATGAGCACAAAAAATGTTTCAATAGTCACTTCTTGAAAACCAATAGTTTGGGTTAAAAACACCCATTCAACCTTGCACTTGTACTTGCTTGTCCTTGCCCAGCGTGAACACAATATGAGCTTGCACTAGTTCACACTTAGAAAATTCTAAAGGCTATTTGAATATTTCACAGGCCTAGAAACCTGAACTCCCTCAAAGCAAGATATACCTGTATATGTACAAATTTCTATTTATACTCGACACTTCAAGTGGCAATTTAGTACTACAACACCATAACATCTTAAAAGTCTAGTAAAATTAACTTTTCCTACTTCATGTGTACAAGTAAATCTTCTTATCAATTTGATTTTCCACAAACTTAACATATTATCAAATTACAATAAGAGACTTAACAATAAGAACCAAATATGTGGTAGAATTGTGGGAGTGTTTTAAAAAACCTTTTAAATTCTAGTATGGCCTAATGAGATTACCTCAAATCTAAGACTAGAATTTGGGAAATCCCTTGCAATGAAAAAATCCCATCTTCGAACAAAGGAAACACCAGCTTGCTCTTCTGTAGCTGTGACTACACTGAACTAGCTTCCCTCAATCTTGCATTCAAACTCAACTACTTGTAAATCTTAAGTGGCACCTCCTAACTTTAATTAATTGGATTTTCTATGAGAATAGTTCTATGATACACTTACAAATCAAGTTTTAGTTGACGTCCTGCATCCTTCTAGTTCACATTACAATACCTGCAATTGCACTCATCCATGTTTACATAAGTTTCTTGTAAATTTTCTTCTCTTAACATATGCCTTGCAGTAGAACTACCTAAAAATATTCTAGTTTTGTATAGCTTGGCCAAGAAAATAGTATAAAGAATGTGTGAGAAAGAAATATAGTGTGGGTACCCTTTGTGCGACTCTATATTGAGAGTCTCCATGAGGTTGTTCATACCACTATACTCAATCTCAGTTATTGCTCCATGCGGTTTGGATAATGTTAACTTCACAATATCGTTATCCAAAACCAGTTGTATAAAACCATGGAGAGAAAATGGGTAAGAAGGGAAGGAAAAGAAGCCGATGCATAGAGATGTGTAAAACACATGTAATGTAATGTAATGTAATTCAAGAGAACAAGTGAAAAGTGATTACATGGCTTGAGAAAGTATTGACTACCATGTTTCTTCCTTTCATATTGTTCTTGGTCTAAATGAAAATTTGATTACAAACCAAGCAGAATTGCTCTGAGAAGAAGATTTAATAAAGAATATGATTTGAAGTGTTGATCCAAATAAGCATGCACAGTTGAATCCAGAAAATTGCATGTAATTCTCATGGAATGTGGAAAAATCATTCCTACTAGAAGTCTTTATTTTAAAACAATCAGTTATACCATAAAAAGCTTTTTACTTAGCTTTTAGTTTGATAATTTTTATAATATTATAAATCTTTTACAATTAGATAGATGTTTTAAATTGTTTATTATTTTATATTTAGATGTTTAGATATATTAATACTTTAGTGGTAGTTATAGAAGTATATGATTCAATATTTTTTAATTGAGATTCTTTTAATATATTATATTAATATTTAAGTAGAGTTAAATTTTAATAAACAATAAAATTATTATTTATAATATAAAAATAAAATGCAATTGTCAATCCATATTTAATCATGTTCATAAATTAGATAGTAAAGCAAACTTACAAATCTTTAGTTAATTTATATATAAAGAAAATATACCTTTATAAAATTAGAAGTTATAGAATATTTATTTTAAAACAATTAGTTATACCATCATCTCCCCATTATCATGGTTTGTCACAAACTTTTTAGATAGAATTTTTGTTTTTAAAGCAAAGGCAATAAGCCCATATATTTTTAGATGGATTTTTAATTTTAGAATTAATTACATATTTTATTTTTTATTTATTATATTTGAATATTCAATATGTTTACAATTCTAAAAAATATGTACTTTAAATTATTTTAATGTGAAATAATTAATTATACATTTTAATTATATAAATATTATAAATATATCACCTAATATTTTTATTGAGTTTTTTTTAAATATAGAATATTAATATTCAAGTAGAACTATATTTTCATGAATAATAAAATTATTATTTCAGTCTAAAAAATTAAAGTGATTGTCAATATCTCTTTTATCATGTCCATAACTAAAACAAATTTCTATATCATACTTATTTTTTCAAATGTTGAAATCTATTATAAATAATAATTTAAACTTTCAAGATTAGCACAAGATTTAGACATTATAAATGTAACGCCCTACCACGCAACCCTAGAGGAAGTTGCAATTAACTACTCAAACATACTATTTTTTTTTTTTGTTTAAGTACAATAACATGCAAGTTCACTACCCATTGCCAACAACCTCTAAGGTTACGAGACTGAGATTACTTAAAACCCAAACAAGAAACATGAATTGAAACCATAACATTTAATTACTTAATAAATTAAGAACACATACATTCCATACATGATAATTTACATCAAAGAATAAAAGATACCACATGTTTTCAAATAACGATAATTGAACAATAAGATTACATCTCTCATTCCTCGAATGAGGTAAATTCAATAAACAAGGTTACATAATACAACTTCCACCTCGATAACAAATGAGGGGTGATAATTATAAGATTCAACTAAAAAGAATAAAGCATGAAATGAAATTGGATCCCACGAGCTCTCTAACTGGAAATCTCATCCATACGAACAAGGAGAAAACCCAATGGAGTAAGGTGCACATTCCACCCAACCAAGTGATACCCAAAGGCTCACCCCCCGTGCTAGGAGATAGTAACAAGGAATCCTATACAAGGCCATCAACTTCTAAACACATGCTAACTCACACTGACACAACCAATCACATGAACCAAACAACCATAAGAATAACACAAGTACAAATCTAACATCACTAACATAAGTCACATTGCTTTCAGAAATAAAACAGATTAGGTATGATAAGAAGATCATACACATAAAACCAAATACCAACTGTTGTCGTAGAAAGAGTGTCATCACATAGCTCGACATGGGATATCCTTTGGGAATCTTCATAGGCTCTGATCCCCACTATGGGATATCCTGGTGGCCTCAACCGAATCCCGGCCCCCATACTCACTCATGCGGAATCAAATACCTCTCGTAAAGACAAGATAGATGACCTTGCTATTCCAGGCCTTCCCACTCATCCCAAGCCTATACGAGCACTTGTGTCTATGAGTGAGGCTAAATTATATTGATTAGTGTGAAATACTACCCAAACTTCTAAGTATATTGTTGTAGTTATCACTTGATTAAACCACCTTTGCATGTTATCTAGTTTACCTCTTTGGGATCTAGCGCCTAACAAAAGCCACTCTTCTACTTGACAACACATACAACCCAATCACCAAGGGAATCCCAAGTGCATACTAACAAGATAAAACCACTCCAACTCTAGGAGGAACACATAATTAAAAACTCACTCCAAACACTGGAGGCAACAAAACACATAATCCACTCCTTCCAAAGGAGACACAAACCACATAAACCACTCCTAATCCAAAGGAGGCACAAATCACATAAACCACTCCTAATCCAAAGGAGGCACAAATCACATAATCCACTCCTAATCCAAAGGAGGCACAAACCATCCCCGTTCGTGAAAACTGGGTAAAAAAATAGGATACAACTATATGCACTACCCAAGACAAAAAAAAGGTTGAATAACATTTTACAACAACCCACACAATTAAATGAAAACCCCGTTTGGAAGACTTACATGAATAATTCACTCCATTTGTTGAACAACGACAATGAGAGAAAACGCATAACAAAAAGACACTTTTGGCAATTAAATAACCTACTTTAGGATTTCCTAAATCCAAGCAATGCAATGACATATTGCATGTAATCAATTAAAATAGGATTACTAAATCCAAGCAAAGCAATAATACATCGTTTGTAAACATCCAAAGTAAGTAAAATTACATTTGCAACATTAAGTATTTCAAAAACCCTAATTGTTTAATTCCATTCACAATTTAACTCAAGGACTAAACCAATTACTTTACTTCAAATTTTCACAATTACAATTAATAATAAGAATCAATTTTTTAAAAAATAAAAAAAAAAACATTTTCTTATAGAATCACCCTTTGCATCTTTTCTAATAAAAATACTCTAAAAATAATTATATTTAATTAACTCAATTAACATAACTTGCGAATACTCAAAAGTAAATACAATTACATTTGCAACCTTGAGGAATTTAAAACTAATAATTTAATTCCGTTTTCTCCAATTACACATAATAATAAAAATCAAATTTTAAATAAAATCATTTTATTATAAAGTCTATTTTATTTTTTCTTTTTGCATATGGTAATAAAATAATCATCTTAAAATCCATATATTTAAATATACAAATATTATTTAAATATATATTTAAAAATCATTTTATATTCCAACTAATTAAAATAAATTCCAATTTTTAAAATATATAATATATATAAATAATAATAAAAATTTATTTAAATAATAATATAATATATAATATAAAATTAAATAAAAATAAATAAATTAAAAAAAGTGATTTCTTTTATGCCCCACGGGCCCCCAAAGGAGGAGGACGCAACCATAGGCTACACCCAACCTCCCTTAGTGGACGCGGTGTTGCCTGTGGCATCGCTTCCCCCACACATAGTGTGGGGAGCGCTGCCACAACAACGCCCTCCACTGGGGGTGTGGTTGTGGCAGCCACGACTATCCCCCTCCCCAAACCATAAATTTATTTAAAAAGATTAAATCTCTTTATTTTTTATAAAAACACAGAGAAAAATTTCTCTATTTCTGGTAATTCCCAGAAATCAAAAATCCTTTTTTTTTTGACAGAAAATTTTCTTTCAAATAGGGAAAAATTTCCCGAATAAACTCATACAAAAAAAATCTATATATATATTTATATATATATACAAAATTTCCATTTAACACTCAAATTGGACAATTTTTGCCCACATAAATTTTCAAAAAACTAATTTCTTGATTCCAAATTTCTGAATAAATTCTAAATCTAAACACAGAATAATTTCCTTTTTTTTTGAATAAATCCTTTTTTTTGCCAAATTTTAGAATAAATCCTTTTTGACAATTTTTTTTTTCAAACAGCGAAAAATTTCCCAAATAAACTCATACAAAAATAATCTATATATATATATATTTATATATATAACAAACAAACATATAAATATATACAAAATTTCCATTTAACACTCAAATTGGACAAATTTTTCCCACATAAATTTTTAAAAAACTAATTTCTTGATTCCAAATTTCTGAATAAATTCTAAATCTAAATAGAGAATGATTTCTATTGTTAAATCTTCAAAACGAAAACTAATTTCTTGATTTCAAATTTTTGTTGAAGAGTTTGTATTTTCCACAAGAATCTAAAAATCTTCTATGTGTTCAATAGGGTTTTCAGATTGTTTCCAAGCAAGTTTTCAAAAATGAAAATGCACATTTTCAAAACAACAAAACAAGGTAGAATCTGTGATCTGAAGCTTGAAGAAGAGCTTGAAGAAGAAAAGTTGAGCTTCCCTTCAAGATATTTTTTCCAAAGTTCTTTCAAAATCCTCACCCAAATCCAATAATGCATAACTCCAACAAGAATACCTTCATTTTTTTTTTAACAACAATTTTCTCCAAAATGAAATATCTTCCCCAAATTTAGTCAACCTTCAAAATATCCCATCCACCATAGTTATTACTCCCTCTATGCATTTTAGAGATATTTTGTTTTCTTTATAAAAAAAAAAATTAAAACCAAATTTCTTTTCAATATGACTTTATTACTTTTTCAAAAATTTCTATTTCAAAAAGCATTTGAAACTTTTAAAATTTTCTTTTCAAAAATCATTTAACACTTTTAAATTCCAAAATGAATAACTTAATTCAATTCCACACAATTAATTTAATTAATCAATAACATAAATCTAATCCAAGATTAGATTATGTTATTAATTAAATTAAATTAAATAACATTTCAAACATTATAACTAAATTTATTTAATAAGCAACTTAAATACATAAAGCCATTTATTTACTTTTTCCAACTTGAAATTAAATAAAATCACAGAGAGATGAACAACAAAGAAGCAACTTAATCCAACTAAAACTTGACTACACACTATGACTAGGGTGATGACTTGGAACAAAAAACCTAGCTACTATCTCCCAATCGAATACCGTTGGCCAGTGGACACGCTCAACCCTGTGAAACCAGGTGGAGTCGATGTCCTATACCTATCAACCTGCGAACAAAGAGTATATTGAACATGCATATATATAACATAATAAAACACACCGTGAAGAGGAAATCACAGAATCGTAGGGCACTCGCAAGCGAGTGATGCGATCTCGTCCCCTTCACCAATACACACATCATAGACTGATAGTTCCATCATAAACAAATATCTCATGCAATAACATGTTACAATAACTAATCATCATTACACTAATTAAAACATGTCAAATAAAGCATCAGATAAGATACATCACATCACACAAATAGACTATCACTCTATAAATAGCAATCAAATAACACACACATGATAAAGTATCTCAATAACCAAAAAGCACATCAAAGCAAACAAGGACACACTGTCCAACCAGAAAGCAAAACAGAGGGGTATTACAATAAATCTATTCATGAATAGTTATATATATAAAATATCCACCCCCAATATATGGATCTTATCTTATTTAGCATATTTCTGTGCTTTTGAGAATTCTTAGTTATTTTATTTTATTTTCTTATAAAGAGTTGAAAACAACAATATATCAACACAAGATTGTGCTTTGATTAAAGTAGAAATATTAATATAAATTAGCTTTGATTAAAAAAAAAAGCTCAAAGTATGAGACTTTCCCAACCCTTGAGATCCGATTTACTGGATTGGTGAGCCACTTAGCTTTTGAGAATGCAAGTGTTCGGCACCGCCCTGACTTTCTATCATCTTCTATTGGCATCTTTCTTTGTTTATGGTCTAATATTACCATGTACTCAAATTTGATCACCAAAAATGTTTCAATAGTCACTTCTTGAAAACCAATAGTTTAGGTTAAAAATACCCATTCAACCTTGCACTTGTACTTACTTGTCCTTGCCCATCTTGAACACAATACAAACTTGCACTAGTTCACAGTTAGGAAATCCTGAAGGCCTTTCGAATATTGCATAGGCATAGAATCCTGAACTCACTTGAAGCAAGATATACCTATACATGTACAAATTTTTATTTATACTGTACACTTCAAGTGACAATTTAGTACTACAATGCCATAACATGTTAAAAGTTCAATAAAATTAACTTTGCTTGCTTCATGCATACAAGCAAATCTTCTTATCAATTTTCTTTTTCGCAAACTTAACATATTATCAAATTACAATAAGAGACTTAACAATAAGAACCAAATATGTGGTAGAATTGTGGTTTGGGTATTTTAAAAAACCTTTTAAATTCCAGTATGGTCTAATGAGATTACCTCAAATATAAGTTAATTGGAATTTGGGTAGTCCCTTGCAACAAAAAAATCCATCTTCGAACAAAGCAAAACTCCAGCTTGCTCTTCTGTAGCTGTGACCATACTAAACTGGCTTCCCTCAATCCTGCATTCAAACTCAACTACTTATAAATCTTAAGTGACACCTCCTAAATTTAATTAACTGGATTTGATATGAGAATAGTTCTATGATACACTTACAAATCAATTTTTAGTTGACTTCTTACATCCTTCCAGTTCACATCCGAGTACCTGTAATTACACTCATCCATGTTTACATAAATTTCTTGTAATTTTCCTTCTCTTAACATATGCCATGTAGTAGAACTACCTAAAAATATTATAGTTTTGTATAGCTTGGCCAAGAAAATAGTATAAAGAATGTGTGAGAAAGAAATATTGATGCAACCAACAACCGAGCGCCTTTTCAAGCTGTCAATTGTTGTAGCCCAAACCACTCTATTACAATACTTAAAGAAAATAAAATGCAACAAAAAGTAACTTTAGCAGAAAATAAACATGGTATTTTCATTCTCATAAGCGAAAAGACTGAAAATTACAAGCATCTCCCATTACAAGTGCTTCCATTTGAAAACAACACTACTCAATCAAATTGGGTATAAGTTTTTCTCATCCTACAAACAAAACAATGCAATTTTTTTTTTAAAATACCAAAAAGCAACTACAGGAAACACATAACAACAACAAATCATCTCTCCTCTCATGGACGCCTAGGAAAGGTATGCCCTAGTTTTGCATCAAAATCCTTAATATTTTCTTCATCTTTTCAATATCAAGCTTCTTCTATTCATTTGGGAAATGGAATCCTCATTCAATCTATAGCAAATTCATCAAAAACTAGTCCAAAAAAGTAGGGCATAACTTCACCTGCATGCAATCAATAAGGCACTTTGAAATTGGCTTATTCTAGAACCTCCTTCTTTTCCACTACTTGGGTGCCCAACTTCAAATTCCCAACAAAGAAAATAAAAACAAGTTATAAAATGCTCCAATAATGGAGAAAAAACATATGGGGCATGGCCTTTTGGGCTTCCAAGATAAATCCCATTTTTCACTTTTTCGGGACCATAAACTTGCTAAAATTCACCCATTCTTTTACTAAGAAAATTAATCTCCATAATCTCAACCTTGGAGAGACAAGTTAGATAAAATAACCTTTTTCCTACAAGCCAAAAATCAAACCAAGAAAAAAATTAGAATAAATAAAATAACATAGGAAATAGAGCTCTTTTGGTTGTGCAAGATAGTTGTGATTTTCCTGGATGCTCCTGCATCAAACAACTAGGGTAAGAAAAAAGAATGTTCCATGAACATTCAATTTGGAGGTGGAATACCAAGCTTGTATAGCTCAAGAGAAACAATCCTTGTGGCCTCTTCCATCTTCTTTCCCTTCAATTTGGAGGTGGAATACCAAGCTTTTATACTCCTTTCCTCGTGTTTTCTTGACTACTCTAAAATCAATAACCTCATCCAATTCTTCATTTAGTTTGGTTGGAAGTTGTTGTTTCCAATGTACCAAATATTATGCATCAGAACCATCATTGTTGCCCTCTTTTACCTCTTCACCATGAAACTTATACAAATCAGCAACATTGAAGATTGGTGATATATCAATCTCTGGAGGCAAGTCAATTTCATAGGCATTCACTAAAAAATTTCTGAGCACCCTGCATGGTCCAATCTTTTTATGTTGTAGCTTGTTGTAGGTGCCTTGAGGGAATATTTCCTTCTATAGGTGGGCTAAAACCAACTCTCCCACCTCAAATTCTTGAGCTCTTCTTTTCAAATCTGCATGAGCCTTGTATTTTTGTGCACTAGTTTCCAACTTCTCCTTAATTTCTTGATGAAGTTCATGCATATAGTCAACATAATCTTCAGCTGCTGCACTTTTCCTTCCCAAATCTGCACTATCTCTTAATTCATGAACCCCTTAGGACTGAAACCATAAACAATTTGGAAAAGGCTCTTACTTGTGCTTCGATTTATGGAGTTGTTATAGGCAAATTCAACTTGTGCTAGTATTAGATCCCACTGTTTTTTCCTCCCATCTATCAAGCATCTCAACAACTTTCCAAGGCTCATATTTACCACCTCTATTATCCCATCTATTTGAGGATGATAGGTTGAACTATAAGTTAAATGAGTACCCAATCTTTTCCATATTGTCCTCCAAAACTGACTAACAAACTTGGTGTCTCTATTGGAAACAATACTCCTTGGCAAGCCATGTAATCTAACAACCTCTTTGAAAAACAAATTGGCTATATGTGAAGCATCATTAGTATTTTTGCATGGAATAAAGTGAGCCATTTTTGAAAATCTATCAACTATGACAAAGATGGAATCATTACCTTTTTGAGTCTTAGACTGATATAGTCTTGTGTTTTGACTTGTCCCTTTGGCATGTTGGAAAATGGTACACCTTTGAACCAAATTCTTCACATCCTTGCTCATACTTGGCCAATAATAAGCTTCACTCAGCTACCCCAAAGTTTTATCCACTCCAAAATGTCCACCAAGTCCCCCACCATGTTTTTCTCGAATCAAGTTTTCTCTCATAGAGCCCCTCGATAAGCATAATTGTTGCCCCTTAAACAATAGCCCCTCTTGAATAAAATACTCCAACCATTTGGTTCTATCACCCTCTAAAGTATTCTTATATGCAACCCATGCTTCACCAAAATCAAGATCATGTTCATACATTTATTTCATCAAATCAAATCCCATAGCATCAACTTGCAATTTATTCAACAATAGGCATCTCCTACTTAAAGCATCTACTACCCGATTAGATTTACCACTCCTATGCTTAAGAACAAATGAATAAATTTGCAAAAAATCCACCCATTTCATGTGCATTTGATTGAGTTTACCTTGGCTATTGATGTATTTCAAAGCTTGGTGATCAATGTAGAGAACAAACTCCTTGGGTAGCAAATAATGTCTCTATTTCTTGAGTGCTTGCACAATAGCATAGAACTCTTGATCATACACAAAGTACTTCCTCTTGGACTCATTTAATTTTTCATTGAAGTAGGCTATAGGTCTTCCCTCTTGACTTAAAACCCCTCCTATTGTTGTCCCACTTGCATCACAATCAACTTGGAACACTTTGTTAAAATCCAATAAGGCTAATATGGGTTGTTCTGTTACTTTCTCCTTCAAGATGTTAAAACTCTGCTCTGTTGCAGCAATCCACTTGAATTCTCTTTTCTCCCCCTTCATTGTATCAGTGATTGGTGCACAAATACTATTGAAATTTCTAATAAACTTCCTATAGAAGCTTGCCAAACCATGAAAAATCCTAGCTTCAAACATGTTCCTAGGAGATGGTCATTCTAGAATTGCCTTAACCTTTTCTGGATCCATTCATAGGCCCTCCTTTGAGATGAAAAAACCCAAATACATCAGCTCCTCCTTCACGAAGACACATTTCTTAAGATTTACCAGTGACTTTTCCTCTTTTAATCTTTGTAAAACAACCCTCACATGTTCTAAATGTTCATCCTTCTCCTTACTAAAAACCAAGATGTCATCAAGATAGACAATTACAAGCTTACCTAGAAATGGTTTGAGCACCTCATTCATCAACCTCATGAATGTGCTTGGGGCATTTGTGAGACCAAACAACATAACCAACCACTCATATAATCCCTCCTTTGTCTTGAATGCGGTCTTCCATTCATATCCTTCTCTGATTCTTATATGATGATACCCAATCTTCAAGTCAATCTTGGTGAAGTACCTTGCTCCACTTAAACAATCCATCAAGTCATCCATTCGTGACAATGGAAATATATATTTGATTGTTATCTTGTTTATGGCTCTTGAATCTGTACACATGCGCCATTCTCCATCCTTTTTGGGTGCCAAAGCTACTAGTACTACACATGGGCTCAAGCTTTCTCTTATCAAACCTTTATCCAACAACCCTTGCACTTGTTTATTTGACTCCTCATTCTCTTTTGGGATCATTCTATATGCTTCCTTGTTTGGTAAGCTTGCTCGTGGTATCAAATCCATGCAATGACTTATACTTCTAATTAGTGGGAGTCCATCTGGAAGTTCCTTCATCAAAATACTATCATATTCTTGTAATATCTCCTTGATTTCCTCAAGTATTTCATGTTCATCACTTGCTATCCCAACTTATGTTAGCTTGGAAACTAAAGTATAACATAGTTCTTCCTCATTTAACTCCCTCAAAAATTGTTTCCCAATGATTATGCATACCTTTGTATTGCTGTCCACTTCATTTTGCTTCTCCTTTAGCGGGTTCATGACATACTTTTTCTTGTCCTTTGTGATTGTAGGTATTTTCTTCACCATCATGGATTTATTTGTGGTCATATTCCCATTCCCTTCCCAAAAGTATATGAAAAACATCCATTGGCATTATATCACATACAATTTCATCCTTGTAACCACCAATTTGGAAGCTCACCAAACATTGTTCACTTACTAAAACTTGATGTCCTTTTTGCAACCAAGTGAATCGATATGGATTTGGGTGCTTTGTCCTTTCTAGTTTCAACTTTTCCACCATCTCTTGTGATACTAAAATATCAGTGCTTCTACTGTCCACAATGATAGTGCAACATTTTTCTTGTGTCTTGCAAATGGTTTTGAACAAGTTTCTCCTTCTCTGGTTTCAAAATCACTCTTCTCAACATTAGAACTTCTCCATATTCTAGATCAACCAATTATGTCTCATGCTCATCTTCTATAGCATATTCTCTTCCAGTGTTGGTATTTTCTAATTCTTGTGTTTGATGGCATTCAAAGGCCCTATGACCTATCTCCCCATAGCTGAAACAAACTCCTGAAATTACTCTTCCTCTTCCATACTCTCCTCTTCCCCTTAAATAGTCCCCTCTTCCTATTGCATTTTTCACTGGTGTTTGTTGTGACCAGCTTGTTTCTTCTTCCTTTGTCTACTGCCCTCTTCCTGTACTTTTTTTTCCTCTACCTCATAAGGGTTTCCCCTTCCTCTAATGCTTCGTTTCTGCCTTCTTTCCAACTTTTCCTCTGCCTTCAATGCATACTAGTAAGCTTCTTCCACTATTCTAATCAAGACCATGCTAAGTTCATCTCAAGGATATTAATCCTTAGGACATTCACATACCAAGCTACTTGCTCTTCATCATCTTCGACATGTCTAGCATGAATGCTCAATCTAAAGAACTCTTATGTATACTCCATAACACTGAGATCCTTTTGTTTAAGGTTTTGTAACTTTTTGATTATGCTGATGTGATAATCCACAGGTAAAAATTTTGTCTTCAACTTTGTGACCATCTTTTCCCATGATTTTATTTTCTCATTTCCTTTTCTTTGTCTTTCAATCTACACTTGATCCCACCATAGGGAGGCATGTCCTTTTAGTTTGGTGCTAGCATATTTTACCTTCTTCTTTTCATCAATGGATTTTAGATCAAAATATTTATCCATTTATGCAATCCAATCAATGAGTTCCTTAGGCTTCATACTCCCACTATAGCTTGATGGGTCCATTTTTGGCCTACTCCCAAGCTTTTCCAATGCCTGTAAAAACTTCTCTTCCTGTGGGTCTGCTCCTTGTTCAGCTGCAACCTCAAGAGCTTCTTCCTCATCTTCAATAGGAATCCCTCTCCTCTAAGAAGTTTCTATGGCTTATAATATTGTTGTAATACCTCTTAGCATCTCAATGAATGTTGGTTTTCTTCTCCTCGTGGGGGCCTTCCTCTACCCCTTCCTCTATGTGTCATTCTATATCTTCCTTATAAACTTCTTCAAACCTTGCTATGATACCAAATAATATAGCCAACAACTGAAAGCCTTTTCAGGTTGTCAATTGTTGCAGTCCAAACCACTCTATTACACTATTCAAAGAAAAGAAAATGTAGCAAAAAACAACTTAGCAGCAAATAAACATGGTATTTTCATTCCCATCTGCAAAAAGACTAAAAATTACAAGCATCTCCCATTACAAGTGCTTCCATTTGCAAATAACACTACTCGATCAAATTGGGTATAAGTTTTTCTCCTCTTACAAACAAAACAATGCAAAAACTCTTTGAAAATTTCAAAAAGCAACTACAAGAAACACATAACAGAAGCAAATAATCTCTCCTTCTCTCATGGATTCCTGGGAAAGGTATGCCTTGATTTTGCATCAAAATCCTTCATATTTTCAACATCATGCTTCTTCTATTCATCTGGGAAATGGAATAATCATTCAATCTACAACAAATTCATCAAAAACCAGTCCAAAAAAAGTAGGGCGTAGCTCCACCTATAAGCAATCAATAAGGCACTCTAAAATTGGCTTATTCTAGAACCTCCTTCTTTTCCACTACGTGGGTGCCCAACTTCAAATTCCCAACAAAGAAAATCAAAAGGAGTTACAAAATGCTCCAAAAATGGAGAAAAAGCATTTGGGGTGTGGCCTTTTGGTATTCCAAGATAAATCCCATTTTTCACTTTTTCGGGACCATAAACTAGCTAAAATTCACCCATTCTTTTACCAACAAAATTAATATTCACAATCTCAACCTTGGAGAGACAAATTAGATAAAATAATTTGTTGCCTACAAGCCTAAAATCAAACCAAGACAAAATTTAGAATAAAAAAAATAACATAGGAAATAGAGCTCTTTTGGTTGTGTAGGATAGCTATGATTTTCCTAGATGCTCCTACATCAAATATAGTGTGGGTACCCTTTGTGTGACTCTACATTGAGAGTCTCCATGAGGTTGTTTATACCACCATACTCAATCTTAGTTACTGCTCCATGTGCAGTTTGGATAATGTCAACTTCATAATATCGTTATCTAAAACCAACATGGAGAGAAAATGGGTAAGAAGGGAAGAAAAAGAAGCCAATGCACAGAGATGTGTAAGAAACATGTAACGTAATGCAATTCAAGAGAACAAGTGAAGAGTGATTACATGGTTTGAGAAAGTATTGAATACCACATTTCCCCCTTTCATATTGTTCTTGGTCTAAATGAAAATTTGATTACAAACCAAGCAAAATTGTTGTGAGAAGAAGACTTTATAAATAATATGATTTGAAACATCGATCCAAATAAATATGCATAGTTGAATCTAAAAAATTGCATGTAATTCTCATGGACTGTGGGAAAATCATTCCTACTAGAAGTCTTTATTTTAAAACAATTAGTTATACGATGACAAGATTTTTACTTAGCTTTTAGTTTGAGAATTTTTATAGTATTATAAATATTTTATAATTAGATAGATATTTTTGTAGCTTAGGAAAATCAGAATTAAGATTATTAAGTGCACAATAAATAAACTTGAAACTCTTAATCTAATGATAGAGAACAAAAAAGTGCATGTGAGGAAATAATAAAGAACTCTTTCACCATAATCTTCATACCTCCATTGAATAACCTCTATCATCCTTCTCCATTTTGCTTTGAAGCTCCAAGTGCCCTCAGTATTGAAGATGCTACTAAAGCCTATGACTAGTGACTAGCAAAATATCAAAGATTAATCATTATCTCAACAATGCAATAGCCTATGATTTAGGATTTTCGAAGCTCTCCAAAATGATAAACAACAATGTTATTTATAAAGAGCCAAATGGAAAATAGACGATTGAGATTAAAAAGACATTAATTTGATCAATGGCCAAAATTAGACGAGACAAGATGAGATAAGATCGAAAGTGAAAGAGCAAGAGGAAACTAACTGATTTTTTGACAAAATCAATTAGTTCAAAGAGGAAAGCGAATTTTGAAATAATGGAAACATTAGCTCATTGCAAGAGGAATAAAGCGAGTTAAATTTTTGATTGAATAGAAATTTAATTCAAAAAGTGAGGAAAAATAAGTTATTTAATTAAATAGAATTTAACTTATATGTAGAAAAAGGCTAAAATGAATTAATTAAATAATTTAGATTATTTAATTAATAGAAGAATTTACGACATTAGGTAATAATTAAATAATTAAGATTATTTAATTATCAAAGATGAAAAAGGGGTTTTAATAAGGTGTCTACAATTTTAAATCATTTATTATTTTATATTTAGATATTTAGATATATTTATACTTTAATGGTAATTATAGAAGTATATGGTTCAATAGTTTTTTATTGAGATTCTTTTAATCTATTATATTAATATTTAAGTAGAGTTAAACTTTAGTAAACAATAAATTTATTATTTATAGTATAAAAATAAAATGCATTTGTCAATCCTTATTTAATCATGTTCATAAATTAGATAGCAAAGCAAACTTACAAATCTTTTGTTAATTTATATGTAAAGAAAATATTGTTTTATAAAATTATAAGTTACAAAATATATATTTTAAAACAATTAGTTATACCTGTTGGGTTAACTGAAGCCCGAATTAGCAAGTTGCCTTCATATTTCAAAATGCTTTCTCTTTTTTGTAATTACTTCTATTGGCATGTGTGGCCAATTTAAAAGTTGTCTTTTTGAATGGATTTTTCCTTTTATTTCGTTGAAGGTTGATTTATATTGAAGCTACTAGTTGAATGTAATTTATTCAAAACTTTGTGATCAATAAGAGATAATCCCTGAGTGTGGACGTAGCCATCAAATTGATGGTGAACCACGATAAATCTGGTGTTCTTATTTGTGATTGATTTTAATCTTTTATTTCTGTAATTTCTTTTTCACTTTTATTCTGCAATTATATTCAACAATTGGTATTAGAGCAGGTTGGAGAAATTTGGTGCAGGAAATTATGAAGAACTTTTGCAGCCATGGAAGATGCAGACAAGTGGAAAATTGAAAAGTTTGCAGGACAAAATTTCAGCCTTTGGAAAGTGCAGATGGAATCTCTTCTCATCAAGCAAGATCTTTCAAATGCATTGGCTGGAAAAGCCAAAGGGAAAGGATCTCTATCAGATGAAGAATGGGATAAGCTGGACAAAAAAGCAAGAGTTACAATCTTCCTGTCGCTCTTTAGCAATGTTTTATTTAATGTCTCTACAGAGAAGATTACACAGGAGTTGTGGGATAAATTGTCTTCAATGTATGAAATGGCATCTGCTTCCAATAAGATATTTATTATGAAGAAATTGTATAATTTAAAAATGCGAGAAGGAGGGGTTATGTCAAATCATTTGAATGAATTTAATACATCTATTACCTAGCTAATTTTTGTAGGCATTAATTTGGATGATGAGATCAAGGCTATTTTATTACTGTGTTCTTTACCAAATAGTTGGGAAGGTGTTGTGATGGCAGTGAGCACTTCGGTGGCTGTCAAAAGTAAGCTAAAATTCGATGATGTTGCAGCCACTTTACTGAGTGACGATATGTGAAGAAAAAATTAGGAACCCTCATCTGGTGAGGCATTAACGGTTGTAAGTATTGGGAATAGAGGTAGAAGTAAAGAAAGATGAAAATATAATAATCAAAGAAGATCAAAATCTAGATCGCAGTCAAGAGGCAAAACGGGTGCCTGTTGGTTTTGTGGCAAGCCAGGCCACACAGAAAAATTGCTGGAGTTATAAGAAGGCACATGACAAAGTCAGTAACAATGAAGCAAACATTGCAGCTGAAAAAGATGATGGAGTTTTAATCTTGGTTGCTGGCAACATGACTGCAGATTCTTGGGTACTTGATTCCGACGCTTCTTTCCATGCTACTTCGTGTAGGCAAGCTTTTACAAATTTCAAAGAAGATGTTTTCGGTAAGGTTTTTCTTGGTGACAATAAGGAGTGTGAAATTGTTGGTAAGGGTGATATAATTTTAAATTTAAAAAATGGCACTCAATGGATTTTAAAGGATGTGAGATATGTTCTTTTATTGAAGAGAAATTTAATTTCTGTGAGTCAATTAATTGCTTCTGGGTGTGATGTTAAATTTTCTTTAGAAAATTGGCAAGTAACTAAAGGGGTTTTAGTGATTGCAAGAGGCAAGAAGTTGGGAAATCTTTATATTTTAAAATGCCATGGTGAAGTGGGAGCTTCCATGACCGTCATGGACAACAACTGAAAAATTTGGCACAAGAGGCTTGGTCACATGAGCAAAAAAGGGCTTGAAGTAATGCTTCAACGAGATCAACTTCCTGGCTTGCAATCGATGATTTGCAGTTTTGCGAACATTGTCTTTATGGCAAACAAAGTCCATCCAGCTTCTTGAGGACATGCCATGATCAAAAAACTACTCCTTTGGCACTTGTGTATTTAGACGTTTTTGGTCCTACTGAGGTAACTTCATTTGGTGGTGCCAATTACTTTGTCACATTTCTTGATGATTGCACTAGAAAAGTTTGGATTTACATGCTTAATAATAAATTAGAAGTTTTTTCAAAGTTTAAAATTTTTAGAGCTCTTGTTGAAAATCAAATAGGGCATAAGATTAAATGTCTGAAAACTGACAATGGAGGAGAGTTTTGTTCCTTGGAGTTTGATAATTTCTATGTAGATAATGGCATTCAAAGAATAAAGGTGGTCCCATTCACCCCTCAGGAAAATGAAGCAGCTGAGCATTTGAATCGGACAATTTTAGAGAGAGCTTGTTGTATGCTCTCCAATGCCGGATTAGGAAAACAATTTTGGGCAGAGGCGTGCAACACTGTAGTATATTTGATCAATCATGCCCTGTCATCTCGTTTGGATTTTGATATTCCTGAGGAGAGATGGCTTGGGAAAAGAATTTCATATCATCATTTGTGGGTGTATTGCTGTGAAGCGTTTGTGCACATTCCAAAAGATCAACGAACGAAGCTCGATTTCAAATCAAAACGGTGCATTTTTCTAGGCTATGGAGAAGATAAATTTGGTTTCAGGTTGTGGGATCCCATTGCAAAAAATATTGTGCGCAGTCGGGATGTTGCCTTTAATGAGAAAAAATTCCCAGGTTTGCAGCCTCTGGACAATTCTTCAGATGAATATTTTAATGTTGATTTATTTGATAATGGACGAGTCAAGCAAACCTCTGTTAGATTCTCCCAGCCTTTAATCATTTCTAGCACATTTGTTTCTATGCCTCCCTTATCTAATTCGCAGTCTCTAGTAAATATGTTGCCCTTATCACAGACTTCCAATACTATTTTGCTACCTACTCAAAGCTTAACAAAGCCTCATATAAATCATATGCACCCACTCTTTACCGATACGCCTCCTCTCATTACTTTGGAGTCTTCAAAAATTCATACACAACACTCATTATTTGATTCCTAGCCTCTTGCAAATGAGGCGCCTTCTAAACTCCCATCGCTGCCTTCACTATGCAATTCACAACCTTCACAAGTGTCAATGGTGTCAAAAAAAGGCAATATGCCTGCCTTAGCAAGTTCGTTGCATTTACCTTACAATGCCCAGCCTTCACTAAGACCATCATTGCCTATAAAGTCACACTCATAGCTTGCACACAATCCAATGCCTCCTCCTACATTGCTGGCGCATGCTCCTTTAAATGATTCGTTGTCTTCAATCTGTAATGCACAACCTTTACACTTCCATACGCAGCCTTCACTAACTACTCCCTTGCTTGCTGCGTCATCTTCATTGGCTTCTAGGGACACTTCATCATCTGATGCGCAATCCATGTTTGTTACTCTGCCCCCTTTCAACAGTACGTAGCCTATGGACATACACTCGCAGCCACGACATGTTCATATGTTACCACTGCAAATCAATTCGTAGCAAATACAAACACATTCATTGCTGCCTGTTAACACCCAAATGCAACCCCTGTTCTCTCAAGTGGGAGTTGCTCAAATAGAGAATTCTATAAGTGTACAGGGGTAGAATGAACAAGGAAATTAGTATCTTGGAGGAAATTTACAAAATAGTGGGAAAATATATAGACACCGGGAAATTTGCAATCAAATAGTGTTTCTCAATTGCGGAAATCAACACGGAAGAGGAAACTACCACAAAAATATAATGATTTTGAGTTATTTTCTGCTAATAACCATGATTATGAATTGTTGCTTTGTGGTGAGGCAGAGCCGGTGACATTCAAACAAGCTTTCAAAAATGCAAATTCGATCTAATGGATGGAGGCAATGAATGAAGAAATAGAATCTTTGCATACAAATGATACTTGGGATTTGGTACCACTTCTGCCAAATCGGAAACCTTTGAAAAATAAATGGGTGTATCATGTGAAAGAGGAAGAGGGAGGTCATCAACATTACAGGGCCAGATTAGTTTTCAAGGGTTTTGCTCAAGAAAAAGGTATTGATTTCAATGAGATATTTTCACCAGTTGTGTGAATGACCACTATTCAAGCAGTGTTAGGCTTAGCAGCAATTTGGGATCTCGAACTTGAACAATTAGATGTCAAAGCTGTCTTTCTTCATGGTGATGTTGAAGAAGAATTATACATGGAGTAGCCTAAAGGTTTTGCAAAACCGGGTCAAGAACATTTATACTGCAGATTGAAGCGAAGTTTGTATGGGCTCAAGCAAGCCCCAAGGCAGTGGTATTTAAAATTTGACAGCTTCATGACTCAGCAACATTTCATTCGTTGTGATTCAGACCCGTGTGTTTATTACAAGAAGCTTCCAAATGGTGAGTTTGTCATTTTATTACTCTATGTTGATGATATGTTGGTTGCTGGAAATAGTGTGAGGATAGTTCATGAGTTAAAACAACATTTATCTCAGAGATTTTCCATGAAGGACTTAGGGGCAGAAAAGAGGATTCTTGGGATGAATATAATCAGGGATAGAAAAAAGCGAGAACTTAGATTATCTCAAGAATAATATATTCACAAAATATTAGATAGATTCAATATGAAGAATGCCAAATATGTGAGTACTCCTTTGGCTGATCATTTTAAATTATCCTTAGCTATGTGTCCTAAAATAGACGAAGAAATAGAATACATGAAACATATTCCATATTCATCAGCAGTTGGCAGTTTAATGTATGCCATGACATGCACTCGTTCGGATATTGCTCAGGCATTAGCAGTAGTGAGCAGATTTATGAGTAATCCAGGTAAACAATATTGGTAGGCAGTATAGTGGATATTTAGATATTTGAAAGGCACTTCTAATTGCGGTTTATGTTTCGGTGGTAAGGAAATTCATCTACGAGGTTATGTTGATTCAGATATGGCTGGAGATCTGGAAAAAAGGCGTTCTACCACTGGTTATACTTTCACTTTTGTTGGGGCAGCGATCAGTTGGGTTTCTAAGTTGCAACAGGTGGTTGCACTTTCTTCTACGGAGGCCGAATATATTGCTCTTTTAGAAGGGGCCAAAAAAATGATTTGGTTGCAGTGATTGATAGGTGATTTGTGGTTTCAACAATTTGTTTTTACTCTTTTTTGTGATAGCAATAGTGCTATTCACTTGTCAAAGAATTCAGCTTTTCATAATCGGACGAAGCACATTGAGCTGTGATATCACTTCATTCGCCATTGTATTGAAGAGGGGAAGCGACAGGTACAAAAAATTGACACAAAGCTCAATCCAATTGACATGTTGACAAAAGTAGTTTTGAGGGAGAAGTTTGAATTTTGTAGAGCTTCTCTCAGACTTGTGCAGCTCTGACTTTAACTCTGCAGCAGTGGGATATCTCTGAGCAGCAATTTGGTCTTCAAGTGGGAGATTGTTGGGTTAATTGAAGCCCAAATTAGCAAGTTGCCTTCATATTTCGAAATGCTTTCTCTTTTTTGTAATTACTTCTATTGGCATGTGTGGCCAATTTAGAAGTTGTCTTTTCGAATGGATTTTTCCTTTTATTTCGTTGAAGGCTGATTTATATTGAAGCTGCTGGCTGAATGTAATTTATTCAGAACTTTGTGATCAATAAGAGATAATCCCTGAGTGTGGACGTAGCCATCAAATTGATGGTGAACCACGATAAATCTGGTGTTCTTATTTGTGATTGATTTTAATCTTTTATTTCTACAATTTCTTTTTCACTTTAATTCTGCAATTATATTCAACAATACCATCATCTCCCCATTATCATGGTTTGTCACAAACTTTTTAGACGGATTTTTAATTTTAGAATTTATTTTATAATTAATCACATATTTTTTATTTATTTATTATATTTAAATATTTCAATATATTTACAATTTTTAAAAATATATATACTTTAAATTATTTTAATTTGAAATAATAATTATACATTTTAATTATATAAATAGTATAAATATATCATCTAATATTTTTTATTGATTTTTTTTAAATATATAATATTAATATTCAAGTAGAACTATATTTTCATGAATAATAAAATTATTATTTCATTCTAAAAAAAAAAAGTGATTGCCAATATCTATTTTATCATGTCCATAACTAAAACAAATTTCTATATCATAAATATTTTTCAAATGTTGAAATCTATTATAAATAATAATTTAAACTGTCAAGATCAACACAAGATTTAGACATTATAAATCTATTCATGAATAGTTATATATATAAAATATCCTCCTGAACATATGGATCTTATCCTATTTAGGATATTTCTATGCTTTTGAGAATTCCTAGTTATTTTATTTTATTTTCTTATAAAGAGTTGAATACAACAATATACCAACATCATATTGTGTTTTGATTAAAGTAGAAATATCAATATAAATCAAAGTTTTGATTAAAAAAATCTCGAAGTATGAGACTCGCTCGACCCTTGAGATTTGAGTTTACTAGATTTGTGAGCCACACAACTTCTGGTAATGCAAGTGTTCGACACTGCCCTAGCTTTCTGTCATCTTTTGTTGGCATCTTTATTTATTGTTTGATATTACCATGTACTCAAATATGAGCACAAAAAATGTTTCAATAGTGACTTCTTGAAAACCAATAGTTTAGGTTAAAAATACCCATTCAACCTTGCCCTTGTACTTGCTTGTCCTTGCCCAACCTGAACACAATATGAGCTTGCACTAGTTCATAGTCAGGAAATTCTGAAGGCTGTTTGAATATTTCACAGGCATAGAAACCTAAACGCTCTCAAAGCAAGATATACCTATATATGTACAAATTTCTATTTATACTCGACACTTCAAGTGGTAATTTAGTACTACAACACCAGAACATGTTAAAAGTCTAGTAAAATTAACTTTTCCTACTTCTTGTGTACAAGCAAATCTTCTTATCAATTTGCTTTTCCACAAACTGAACATATTATCAAATTACAATAAGAGACTTAACAATAAGAACCAAATATGTGGTAGAACTGTGGGAGTGTTTTAAAAATCCTTTTAAATTCTAGTATGGCCTAATGAGATTACCTCAAATCTAAGTTAACTAGAATTTGGGAAATCCCTTGTAACGAAAAAATCCCATCTTCGAACAAAGGAAACATCAACTTGCTCTTATGTAGCTATGACTACATTGAACTGGCTTCCCTCAATCTTGCATTCAAACCCAACTACTTGTAAATCTTAAGTGGCGCCTCCTAACTTTAATTAATTGGATTTTCTATGAGAATAGTTCTATGATACTCTTACAAATCAAGTTTTAGTTGACTTCCTGCATCCTTCTAGTTCACATTACAATACCTGCAATTGCACTCATCCATGTTTACATAAGTTTCTTGTAAATTTTCTTCTCTTAACATATTCCTTGCTGTAGAACTACCTAAAAATATTCTAGTTTTGTATAGCTTGGTCAAGAAAATAGTATAAAGAATGTGTGGAAATATAGTGTGGGTACCCTCTGTGCGACTCTATATTGAGAGTCTCCATGAGGTTGTTCATAACTCAATCTCAGTTATTGCTCCATGCGGTTTGGATAATATTAGCTTCATAATATCATTATCCAAAACTAGTTGTATAAAACCATGGAGAGAAAATGGTAAGGGAAGAAAAATAAGTCGATGCATAGAGATGTGTAAAACACGTAATGTGATGTAATTCAAAAGAACAAGTGAAGAGTGATTGCATGGTTTGAGAAAGTATTGACTACCATGTTTCCTCTAATATTGTTCTTGGTCTAAATGAAAATTTGATTACAAACCAAGAGGAATTTCTGTGAGAAGAAGACTTTATAAAGAATATGATTTGAAACGTCTATCCAAATAAACATGCACAATTGAATCCAATAAATTGCATGTAATTCTCATGGACTATGGAAAAATCATTCCTACTATAAATCTTTATTTTAAAACAATCAGTTATACCATGATAAGCTTTTTACTTAGCTTTAAGTTTGAGAATTTTTATAATATTATAGATCTTTTACAATTAGATAGATATTTTAAATCAATTATTATTTTATATTTAGATGTTTAGATATATTTAGACTTTAATAATAGTTATAGAAGTATATGGTTCAATATTTTTTTATTAAGATTCTTTTAATATATTATATTAATATTTAAGTAGAGTTAAACTTTAATAAACAATAAAATTATTATTTTATAGTATAAAAATAAAATGCAATTGTCCATATTTAATCATGTTCATAAATTAGACAATAAAGCAAACTTACAAATCTTTAGTTAATTTTTATATATAAAAAATTATTCTTTTATAAAATTATAAGTTAAAAACATTTATTTTAAAACAATCAGTTATACCATCATCTCCCCATTATCATGGTTTGTCACAAACTTTTTTGATGGATTTTTAATTTTAGAATTTATTTTATAATTAATTACATATTTTGTTTTTTATTTATTATATTTGAATATTTGAATATGTTTACAATTCTAAAAAATATATACTTTAAATTATTTTAATTTAAAATAATTAATTATATAAATATATCATCTAATATTTTTTATTGATTTTTTTCTAAATATATAATATTTTTCTTCAGGTAGCACTATATTTTCATGAATAATAAAATTATTATTTCAGTCTAAAAAGATAAAGTGATTGTCAATATCTATTTTATCATGTCCATAACTAAAACTATATATATATATATATATACCACTTATTGACTAATAAATTATTGAACACATATTTTTAAATAACCAATTACACCATCAATTATACTACTTATTGATTAATAAATTATTAAACAATTATTTTTAAACAATCAATTATACCATCATCTTTCCACTATCAATTACAAACTTTTTATATGGCTTTTTAGTTTTATTTTTATAAATTAATTATAAATCTTCTATAATTAAATACATATATTTTAAATCATTTAATTATGTCAAGAGGCGTCTACAGTGACATCCATCAAAAATTAAAAATCTGTGTAAGGAAAAGCTCTTCAGCCATAAATTGATGTTCAAATGACATGCACTTGGCAATAAAATCTTGAGTGGTGATAAAATCTGCTGCATATTTTGTGTATATGTATTAAGACAATTATCCATACATTCGATCAATGCCTTAATTTGTAATTCTACTTTGTTTAAATGCAATTTTAGAGGCTGTTTGTGTCAAATGAGAGGGAATTCTAAGTTCTTTAAGTTCGATCTATGCATGGGAGTTCTGAAGCCTCTTTATATCAATTTGTTTAATTGAATCTTGATGGATTAGTGTTAAAAACTGAAAAACTGTTATGCCAATCTAAATTTTATGCCCAAAATGCTAAATTCTCTAACCAATTATTAAATTTTTAGTAGGTTGGGAGCGAATAATTCCTGGGATTGTCGTATTTAGTCAAATTCTAGAAGTCAATTGTTAGAATACCCATGAATGAACATATAAAGACAATCTTTAGGAATAGGTTGCCAAAGTCTCCTACCGCTTGTTATGTTGGCAAAATCCTCCAACTGGTGTTAATAGAACTAAGCAAATAGTATATTGCAAAGATATCTTGAAATTCTCTAATCTTTTTGTTCAGGATTAAGCATAGTAGTACAAGGTATCTTTTGTGGAATGCTTTGTTCATGTTGTATTGAATTGCAATTTTCTTCTTAGATCAATTGCATATAATGATTAGGTTCAAAAGTTTGAGGGATCTCCACTAAACCCATCATTAGGTAAAGGAGGAATAGGCTCCCAAGAAGACTGCAGTATGTGGTGTATGTGACATTGTGAAGAAGGTGGAGTTGGTTTCGAATCCTGCGGATGACAAATTTTTTGCGGTATTCCCTTCATATTAGCTATTATGGCCGTCTGACAACACATGTTGATAACCTGCATGGGTATTTTATGATAAATTTTGAGATTATTTTGGGTTTTTCTTTTTTTTTGTTGCTATGAGTGATTATTGTCATTCAGAATCTTATAACGGTGATAGAGGCCTTGCTTCTCATGTCTGTACCGGTAAGAAATTCAGTACTTTGGGCTTATTGTGTGAAAAAAAATGATTTTGAGGATTTGTTAGTATGGCTACTTAGATTTACATTTTTTTCTGTAAGTGCTTTGTGTAGCTGTTAAGGCTATATTTTCTTTGTTTAGAAACTACTAAATAGGCTATTGTGTGTGGAGGGTGTATGCTTTTGTATTAAGAAGCCATAGGTTGCAAAGGAAAATATTTGTGCCCTATATGTTAGGGGGTAGGGTTTGATAAAATTGAATTCGAATGGGGTATTGGGTGACAAACCAGGGAAGGGCAGAAAATTCAAGATTGTACTCATCATGCCATGCTCATCGTTTGGATCATCATTTCTTTTTTTTATAGTTTCTCTTATCATGCACAGGGGACCCACCTATGTATCAGATTGATAGGTTTCATAAGAAGTTGATAAAGTCTTTAAATCCAACCATTATTTAATGGAAATAGACTCAAACAACCATGTGATAGTTACGTTGATCATTGCATTATTATTCCTTAAATCATTGGATTTGAACAAACTACTACTTTTTCCAATAGGTAGTTTGGATATGATTTGCGTGTAATAGATGGTTTTCTAGGATTTAAGTTGAGGTTTTTTTACAATCCAACCCTATAAGTACCGCCCAATGTTGGGTTGTATTCTAGAAATTGTTGTTGTTGTTGTTGTTGTTGTTTGTAAACAATGTGGGTGTGGCTTGTAACACCTCCCTAACCCTAGCCTGGGTAAGATAGCATTTTGATTTTGATTTTGTATTCTAAATGTTAAATGTTATCATAATAAGATTAGACATTGTTGATTAAGTGAAAGGTTATCATGATTAGCTATGCTCATACAATTAATTGATATATATGGTAGTTAACTACAGTTAGGATGTAGTATGTGCTTTAGCTATGAATATATGTATATGCATAGGTACACCATTGTGTGTGTATGTTTATAGGTACCAAGTATCGACTCCACTTGGCTCCACAAGTCTGAGTGTACCTTCCCTGATGGTGGTTAACAAGAGATAGCACATTGGCCAACCCTTGACCTATACTCTTATTGTTGTACCCAGTTGAGTATGACTTGTCTTTGATTAAATAGTGCAAACCTTGGATACCGTGATTGGTCATGTTCTGGAAAACCTTAATCCCCTATATGGTCGACTTGTGAAGACTGTCTAAGCTTTTGAATTAAATTGCATTTTTTCATAAATTTTAATATAGGAAACGCATTTTATGATTAAATGGGGGAATTTAATATTTAAAAGGGTTAATTGGGCTTATGAATATTCAATTTGACCGTAATCGCATAATTTGTGTGATTAGGTTCATTTAGGAAATTATAAGAATTATTTTATTATTTAATTTTAAATTACGCTTGTAAAGACCTAAATTGTGATTTTAATGTTGAACGTTGATTTATGCTATAAATTGAATGTTTAAATTATAAATTGGAAAAGAAGGAAATTATATCAAACAATATATATTTTAAAAGGTAATAGCTAATATTGCATTTAAAAAATGAAATGTGAAAATGAGTTTTAAAAGTTTGAGTCAGCTATTTAATTTAGTTTTCATTATTTGAACTATTTTTTAAGCTTTATAGATTAGTGGTATCAGAGCATATTGATCTTGAGTGTGTAAATAGACCGTCGAAGAGAAGTAGTTTACACCAAGACTTATGAGTTGTGGTGTTGTAGAGACGTTTTCCAAAGGAGCCCCACGAGGTAGGGGTAGAGGAAGAGGAAGAGGAGATAATTTTCTCAGATATAATGATTTTAGAGCCTTGAGAAGGTAGGTTGATATTTTACAAGATGAGATAAGGAGAGGTTTACAAGAATGAGAGACCCAAGAAGTGATGATGAAGATGAAATCACAAAAAATGCTAGTCAAGTTGGGAGCCAAGGAAGTGCAGGAGCAACAACAATTGCTCATGATCCTTTAGTAATTGCATTATCAAATATAGGAAAAAGGCCTAGGATGGATGTGCCTACATTTAATGGAGGTTTGAATCCAGAGCAATTGGTAGATTGGCTTAATGAAATGGAAGAGTATTTTGAATTTGAAGAGATATAGGATCTTGATAAATTGATACAAATAAAAAACACATACACATCCAAAAACTCACAAAACATAGAAGTTGAACCAAATAAAATCATCTGCATTCAAATCTGAAAATGATGTGCAACCGTGTCAAAACAATTACAATATTTATTCAATAATATGATCAACAAAATATTTTTTACAAAGTTTGGCTCTCCATGACCATTTTCTCTCACTTGTCCTCAAACTCAGTCTTCATCTTTGTTTCCTACAAGATTTGAAAATTTGCTAACATCCATGTTGTTGTCCTCATCTTCACCTTACTACCATGTAGCCTTCCCACTCTCTCTCTCCTCCCTTTTTAAAAACTTTTTGAAATCTAAATTAAAAAGCAATTAAATGCTCACCCCAAAGTGGCATCCCACTCCCTCAATAAAATATACATTTTAATAATTCAAATCTCTATTGGAATCTTCTATGTTTGGTATTCAAACCTGCTCTCACGTTTTTTTGAAGATGCCCTCCAAAATGGAGGTCTAAACATAGATTTTTTAATCAATAAGGTCAAAAATACTTGCCTCTTACCAATCCATACCTCTAGGTATTCAAATTAATGATGATATCCATGTTTTCCGCTCTAAATTTGTCTTTGTAATAGCTGAAAGAAATAATTATCATTTCTTGTTTTATCGGGAGCGATTACATGGAGAAAAGGTGAAATTACGCCAATAATTTAAAATCCTCCACCACTACCCATTTTGATGTTTTAATTTGCTTCAAAATATGAATATGAGATAAATAAAATCCAATAAACGTTACCTTTTGAGACTGTATAGATAATTCAAACATGTGACTTCGACGTTGCACAACGGGTGTTGAAAACTAACTTTTTGCATAACTCTTACCCAAAAGCTCATATTCACATGAAACTTTGACAAGATATGAATAATACCATTAAGATGATTCCCTCCAAAGAATTTTTCTTCAATATTTAAAAAATATTGAAAATTAATTGTTTCCATGGCCATCTAGGATAAAATTTCAGGTTTTAAATTCTCTCAATCTGTGAGTTTGGTCACGAAACCTTCACCATATTGTGCACAATTCATCTAATAATATATCTTCCAAAATATTTTAAACTAGCTCTTATAAATTTTTAGAAATAATTATTTCCGTAAAACTACCCATGGGGACCATAAAACTGCAACAAAGCAAAAAACTCAAATTTTGAAAATTAAATCACATGAGAGATTTTCCAATGCTAAGAGATGCCAAATGAACCCCAAAACACACAAAAATGGAAATCCAAACTAGAAGCTTGTTTTTGGTTGATGTTGATTGCCAGTCTGCCTGGATACTCCTGCATCAATCACGTCGAGTAGAAGAAATTTTGTGAGTAGAACTCACAAAATGGAGTCGGGTAATAGAACTACCCTTTCAAGTTGTAAACCACCTACAACGAACTCCATCACTGGTTTAGACATAAGGAATTTCTTCCTTCGCCTCTTCCAACACTTAGCTAGGACACTTGTCATCCTCCACCAAGTGTGCACTTTCTTCTTCCTTGCTCTTGTGGACTCGTGCCCGCCATGAACCACCCTCTTTTGCCACATCTCTTCTTTTGTCTTTTCCTTCTTCATGGGTTTTATCCCATCACAAACTGACCACCTCCACCAAATCTCCCATGTGGCATCTTTTATAGCTTCTACATATAAATATGCTACATCCACACACCAATCTACAACTACATAATCTCTCTTTCTATCTTCTTGCACTAACTCCTTATGCAAATTCACATCAACTATTTCATCACACAATGTAGAAAAATCAAAATTTACCCCTTCATCAATCTGATGCTTCATGTCCACCAACATGTCTTCATTATACTCTTCCTCTACTGTTGCAACTTCTACCTCATCATCATCTACTACAATTTCTCTATGTTCTTTATCCTTTGTATCCATCTTCATCTCTTCAAGATTTAAATCTCCTCTTAACCACCTATCTATTATTTCCATTGCCTTTATCAATAGGAGATTCTCTTCATTTTTTCCAAGTTCTTCATCAAATTTTGGTCTTTTAGCATGCAAATATCCTTCTTCATTATCACTGTCTATTGTAGCCTTGTCGTGCTCTTCAACCTCTACCACTATCTCATGCTTGTTCTCCTTTCCATCTTCCAAAAGACATGATTTTTCTATTGCAATCTCACTATCTTATTCATCCTTTATAGGGTTACTCTCACTTCTTTTTCTTTCTCTTTTTGGCTGCAACACTCATTTTCTCTACTCTTCTTCTTGTTGTCCTCAAAGCATGCTTCTACAATAGTCTCTCCCTCATGTTCAGTTGCAAACACAACTATGATTTTTTTTTATCTTTCTTCTTTGACATTTCGTAAAACACTTACTACACACTCAATATTCAACCTCTTAGGTATAGATACCTCGCACTCAGTGATTTGTCTACACACAAATCACACACATTCCACCCCCAGGTCTTGGTGCAAATTACCTCACGTTCGATGCTCTGCCTGCACACTCAGAAACTCTTGCTCTAATACCACTTATGCAAATAAAAACACATACCCATCCACAAACTCACAAAAAATAGAAGTTGAGCCAAAGAAAATCAACTGCATTCAAATCTTAAAATGATGTGCAACCATGTTGAAGCAATTACAATATTTATTCAATAATATGATCAGAAAAATATTTTTTACAAAGTTTGGCTCTCCATGGCCATTCTCTCTCACTTGTCCTCAAACTTAGTCTTCATCTCCGTTTCTTGCAAGATTTGAAAATCTGCTAACATCCATGTTGTTGTCCTCATCTCCACCTTACTACCATGCAGCCTTCCAACTCTCCTTTACTCCCTTTTTTAAAAAAAATTCAAAATTTGAATTAAAAAGCAATTAAATGCTCACCCTAGAGTGGCATCCCACTCCCTTAATAAAATATACATTTTAATAATTCAAATCTCTATTAGAATCTTTTATGTTTGGTATTCAAACTTGCTCTCATGTTTTTCTACAAATTCCCTCCAAAATGGAGGTCTAAACATGTTTTTTTAATCAATAAGGTCAAAAGTACTCGCCTCTTACCAATCCATACCCCTGGATCTTCAAATTAATGATGATATCCATGTTTTCAACTCTAAATTTATCTTTGTAATAGTTGAAAGAAATAATTATCATTTCTTGTTTTACCGGGAGCAATTACATGGAGAAAAGGTGAAATTACACCAATAATTTAAATTCCTCCACCACTGCCCATTTTGACCTTTTAATTTTCTTCATAATATGAATATGAGATAAATAAAATCCATCAAACATTACCTTCTAAGATTGCATAGATTTCTAGAAATAATTATTTTTGTAAAACTGCTTGTGAGAGTCTTAAAACCACAATAGAGCAAAAACTCAAATTTTGAAAATTAAGTCACATGAGAGATTTTCCAATGCTAAGAGATGCCAAATGAGCCCCAAAACACACCAAAATGGGTAAACCCACAAAATTGGTTTACAATTCCATTGAGGAAAGAAAAATGCATTTTTGGATGGAAAACACTTTAGGGGGTTTGCTAGAACTAGGGGGGTTCGCTAAACCCCCCCTTCTAGCGAACCCCCCTTTAATGGGTTTTATTTTTTAATTGTATTAAAGGGGGGTTCATTAGAAGGGGGGTTCGAGTGAACCCCCTGGTTCTAACCCCCCCTTTTCCCCCTTCTCTCCCACTAACACCAAATTTCTGTAGAATTTTTCCCTTTGAAGCTTGAGTTGAGGATGAAAATGGAGGAGACTTCATAGACCCAACTGGATGATGGTATTCCTTGAAATGAGCTATCCATCGAATATAATTTTTATATGTTTTGGTTTTATTATGTATTTGTTTTTTTTAGTTTGATTAAACATAGGTTTTTCATCGAAAATCAAGCTCTTTGTTCTGCACGTGGAAAAATAACAAATTATCAAAATAAAATTTTGAAAAATATGTGTAGGCTAGGTATTGATGTCCTTGATCCAATAATAATAAAAAAAAAGAATTTCAATACATACAAAAAAAGTTATATTGTATATGGTCCGCCTATGTCTGAATTGTAATTTGTTTGACTTTGAAACTTGATTAAGGAAAAAATATTCAATAAAACACTATGAAACCAAATGAAAGGGTTAGATATCATAGTTACAAATCTAAATTTGAAAAAAATATAATTTTATCCTTCATAAAAAAATGTTATGTTGTATACAGTGAGCATCACTCCTTAAAAATGGTGTTTATTGATAAAAACTAGTTTTCGAAGGAGATGGAAAAAGAAGTGCAATCTGATTCCAAATTTTTTGAAAAATATATATTTAAAATCTATAGAAAAAATGTCACAAATCACTAGTTTACATCATCTTCAAATTCCTCATGGTTTAGCGGCTATAGGTGCCGGAAAGTGAAGATTTAGTTTAAAAAATTAGTTCAATGTCCAGTTTGGCCAAAAATTGTAAACTAGTATTGTGGGATCACCCAAATGGAAATTCAAACTAGAAGCTATTTTTTGGTTGATGCTGATTTCCAATCTGCTTGGATGCTCCTACATCATAAATTGAAATTTTCCAAGACAAGGTTGAAAGGACATGCCTCAATATGGTAGAGAGAGGTCCAATTAGAAAGGGGAAGATGAAGAAAAGATAAAATTACCAAATGGGATAAAATGGTGGAGAAAATGAAAAGATAATTTATTCTTATAGAATATGAATTAGACTTGCTTAAGAGGATGCAAAGGTTTGAAACAAGGAAACAAAAATATTAAAGAATACATTGAAGAATTTCATAGAATTCTTACAAGGACTGGACATTCAGAGGCAACCAAGGAAAAGGTTGCAAGATACATAAATGGGTTGAGATCAAACATTCAATAAGATATGGCACTTGTTAGAGTTGTGAAAATGAAAGATTCTTATCAAATAACATTGAAGATAGAAGAAAGAAGGAATAAGAGGTTTGAAAATAAGAAGGGAAGAGGGAGTGGAGGTAAGGCAAGAGGAAGAACTTACAAGAATGAAGAAAATCAACAAAAAAGCTCCAAGAATGAAGAGGGTAACAATAGAGCAACAAAATATGAAGAAGGACAAAGCTTAAGAGACCAAAATTTTAGAGGTAGAGGTAGAGGTCATGGTTATGGTGGAGGGCCATTCAAAGGAACTTGCTTCAAATGTGGAGAAGGTCACCAAGCTTAGGTTTTTCCACAAGCAGAGGAGAAGCCAAGAAGGAGACAAGAACACCAAGGAAGGGAAGAAACTTTCAATGAGGCGGAGGAACCTTCCTCACAATCTGAAGAGGTAGAAGATGGAGATGTTTTGATGACAAGGAGAGCACTCTTGAATGAAGACAATGAGCCTATACAAAGAAAGAAATTATTCAAAACAAGGTGCAAGTGTGAAGGAAGAGTGTGTAGCATCATAGTAGATAATGGAAGCACATACAATATTGTGTCTAATGATATGGTGAAAAAGTTAAAGCTTGAGAGGAGAAAACACCCAAAGCCATACTGGATTACTTGGGTGCAAGATAACCAGAAGTTATTTGTAAATGAACAATGCAATGAAAAGTTTAAGGTTGGAAATTATCATGATGAGATTCTATGTGATCATCCCTATGGATGCTTGCCACATTTTTCTTGGAAGACCATGGAAATATGATACAAAATCCATACATGATGGGTGTGCCAACACCTACATAATTGTAAAAGATGGAGCGAAACATAAGTTGGAGCCTTTGATAGAGGAAAATGTTCAAGTTTGTGGTAATGCTAGAGTTTTCTTAGTTGATGCAAGGTTATTTATTGATGGTATGAAGCATGAGAAGGTTTTTTTTGCTATTATTCCAAAAACTAACAATGAATTTATTGAAGATGTTCCTATAGAAGTTGCAAATTTGTTGTAGGAGTTCCAAGAAATTGTGTCTAATAATGCACTAGAGGGACTCTGACCAGTGAGAAAAATTAGTCATCAAATTGACCTAGTGCCTGAAGCAAGTTTTCCAAACAAGGAAGCCTATAGAATGTCACCTACAGAGAATGAAGAGGTCAATAGACAAGTTGTTGATTTGTTGAAGAAGGGTTTGATAAGAGAGTTTAAACCCATGTGCAATTCCTATTGTTTTGTCACCTAAGAAAGGAGGAGAGTGGAGAATGTGCATGGAATCCAGGGCTATAAACAAGATCACAATGAAGTACATATTTCCATTACCTAGAATGGATGATATCATGGATTGTTTGAGTGGAGCAACATACTTCACCAAGATTGATTTGAAGAGTGGGTATCACCAAATAAGGATACGTGAAGGAGTTGAGTAGAAGACTGCATTCAAGATGAAATAAGGTTTGTATGAGTAGTTGTTCATGCCATTTGGGCTAACCAATGCACCCAGTGCTTTTATGAGATTCATGAATGAAGTTTTGAAAGAGTTTCTTGGAAGGTTTGTGATAGTTTACTTAGATGATATTCTTATTTTCAGTAAAACACTAGAGGAGAATTTGATACATATTAGGTGTGTGTTTGAGAAGCTTAGAGAAGATAAATTTCTAATTAATCTTAAGAAATGCATCTTTGTGAAAAAGGAATTAGTGTATTTGGGTTTTGTGGTGTCAAGTGAAGGCATTAAGATGGATCTAGAGAAGGTGAAAGCAATTCTAGAATGACTTACACCGAGAACGGTAACTAAGGTGAGATCTTTCCACGGTTTAGCAAGTTTTTATAGGAAGTTCATCAAAGGTTTTAGTAGCATATGTGCACCACTAATTGAAACTATGAGGGGTAATAAGAAGGAATTTAAATGGACTATAGGGGCAGCGAAGAGCTTTGATTTGTTGAAGAATAAAGTAACAAAGCAACTTGTTTTAGCACTTCTAGATTTCAACAAGGTGTTCCAAGTGGATTGTGATGCAAGTGGGAATACTATTGGGGATGTTTTGATCCAAGAAGGTAAACCTATTGCATATTTTAGTGAGAAGTTAAATGATGATAGGAAAAAATATTTAGTTTATGATCAAGAGTTTTATGCAATCATTCAAGCACTTAAGAAATGGAGATATTATCATTTTCCAAAAGAATTTATTTTGTTTACCAATCATCAAGCACTCCAATACTTGAGTAGTCAAGGAAATTTGAGTCAAAGGCACATGAAATGGGTTGAGTTTTTACAAAGTTATACATTTATTTTTGAAACATAGGAGTGGGAAGTCTAACAGAGTTGTTGATGCTTTGATTATGAGGAAAGGTTTGTTGATTGAAATGTAGGTTGAAGTTGTGGGTTTTAATGAGCTCAAGGAAATATATGAAGGAGATTTAGATTTTGGTGAGGCATGGAAGGCTTGTAAGGAGCCTATTTCAGCAAATAGAACCAAGTGGTTGGATTATTTAATCCAAGATGGTATGTTGTTCAAAGGTATCCAATTGTGTATTCCTAGAAGTTCCATGAGGTTAAATTTGATTAAGGAGAAACATAGTGGTGGACTTGCAAGAAACTTTGGTTATGATAAGATTATTGCACTCATTGGAGAAAAGTGTTATTGAACTTAAGTGAAACAATATGTAAAAAAATATGTGCAAGGTTATAGAGTGTGTGAAGTGGCAAAGGGAGTGAGTCAAAACACTGGTTTGTATCAACCACTACTAGTACTTGAGAAGCCATGGGAGGACATAAGTATGGATTTTTTTCTTGGCTTTCCAAGGACACAAAGAGGACATGATTCCATCTTTGTTGTGGTAGATAGATTCTCTAAAATGGCACATTTTATCCCTTTTCATAAGACAAATGATGTTGTGAATGTTGTAGATTTGTTTTTCAAGGAAGTTGTGAGGCTTCATGGAATTCCAAAGAGCATAGTTTCAAACAAGGATTCCAATTTTGTTAGATACTTTTGGAGGACTTTGTGGAAGAATCTCAACACTGAATTAAAGTTTTTCTCAACATACCACCCTCAAACAAATGGTCAAATGGAGGTGGTGAATAGCAGTTTGGGGAATTTACTAAGATGCCTAGTTGGAGACAAAACGAAGGGGTGGGATTTGGTCCTACCACAAGCTGAGTTTTCCTACAACAACTCAGTGAACATAAGCACAAGTAAGTGCCATTTTTTATTGTTTAAGGCAGAAACCAAAGAGTTTTTTCAGACTTGAATAATATTGATAAAGATGTGAAAAAGTGTGCAGATGCAGAGGATTTTGCAAAGCATATGAAAGGCCTACATGATGAGGTGAGAAAACATATCAACAAAATAATTTTTTCTTATAAAACTAATGTTGATTTGAAGAGGAGACATGAAGAGTTTTAGGTTGGAGATGAAGTGATGGTGCATCTAAGAAAGGAAATATTTCCAATGGGCACATACAACAAGCTCAAGATGAAGAAGTTTGGCATGTGCAATATTGTGAAAAGGCACGATTCTGGTAATGCATATGAGGTAGAATTTCCTAATGAGCTTAATATTTCTCCAATTTTTAATATTTTAGAATTGACTATATTCCATGAAGGTAAAATTGATGAAGTTGTAGCAATTAGGCAGCCACAAGCACTCACACCTACTTCAGAGGATGAAAAGATAGAAGCAATTCTTGACAACAGGGTGAAAAGAAGCACAAGGAGAAGGCAATACATGGAGTATTTGGTGAAATGGTTTGGGAGAACTATGGAGGATTATTCATGGTTATTTGAGGCTTAGGTTACATGTCTTGGAATATTCTTGGAAAGTGATGAAATTGCTTTTCTTCTACCATGGGTGTCTAATGCAGGAGCATCCATGGCATAGTGGCTATTCTGAGTCAATAAAAAGATAATTAATTTTACTTGAAATTTTTGGTGTGAATTGAATTTCATGTTTTGTCTTGTGAAATTCATATTTTTTATGTGCATTTTGATGTCATTTCATGTTGAAATTTGAATTTGCAACTTGGAGTAGATTTGAAGAAAGCAGGATAAGAGGAGATAGTGGAGGATATGCTTTGACAGTAAAAATCCTAAAAAATCAAATGGAGGCATGGGTTTTTAGGAGACCTCCAATCTGATTTATAACTCCAATTTTTAAATTCCAAGACTCCTAAAAAATAGGGAACTTGAAGGTGGATGCCCAAGTTTGAAAAAAACTAATTTTTACTTTCATTCATGAAAGCAAGAAAGCCATAAAAGCACTGCCATCCATACACAACAGGTCTTGAAGTTTGAAAAGATTATTTTACTCAATTTAATTAATGTAATTTAATTTAATTAGAGATCCTGAGAGGTGGGCATTTATTTTCTAGGAGTGGGTTTGAAATGAGAGGAAATTCAACCAAATGAACTCACATTTCATTTCATGTAGACGACAGTTTGGTAAAAGAAAAACTAATTCATTCTTGAGAAAGAGTTTTCTAGATTGCAGGGGAAGACACAAAGAAGCGTGGCATACCTCTAGGAAAGAATGTTAATGGTGTTGTTGCAGATTGGAGATTGGTTGCAAAGCCAAGAACATGACCAATAGTTGCAGATTGGAGCTATTGAGATTGTTTGAGAGATTTGTTGTTACAAGTGCTAAAAAAAATTTGTTGGAAAGTTTTGATTTACTATTGCAAATCATTTTTTGGATCATCATAAGTCTTGTAAGGGCTTGTTGTAGCCCCATTGTCCTTTCTGGACTAATGTAATTCAATTTCCAAAGGTTGTTTGAATTTAAGATTGTTGGTTGCAAGTTACAAACCTTGGTTGTAATATCTGTTGCAAGAATTTATTTTCCTGTGAACAATGCTTTTCTATGGTTTGTGTGAGCTATTTAATATATTTTTCATTATTTGAACTATTTTATTTATCTCTATGCATTTTAAATCCTCTTATTCTACTCCAATTTCCTTTAAATGTAAAGTGATAAGATTCAATATGATATTAAACAACTCTTTAAAAATTAGTAGGAAAAAGGTCAAAATAAGAGAGATACACATTTCACAAAATGACCTCCAAAATTAAAAAAAAGTTGCCTTAATTTCATAGTGCTAAGATCATGTTTTGATACCATTTTTAATAGAATAACTTACATAATAGAATAATATAATTAAAAATATGGTGTAAATACTTGATCTAACAACATGGCACTTTGAGGGGCAACCTCCTAATCCTCTTCAAAGGAGATACCTCCAATAGTCTTCAATAAGAAACAATACTCAACATGATGATAATAACTAACTACTAACTCCTATATATACTTAATTATGCCTTGGATGCCACCTAGGTTGACCTAAATACTTAACTATGACCCTTAGGATGACCTAAAAACTATATATGATTATAATAATGATTATGTAAATTATTTAAGAGTTAAGGTAGGCACAAACCGATTACTCATAACCCAATACACATTATAGGGTTAGGGACATAACACATTTTTTAGAACCATATTCTTACAAAAGTACAAGGTACATGTGCAAAAAATAACACTTAAAGTGGTACACTAATCATAAATACACAATTTTATAAATTTTAAATTTACAATAGTCATAATAGAGAGAAAGTGGTTGTTGCTTTGGCATCTTAGGCTTCTCCAACACAACATTCCACCTTGTTTCATAGCATATGGATAAACCCCATAGTGGAAGTAAAGAACAAAAAATCTAAGGAAGCTAATATGAGTGGAAAAAAGCTACTCAATACAAGGCAAGTGAAGAAATAAATTAATATCTTGAGGCCTCAATATAACATCCATGACATAAATAATTTTATCAATATTAGCTTCCATGAATGCATGTGAATCTCAAGGTCGAACATTATGTTTTTTTGTTGATGCTCTGACCACCATTCTTGTCTTCCTTATACTCATTGTGTTTTTCATTGCAATACTTCCAGAGCTTCTTATTAATCGCTCACAACTGATAGAGATTTGTTGCTTGTTTGGTATAAGAAAAATAATTATCAAATATAGTCTACACAATTCTTTCATTTAATGATAAAAATATCTACTAGTAATTAAATAAATTGTATCAAATAATTAAAATTTGCCACTCAACTAACCCTAAATGATAATCAATTATCTTAATAAAAACCATAAACATAAATACTTTTAACTTTTTGTATTCACTATATTGACAATTTTGAAAAAAATTACAAAAAGAAATTGTCAAATTCAACCAAAAACAAATCTATAATTTGAACTTGATTAGTAGTCTAATGTTCTTTTTAGACTAAAGAGACACTATGGAACACTCTAGAGAGCAACTTCTTTGATAATCATACATGTAAATAATTACTTGAAATGACAGAGTTGGTCTTCTTCACAAAGAAAAGTTATGTTTGGGTGGTGATTTCCTCACCACACAATGAAAAAGAATAAATAATAAATAAGTAAAAGTTGAGAATGTGTGCTCTTAATTTAGTCCATGTTCATTCTTTTTAGTACAAGATTACCTTTATTTTTTATTTAAGACACAAAGAAATCTCAATTGAATGGATCTAAAAAAGAAAGCAAACAAAGGACAAATCCTTGTGGGGTATATATTCCTACATCATTAGAAGTCATGTGTTCGTATCACAATAATTTCCCCTTGTCTTTCTTGGGTGTCTATTCCAAGATTTGTAGGACAGCAGTTTACCCCACCATGTAAACGATGTCATCTAGTCTAATGATGTATAGGGACCATGCCCTCTTATCATCATGGCCACCATTTACAATTTAAGTTTTATATCAAAATTTTATTGCTTTTAAAGTTGTTAGTATTGTGGGTATAGATTAAAGTCGTATGAATAATTATTTTATTATTATTAAAAAGTTAATGATTAAGAAGTATTCATTTTCTCAAAGTCATATCAAGTACATTTTAGTCTCGTTTTTTTAAAGTGACACACATTGCACTTAATAAGACTTGATGTATAATGAAATTTTTAAAAGTAATTTGACTTCACCAATAGACAAAGAGTCACTTAACGACTATTTTATTTTCACTTTTTTATCATATTCATAACTTGTTTTTACTTATATATTTCCATCTCTATAGAAATATGTGTCACATAGAGATTAGCATGGTGACTTGTCTCTATTACTACAACTTATTTAAAATAATTTTATTTGGTTAATGTTCATATGTTAGTGGTTTGATTAAGATATGCATTTTGAGTACTAAAATATGCCATTTTTAACATAAGATATATACAATATATTTAATAGTTTTTCATTTTTTAAAAGTATTAAAATAGATGTGTATTTGTAGGGGGCATGCTTAGTATTGCATTGTCATGTGTCCCCATCATTGTAATATGTATAAAAATTAGTAACTTGGTTAAATTACATGTTAGTAGTCTAATTAAGCCATACATTTTGAGTATTATGGCATCATGTTATACTTCTAATAAGCTAGAGACTAACTTATCAATCACTATAGTTAATTTGTTATAGAAGAACTAATGATGATAACCAAATAAAAGATTACAGTATAATTTTTATTAGTGTTGGTACTTAAAGAAGAGTTTTTGGTGTGACAATATTCTATCTCGTCATAACTAGCCAAACAATCTATCTTTATTTATACACATTGAAGTTTTTTTTTTTTAAATGAAGAAAAAAAATCTCTATTAGATCCATTCATACAAAGAGAGGTGAGCAAATATAAAAATCTATGTTGAAGGAGGTAGATAGTCCTCTCATAGTTTTCACCTCATAGAATAATAGTTTTCAAACTAAAGTAAGAAATAAATATAATATTATGGATTAGCCACCTCACTCAAACAATAATTACAAAGTGCACAAAAGAAAAGACTTGTCGTTGCTTGTCATTTTTAAAGTGCACAAAAGAAAAGACTTGTCGTTGCTTGTCATTTTTAATATATGTGGAGAGTATTGAAACTCTAGCAAAGGATATTTTTTTATCATTAATCCTTTGAAAATAAGAGATTAAAAATGAGCTCAAAATAGTTGCACAATAAGATCTTAAAAACTATTTCAATGATGATGACCTAATTGAAAACTAAGAAACATAATTTACAAATGTTTAAACTTTTAGAAAATACTAGAAACATTATTGATATGAATCCAAATATTTAGAAACATTATTGATATGAATCCAAATATTTAGAAAGTGAAAAATATAAATATATCATTGATCATTTGAATAAATATATTTTTATTAAAACTTATTATTTGCTATAGTTACCTTGTCAAAGAAGGAATTAAAAAAGAAGAGATACAATTGGAGAGTGATAAATAGGCTAGTTTGTCAGTGATGCATGGCTCTTTTGTTTAGCTTGAGTTCCACACCATATTTTACAATTACTATATGATTTTATTTTTTGTATTTATTGTAACAACTTTCTTATTTTTCTCTCTTTGGGCTTGATCTCTTTTTCATGGCACTAGACCATTCTTTTTTAGCTATTGATTCTAAAATGGCTGGACTGGGAGCTGTGTATAATGACACCATTTGTAGAAAACTCTATAAGTTTGTTTCAAAATTATTTGATGAGGTAAGAGTTCTAAAATTTTCTTGTATATTGTCTTTCCCATTAGGGATTTTGAGAATGCATGCAAATTGTTATATAAGTTAGTAGTTATATAATATTTTGTTGGTAAAATCCACTCTAAGAGAATACACAAAAGTTGGGCTTATTTTGCTTCAGTTTCCTATGGGATTAAGCTAGATGTAATTCAAAACTTAACTGACATTTTTTTTCTCTTTTTCTTAGTTGAAAGCAACAATGTAGACATTATTCTTATGCATGACCCTTTTCATGTTCAGAACTCTATAAAAGAGTGAAAATATAATCTAGGTAATGAGTTTTTAGAGACTTAGGGAGAGGGTGGAGGTGGAATACAAACAATAATAGGAATATCTCCAACTAGCAAAAATAGGTCGAGTTATACCTACTTGGAATATGTCAAATGAATGATTATGTCTACCTAGAAGAAATAAACAAATATATATATATATATATAAAAGAGGTGACCAACACATTCAAGAGAGGGAGTAACTCCAACTACCCCAGAATATATGAGAATTACACATAATTCATACATGAAAGAAGCCATGTATTCTTATATTTATCATCTATAAAAAATTTCTATAAAAAATTGAATTCTTTAAAATCAATATTGTAGATCACACTCTATAATCTATCTATATTTCTTCCTCTTTCTAATAATGAATCATGAAATATAATCTATAACATAAATTTAAAAAAATTGCAAAATTTTTTTAAAAAAAAAATTTAAATTCATAGATAAAACTACATAAACTTTCCTTAAAAGAATCCTCAGCATGAAAAAGCAAGACTAAAATGTATTTAAAGCCAGTGCCATAAGGAAAAAATGTTAAAAGACAAATTGATTAGAATTACATTAGTCAAGAGAGGGGAATTGTGATCCTTAGAATAAAATAATATGGTAAGATGCCTTACTCTTTTAATGGTATTCATTCTTTATCCACAAGCAAAGGAGGGTATTCAACGAATAATGAAAAGAGAGAATAAAGAAAATCATATAACAAGGAAAGGTTATAAAGCAAATAAAGCACTTTGCAATTTCAAAATACTATGGATGTTGCCAAAATGGGGGCACACGTGGACCAACTTAAAACAAACTGAAAGCCATGGATATTAGTACAACGATAGTCAAAATTGTGGGGATGAAGCTTGGCATATAGTGTATCCTAGGGAGAATGTGAAGTGACTAGAATTTGAAAGAGGTGGTAATAGAAGTATTTTTATGAAATTTATATTAGTTTGTTGGTGAAGTTTAAAGGTTTTGAATGATTTTATTAGGGATTGTATTTTACTTAATATAAGGTTTTTTGATATTAAAAAGAGACAAGGAAAATACAATCAATAGGAATAACTTCAATCATGAAATATAGGTGAGAGTTACATCTATTTAGAATAAGTCAAATTAATGTTTACATCTACCTAGCAAAAGACAAACAAATGATTGGGAGAGGTTGTCAATACATACAAGAGAGTGAGTAAAATCAACTACATAAGAATATGTGAGTCACACGTGTCATTCATAGAAGAAGTCATGTATCTTAATAATTATTGTGTGTAATAACCTGAGAAAGCTTAATACTATGTGTAGGAAAAATAATTGTTGTTGAACATAAAGTAAAAAACCCACACTAACAAAAAAAAATTCCACCAAGAACAAGTTTTCAATGTCTTACTATTAGAGGGGCTCAATTCAAATCCAAGATTCATTGATTGAAAATTGAAAACAAAACCTCCAAATAAAATTTTCAAGCTTTATGAGCTTGGTTTTCATATACAAAATCAAGATCATTGAAGAAGCAAATACTCACCTTACAAAACTTATTGAAATTGTCCATGCTCTTGATTAACATTAGAAAAATATTCTCAAATCTTAGGACTCCTCTTAGGCATGGGTTAAATCTCCCTTGTCACTTATTAGCTTCCCATACTATAACTTGTGATAAAAAAAAAATACATAAGAAGCTCTTCATGTAGATGTGGCTACCATGGCTAATGGCAAAGATTTTAGATGGATGAGATCCTTGCATTTTTTATTTTTTTTTTGGATTTTTACATCAAGTCTATCTTACATAGGAATGATTATAAACCAAAACAATCATATCAAATTGATACTTAAATCTAGGGATCTAGATATACAAATCACTCTTCTACTTTTTTTTTCTATAAGATTATTATTTTTTATCAATAATGTGGCTAGTGGAAACCCAACCATTTATTTAGATAAAGAAAAAAATAAAACTCTAAAAATAGACTTTGAATGAACCAAGAATTAAAAAATGCCAATAAAACCAAGGCACACAAGATGAACCATATTACCTGCAACACAAGCCAAAAGAAATATAGAATACCTAAATTAAACTTCCCTTAGTTCATATCCATTTTAATATGGGAATAAAGTGGCATGTTATGTGAATCTAAGTATTTAGAAGTATTTTCTAGATTTTTTCTATTATAAATGTAAGAGAAATGATCATGAAGCAAGGCACAATAAAAAAAAAAAATGGTTAGTAATAGATAAATTTATAACTATGGATTTATAAAAATATTTTTCATGTTCTTTAGCATATAATTCTTAGTTTATAAATAACCATAGTTTGTATTTAATAAAGAAATTTATAAATTGTTTAACTATTTTGTAATCATTATTTGTGATGTTCTTTTTCTTAGAGCGTGTGATAAACAAGAAAAAGATCTTGTAATCCACAGTGACAAGCATTGATAAGTGTAGTTAGAAAATTAAAAAAGAAAGCATTGATAAGAGGTAAAGTATATTGTATTGGATGATGATTATTTGATCAATAGAAAGCATTTTGTTGTAATACTTGAGATAATCAAAGATAAATAAATATTCCCCTAAACTTAGATAGAAATGAAGCAATTAAGAATATGATAAGAAATTAGAATCTACCATGAACTCATAAGAGATAATTCACTATACATCAAATAACTCTAAGCCTAATTAGCAAAGAGGGTGATGATATGAATACCCTTACTTGCATGCTCATATTTGCACTCGACAAAAAATAGAATGTGAAAAGTAACTAAATATTTTTACTAAAGGATGTGGACATGTGTCTCTTATTTCATATAATTTTGATGAATAAGCCTATTTAACTTTTTAAGTTAACTAAATTTTTTATAGCATAATATTCACACAAAATAAGATGGGTGGTAAAAATTAATACCATCCAAGTCTAAGCAAGACCAAGTCCAAACTAAAGATAAGAGTTAAAAGGGCCAAGCACAAACATAACATACAAAAATCAAGTAGATAATGCAACACCAATAGGAGGAGATCCTTTATCGTCAAGTTTCCCCAAAACATACTAGAAGTGGGATTATCATTAATCGACTCCTAGCTAGAAAGTACAACCTCTTCCTCAAGAGTGTCCTTCAGAGGCTATTGAGCCTGAAATGGAGAAATATCTAGCTGTAGTCAAGGAACCTTCCTAGAGTCTGGCCAACCAAAAGCACCATGCCCATAAGAAGAGGTGAAGGTGGCCAAAAGGGATGGGATAAATCATGGGATACATTATCTCTATTTCTCGGGGGCTAAGATCCACATGATCAAGAACCATAGTCTCTTCTAGAAGATTGGTTGTGTCCTTTTTGGTGTTCTCAAAGAGGAGACAAGGAGGGAGTAAAGACTTTGGCAATAGTATATGCTCCTACAAATGTTCCACTTCAAGTGTAACTTTGCTAGTTTGCACCTTAATCCGCACCTTAATTTTTGTAACATTAGATAAAGTCATAGCTTTACTATGCAAAGAGAAATGAACATAAGAATCACATTCTAAAAAATAACTATATTGCTATCTTTCAAAATGCTAAAGAGAATCTCTGACTTGAAAGCATGCCAAATTTATCTATACTTTTGTAGACACCTAGAATTGTTTGAACATATCACACACTCATAATTCACTATTTTCTATCATTTTCCTCATTATCCCCTAATTCATCAATTTTAATTAAATAATTTATAATTATTTGATTAAATTCACTAATTTCTTCTATTAGTTTAATAATTAATATTATTTGATTAATTCATCAAAATTCGTCATAATTCATTATTTTCCTCTAAATCACCTAAATTAAATCATTTTGAATTATTTAATTAAATTCAAAGTTCCCTCCTCCCACCTTAATTAAATAATTTAAATAATTTAATTAATCCCTAATTTTCCTCAGACCCACCTAATTAAATATTTTTTAATTATTTAATTAAAAATCATAATTTCGTCTCATCTCATAATTAAATAATTTCTCAAATATTTAATTACTAATTTTCCTCCAACTTGCATATGGCATATTCTATTTTCAAAAATGAAATATTCTCTTTTCAAAATATCTCCCTTAAATCAAGGGGTCATCTTCAGTTAATTGAATCTCTCATTCAACCTCCACCCTTGATCTCTTGATTTGATCTCATCCCTTGATCTTTTTCCTCCAATCTCCACAGTTGATCTAAAATTCAAGAATTATATAAGATAAGCCTTACCCTCCATTAAAATTCATTCACAATCTTCATGAGCTTGAACATTAATCATTCTTAAGCATTTTTTAGCATTTGAGCTAGCATTATGAGTCAAGATCTTCATCAACAAGAATTTACAACATGGGTTATGCACAATTGAGCAATCCACATATTGAATTCTCATAATTCACTAATGGAGTACTAGGTTTGCATGTTTGTTTTGAATAATTTGATCTTTGTATGAAGTGTGTTCTTGATTTGTGTTTATTTCATTGATTTGTTGCATTCAACTTAATTGGTTAATGGGTTTAATTGATCTTCACTTGTGGGATTTTAGTATTGTCTAACCCTAATTGATTAAATCTATCTGATAAATCATTTCCTATTATTCTCATTATACAACTTTAAAAGGAGACAAGGGTATTCCTCTAACAAAACCAAATTCTATGAAAAAGGATTAGGTATAAAGGCTTGAAAATAAGCATGAATCCAATTCCAAGCTTCTTATGCTTTAGTGCCTAACCAATTCCAAATGTGAAGCAATAACCAAGTGGAAGGCCCTAATAAAGAACACACCAAGAAAAAATGGCCAATTTATGCTTAAGAATAGCTAGCTAAATTGCCTGGAAATGATGATGCCAAGTACCAAGAGAAGACTAAAACTTCCAATGATTATTTAGTTGACCAACCATAGGAATATGAGGAGGAAGCCACAAATATCCTTTACGAGGCTTATAATTATGAAATGGTACGATACCTTTTCCAATCATTCCACAAGGAATTGAAATATTTGAGCCCAATTTTATGAATTGGGAGGAATAAAGTCAATAACAACCTAAAATGTATATTGATCTTAATTAGAAAACCTTAATTTTATTTTAGTTTTTGACCAAGAAAGAAATTTCTTGGTGTCTTTGTTGTTGAGATCTATAATTTTTAATGCCTCATTTGAAAAATTTCAAGCCATGGATCCATGGCACTTTGGCAAAAAGGTAGACTTGACAAGAATAAATAAAAGACCACCAAATAAATTACTTGTTGATAGAAAGGTCATTGTGAAAATTATTTCTCACCCAAATAATCCAATGATTAATAACCTCCTAGGCTTTCAAAATTCTTTTAATTACCAAAATGTCTTGAATCTAAATTGTCTCCATAATGATAACGAGGGTGCTAAGGTTCAACCCTTTTCAAGTTGGTCATTTGGAAGGAACACTTGAACTAAAAAAATACCTGATGAGAACTTTCTATGTTTCATTTCCCTCAAGATCCTTGAGAATCCATTTAGCACATAGAGAAATACCTTTTCAACAAATTAAAAGCGATCCTAAGCCACCAAAATTGTGGGGAAGCTACATAAATTCCTAACATGATGAAATTATTGTTGTCCATCAATAGAGACCCAAAGATAGTATCTAAGAATTTTTTTAATCTTTAAATAGGATTCTTTTGAAGGAAACCAACAAGAGAAGTAATAAACATGAGTGGTAGCTAAAATTTTTGAACAAATTTAGAAATTTTAAGCTTAAAAAAGAGGTTTAGTGATCCAAGAATTAAGTTATTCTCAACCTTGGCAAAAATAACTTGCTAGAAGGTAATAGGAGAAGATTGAAAATTAAAGGGAATGCTAAGAAAATAAAATAATCATCCATGATCAATCTATTTCTAGATATAGTTATCTAACCAACTTGGCTTAGGAAGAAAACATTTCCTATAACATTGTCTTTTTCTATTAGATACTTAATCAAGAGGCCTAGCAAAAAGCATCAAGGCATTGGATAGCCTACTTAAATTTATCTTCATCTTCAATGAGGGTGAGGAAATAATCATTGGAAAAATTACCATGGGATAATTAGAAAGAGAAACCCCTTTAACTAGGGCTTGAGAAATTTCATCAGTCAATAAATAGCCAAAACCTTCTATTGCAAGCATATAAAGAGCTAAAGTAAGGGGACATCCTTCATGGATGGACCAAAAATTTCCAAATGGATTGGATTGTTGACCATTAATGGTAATATAAGTTGAGGCATCAATAAATAACATCTACATAGAATTGATAAAATGAGGTTCAAAACCAATCATTTGAAGCATGACAAGAATAAAAGGTCAATCAATGTAGACACCTTGGAAAAATCGATTTAAATAAAAATGGTGTATACTTGACCACATGGGACCGTCTATTCAGTTACTTCCCAAATAATAAGTATATTATCTAAAATAATCTTGTATTTGATGAAACTAGTTTGTTTGAGGTGGACCTATGGAGAAATAAATAGGCTTAAGATTAAGAACTAGAGCCTTGACAATAATCTTGTAAGGGACATTCAACAAAGTGATAGGATTCCAATTATAGATTTTTTAGGGTCACCAATTTTAGGTATGAATTTGATAGTCCATTTATTGATTAAATTTATTAAAGATTTAAAATGATAAGCCTCAAGATAACACTAATGAAGTTCTTGACTCACTATGTCCCAAAAGGATTTATAAAATTCACAAGGAAATCCATCCAAACCAGGAGATTTATTATTAGACATTGTAAATATAACCTCCTAAAAATCTTCTTTGGTGAGATGTTGATCACAAATAATATGTTGGGAATTGGAGAGCTGGCAATGAACCACAAATAGAAATTGTTGTAAGGTAGCAGTGTATTATTAAGCAACCAAAAACTTGCTCATAGTGTCAAACAAATGCTTATAAAATTTCAAGAATCTCATTAGATTTTTTTTGCCCATCCTTGATTTTATTAATAATTTGAGATGTGTGGCGAGCACATAGAGCTTGAAATAATTCTTTTGATACCTTGTCTCTTATATTTATCTAGTGAATCTAAGCTTTAATTTGAGCTCCATGTGCAACATGAGCATTTTCAACCAATTTATAGTGGAAAGGTAGAGTCGAGTTGATTGGCCAAATCAAAGGGTTGTACTTCCAGAGTAGTGATGGCTTGGAAGATCTCCAAGGTAGTGGCATCATATGACTAATGATAGAAATGGGTCAACTAATGCCCATAAATCTAGACAAATTAATTAGTATTACATTAGTCAAGGTTAGGGAAAGGTGATTCTTAGAATAAAGTAATATGGTAAGATCCCTTACAGTTTTAATGGTAATCCCTATTGTTGTCATTCTTTTGTAGGATGATTTGTCTTTATCCACAAGCAAAGGATGGTATTGAACGAATAAAGGAAAAACTATGTAAAGCGCACCAAATAAAGTACCGTGCAATTTCAAAATACTATGGACGTTGCCAAAAGGAGAAAACGCGTGGACCAAATTTAAATAAAAAATTTGCCAAAGCCTTAGATATAGTGTATCCTAGGGACAATGTAAAGTACCTAGATTTGACATTTGGAAAGAGGTGGTAATGTTAAAAGATATGAAAGTTCTTATATAAAATTTTGGTGAAGTTAAAAAGTTTTGAATGAGTTTGTTAGGAATTGCATTTTTTTATTATTGGTGAATGTGAGATTTTTAGGTCTTGTTTGACTTAGGTGAGATTACAAATAGGGAAGACATGAATGTACATTATAGTTCAAATTTGTAAGCATGATATTCTAGTAGGGGTACAGGGCCCACAAGCACACCAATTCAATGAGAGTATGGAACACAAAGTCATGGAGATGAATGCCTGTCTAGAGCACTAAGTCTCTTGGCATGAACGCCAACAACATCAATGTTAAGGTGTAAGCTTGCTATTAGGGATTGCATTTTACGAGGGTATGGAACATAAAGTCACAAGGATGAATGCTCATCTAGAGCACTAAGTCTTTTGGCATGAATGTCAACCGCATCGATGTTAAGGTGTAAGCCTACTATTGGAGATTGTATTTTAATTATAAGATTTTTTATATTAAAAAGGATGACACTTTGATTAATTTGGTGGGATGAATATATTTGGATCCTTCACATTGATGTTAAGTGGTGATTATTTATACATCTTCAAGTCAAACTCTTGATATCAAGAGTTGCTAAATGATTTGAGGTGTTTATATTCTTAACAAAAATAATTTTAACACTAATTGTGAGTGCCTTTTTAGTGGCAATAAATAATAAATAAAAATTAGAAAAAACTATAACTAGTATTTAAATAATAGTGTGATAAAAAATCATTTCTTTAAGAAAATGAATTAAAATTCAATAAAATTGCAATGATACTAGGACATTAAAAGTCATATTAATAAAGATAGTCCAATCAAAATTTTAAAAAGAACAATAAAAAGAAAAAGGAAAAGAAATGGTGTTCATTTTCAATTTAATTGGTATCACATGTTTTACAAAGTGTTCGCCTAAAAATCGTAAAATTGAAAAATCAACAACCTTCTTCAACAAGTTTGGCCTATCTTAGAATCGTTAGAAAAGTATTCCACCAAACATGTTTAGAGGGAATCTAATAAAGAAGTTAATATCCTTTTCAATTGAGCAATTGACATGTGTTATAGATTCTAATGTTGATAAGTGACCAACACTTAAACTTATATTATATCAATAGTCAAACAACAATAAAATTATAGTCTAAGGCATAATTCATCAACTAAAATATTAATGTAACATTTAATATTTTTATTTTATTTATATTCATATTAAAACTTATTTTACTTAGGTTGAGAGACATTCTATTATGCACATAAAAATCAAAACACAACTAATATATATTTAAAAGAAAATATAATTATAAAATTAAACTTTTAAAAAATATTAAAGTAAAAACAAAACAAAAGAATTCAAAGTAAAAAATAGATCAAAAAATATCAAAATAATTTACATATAAAAATAAAATAATAAATAAAAAAATAAATATTATAATATGATTTGCCTGGCAAGAAGGATAAAAATTAGGCCGTTTGTTCTTGTTTATTTTATGTTTTGTTGTTTGTTTTTTTTGCTAAACTTGATGGGTCTCTGGACTTATTTGGCTGGCTTCATGCTTGCATGTTAAACCTTGCCATCTTACGTATTCTGTTACTTTTTGTCTTGATGATGCGCTGTGAGTGATGACGTTCTTTCTGCTGTCACTAGGTTGTTAGTGTGCTTTCGATGGATGGCCTTTGGTGCCTTGTGTTTATGGGTCAACACCCTTGTTTTGCTGCTTTTTATTTCAAAACAATCCAAATTGATTTTTTTAATATATATATATATATATATATATATATATATATATATATATATATATATATATATATATATATATATATATATGTGGCAAGGGTGTCCCTGCGACTTAGCCTAGCAGCGAGCAACCCATACCTTGGGTACCTGGGGCGAGTTGATGCGAGACTTGCCCCTTATAGGTGGACGCCATAGCCTACATATAGGCCCACCGGTCAACCCAGCGGGAGGATATATTATTTTTTCTTTCTTAATAATAGATTATATAATATAATTTGAAATATCTATAGAATTCTCCGCCAATTTTTTACAATCCATTAGATATTTTATAATCCATTACATCAACATAGTATTTTATTTTATTCCAAACTATCTCCCTATATGAAACCTAAGAAATATCCCTCTATAAAGTATAGAAAAATAGATTAAATATATGAAATAAATTCATTTATTATTCAGTCATGAAGTGAGAAATCATTATAAAAATATTTAGATTTGTAAGATGCCATTATTTTTGGTTAATAAACTTTTTCACCCTCATATGAGGGGACAAAATATTCTTTTCTAGTAAAGCAATCAACCATAGGTTTACAAATGGTATACTTGTGAAATAAACATGTTTGTACTATGGGGGACTGAATACTACATAGGTGGGCCCCGTATATATATATATATATATGTATGTACACGTGGCATACACATCGTTTGCTTTAGAAACGATTCCCTTGACTTTCGCTATTAGTCGTCCATGCAATAAAGAACAAAAAAATCTACTAAATCTTATAAAATGCGGAAGTATTTATTTTAGTAAATAAGGGTTTAGGATTAGTCTAGATAATATTTTTTATTTAAATATTTGATAATAGTTATTGGTATAATAATGATAGCAATGTAAAGAGAAATAAATTCTCTTAAGTTAATTTAATAACATGCATAACTTAATTATATTTATTTTAGATTAATTAATAAGAGTTTGCATTCAATCATTTATCTTAGATTAAATAATAATACTTTATATATTGAATAATAAAATAATTAGTGTTATTTTATGAAACTCAATTGGGTGAATAAAGATATTTAGTGTAATAAGTGAAGAATGTCTTTAATTTTTTTAAAATATTTTGTGAAATTTTTGAAATTAAGAGTGTTCTAAATATAATAAGTATCTTGAGCTGATTTTAGAGTCCTACGTAATTTTAGAATTGCACATCAAGTGGAAGAAAAATGATGCGCTTTATGAAAGTTGGATGGTTGGTCTGCAACGAAGTCGTAGTTCTTTTTTTTGCCCTACTTCTGCCACGAAGTGAGGGGATATGAAGCTGAAAAATGAAGCAAGATTGCTTAGAGGAGGTCATTCAAAGGAAGGAGATATTTTTGCTAATGAAGTTGAAAATGACGAGGGTAATTATTAGTGCAAATGGAGATCTAGTTTCAAATAAGCATTTAACCAGGTGGGTGAAAATGGGGGAGAAAGGTGTCAAAATGGAAGAACAAGGAGACACAAATTTAGGTAAAATTTTAGAATTTTTCCTCCATGATGATGTTATGGAATGTATTGTTGAATGTCAACATAGATCCCTCATTCTATTTTTAAGAGTTTCATTTGAAGTAGATTTTTGTAAATGCACAAAGCTAAACTAGGAAAACAAGGGATTGAAAATTAAAGCTCTGAGGGGATTAGGGAAAGGTTGTGTTTCTTGCAAATCAAAAAATATTGAACATGCTCAAGTTGTGTTACAATATGGAACTTGGATTATTTGTGGTCAAGTATGTTATTTGCACACATGTACATTAGTCTTCCACCTTGAGGGGCCTTATAGATCAAGATATCCTATGTGGGTGGAACTGCCTTTTTTGAATCTAGCTTTCAGATCATTCCTACAAGAAATAGCTGCCCAATTGGGAATAGTTATTTGGTGCAAAAATAGCTCTATTAAATTTATCAGCTTAAAGGTTCACCTCATGGTTTGTGTGGAGATGGACTCAAATAACCAGTTACTTGAAAAACATTAAGCTTATTGGTCTAGGATTTGATTTTTACTAGCCATTTTTCTACCTAAATAAGCCTAATGATTGTTTTTATTATAAAAAAGGCCACTTGATAAGAGATTATCTAGCTAGAAGGAAAAAAATGGCCCAATCACAAGTTCTAGCACACTCTAAACAACAACAAGTTGAAAATCAACCTTTGGCTCCTGCAATGAATAAAGACCCAACACTTACACAAAGTCCAAGTAAAATTCATTGATGTTTCCTAGAATAATAAGGTCTTTGATCACATGACCTCTACCTTAAAGGATGTTGTGATGGAGGATGGATGTAAATTTATTAGAAAAAGAAAAGTGCCTTTGGAACCTACTATCAGGAAGGGTGGTTTATTCCATCATCAAGGGGTTCATCACCTTTCTTCACAACCTAATCCCAAATCCTTGGATCAAACCTCTACTTCACCTTATCCTTCTATAAGATAAAGGTCTAGGTCCCCATCAATGCTGACTTGGAAACCTTTGATTAGACCACTTCAACAAGATAGAGATCAAGATCGTTGTCTCCTTCTAATTCTAATTTGGGTGCACTTGATTAGCCTATCTCTATTGCTAACTGTAATGAAGCCTTGCCACTAGAGGATGATCCTTCTTTCCCCTCGTTGCCATGATTTACAAAATTATGTTTTTGGAATGTGAGAGGGATTTCTCTCCTTCATCTTAAATATGGTGTTAGGATATGATTTCCAAGTGGAAGCTTGATATTTTGTTCCTTCAAGAAGTTAAACTTATGGGTCCTCACATTGAATGTTCTCTATCCAATGTATAGAGACACATATTTTCTTCATACGTCACATAGAGAAGGCAAGAGGAAGCGATCGGTTTAGATTCTTGAATGCATAAGTTTTTCATTGATAAAGGTGAGGACCCATCACATAGTTATATTTGGGTCCTGAATTTTACTAGTGGTCAAGATATTGGTTTCTACTCAGTCTATACTCCTAACATAGGGAAAGATAAAATTGAATTGTAGGATTGGATGTGTAAAAACATCCCTATTGCAAATTGGATAATGGGAGGTGATTTTAATATGATTGAATATCATAGTGATTGTAGTTGACAAGATTATTTTAAGTTAAGCAATAAAGAATTTGATAAATGGTTGCTTTGTCGTAACTCTATGGGGATGATTGATCCAATGCATAACAAGAGATTCAATGATTGAAATAATTGGTACACATGGTCTAATTGTAGATTTGGAGAGGACTGAAAGTTGAGTAGACTTGAAATTTTTTACATCTCTCCTAATTTACATGTTATTCATGATACTATTGGTTGTAGTGTGAGAGTACATTATTTTGCTACTCTCTCAGATCATTTTATAATTTTTTGTTTAGTTTCAGGAGATGACAACAACAATGGGGATGCAAATTTGACATATACACTTAATACCTCCCTTCTAGAAAACCAGGCTTGTGTGGCTGCTCTTACTGCATTTGGATAATAAGAGGTGATTTTAATATGGTTAAATATCACAATGATTGGATAATAGGAGTTGATTTTAATATGGTTGAATATCATAGTGATCATAGTTGACAAAACCATATGAAGTTATGTTATGCCCTGCATAACCACCCCATTTTATTTGGGAACAAAATGGGTCCCCCTTCTCTTTCTGGTTTCTTTGCCTCTGTTATTTGCTTTGCTTTTAGGGGTTCTTCTGTTTCTTCCTGAGTTTGTCTTTTGTTCTGATCTAATTTTGGTTCTGCCTTAGTTGGAATTCGGGTTTTCTCTTGAGTTCGGGATTTTCCACCCCATCTGGATTTTCTTGGATCTTGCTCAAACTCCGGTTGAGCGTTGTCATTCGGGAATTTTCGGTCTTTGCGGAAATCCGCGTGGACTGGATTTTTGCAGATTTCTTTCTCCCCCATATTTTCCTAAAATCTATTGTTCACTGTTTGTTCCAGGTTTGCCGGAATGTCTTCTCCTTCGCGGAAATCCGGATTTCCCTGGAATCTGGTGGAGTGTGAAGAAGTATGGAGTAGTAAGGCTAGTTAATAAATGATGATGCATTTTACGATTAATTGATGCTATTTTGAGATCTCACATGCTGTTCCTTGATTGATAATAATTGGATTAAATTTCTTGTGGGTCTTTTCATGTTTATTTCGCTGGAATCTGCCTGACTCAGAATTCTCTGAAATTTCTCCCTGGCTTGGATTCTGCGGGTTGACCTGAAACCCAAACTGCTTGTATGATCATTTTTTTGAAGATTTAACGACACCTTACTGACATAGGATTCATTTCAATGATGATTTTGGTTATTTAACTTCTGTTTATGTGATCTTTACTGTGGTTTTCTTCATTGAATGCATGATTAAATCACATATAGGATGATATTTGTCAAGGGAGCTTAGTTGGAAGGCATCCCTCAATCCAGTTGGTCCTAAAAATTAGATAAGGAAAAAGTCGGCAAGACCTTGCAGGTGTCTTGCTGACTACCAGTGCATTCTATTGATATGCATTTGTGTTGTCTATCGGCAAGACCTCAGGATTGTCACAGTGAGTGGAATTCATATGCAGGCATCTATCGGCAAGACAGAGGTCATCGTCCTAGTGACATGGAGTATCCTATCGGCAAGAGGGGTTTCCTTCGGAGAAAAGTCTTGGCGAGATACTCGGGTCTCACTGACCGACTGCAAAGGGATTCGTATATCGGTGAAGGGTTTTCCCTTTGCCAATAAGTCTTGGCGAATCCATGAAGTATCACCAACTACCGCACAACAAACAAGCACTTCGTGGAGAGATCTGTTCGTCAGTATAAAGTCTCAGTGAGTCTGCAATGTTTTACCGACCACTAGTAAGTAAACACTTCAGCAAGACTCAATTGCATTGGAATAGCGTCTCACCGAATGGCTCTAGTCACGCCGACGTGGCGTGAGGGATTCTATCAGTGATCTTCGATGAGAGAATTAATAAGTCTCGGCAACCAAAGAAAGAGCATGCAGAGGCTTTCACCGAGACATGAGGTTTCTATAGGACATCTCCCCAACAAGAGAATGCTACGGTGACACATGTGGAACAAAGAAAATGCATTGGTGTGACTATAGCGAGGTCTTGGCGACAATAGAATTCGGTAAAAGAGGGCTTCAGTCGGTATAAAGTCTCACCGACCAAACAAAGTCTCACCGACATGAGGAGTTCACGCCAAAAAGGCCAAGCTCGGGGAGAAAACAAAAGGGTCACCGTAAGGTATCCTCGACCATGCGAAGTCCCACCGAAGGAAATGGAGCTCGCCAAGAGGGTAATGCCTTCGCCATAAAGTCTTGGTGAAGAAAGGAGGTCACGCTGACAGGATGTCCCTTCAGGGAGAGGAAAGGTATGCGCCAAGGGGTCTAGCTGACATTCAGGTGTCTCATTGATAACAAGGAGGGGCTCGGTAAGAGAAGAGAAATTCGGGGTAATGTCTCCCCGATTTTGAAAGTCTCGATGACTATGAAAGTCACACCGAAGCAAGGGGAGCCTGAGCCTGGAGGATAAGGAGGATGTCGGGGAGACTCCAAAAGAAAACAAAAGCTTCACCATGTGGTCTCAATGAAAGGATGCGGTCTTGCCGATGGGTTTTTGCGAGCTCGATATGACTTCTATAGCTCGCTGAAACATCTTGCCGACTGCCATATGCTATGCTGATAGCTGTTAAGACAAAATCGCATCAGGGAGACACAATGAGTGTCTCACCGACATGCGATATTGTTCGAACCACTTTTGACCACCTGATAAAGCTTGTGTGGTGTATGCCCAACCAACCAGAAGGAGCCAAAAGAGTGACTCATCGGTCCCTTTGACTGATTGAGTACTCCTGCGAGGGAAGATCAACAAAAAGCAAGCAAGGTGGATTATTTTGAGATCCAAAGGTGATGGATTGAATCACGCGATGGCGTTCGGATCTACAGGAAGGGTTGATGATGCTTCCAGAAGATGGTCAAACGTACAGAGAAGTCCAGAATAGAAAGGAGGCCGAAGGAAGGATCTGTGACTTAGAGGGACAGCTGTAGTGACCACTGACAGGCATATCAATATTAATGGTGATATTCTGGAGCATTCAAGGTGACCCCAATAGAGTTCGAAGATGGACACGTAGACAGGAGAGTAAAGGTTGCAGCTGCAAAAGATGTAAGGTCATCCTCGGAACAACTTTTTAGCATGAACAGCAGGGCTTCACATTGAATGTAGTTTTGACTTTCCTCAGAAAGATCTGAGGGCCGACCCTCCTGCAGTCTGCAGATATTTTGTAAAACCCTAGTGTTGGGGACAACACATTCTTTTGGTACACATTCTATATATAAGGCATTCTTGCCTCTTTGTAAAAGGGGGAACTTTGTAAGGTTAGAAAGTAGTAGATAGAGGACTTGTAGAATAGAACTGGTAGTTAGGAGTTAGATTAAGTAGAAGACTAATATATCTTTCAGTTTTCTTAGTGTAAATGGAATCAATTTGGAGCCATAGATTCTCTGTACACTGGTGATTGTGCCAGCTTTTGTAATTGTTGTTTATCTATTTTATGAATAATAGAAGCAACCAGATATTAATCTACTTCATGTTGTGTTCTAGAATGGTGTTTGTCTTAAATTAATCATTTTATTTGTGAAGATTTCAAGGAATGAGGTTTGATTTTATGTTTTGTTTAAATGGTGATTTTCAATTTGCTGTTGAAATCAACACTGTGAATGAATGACGCTGTGTGTTAGGCACAAGTTAAGTTTGTTCTACAGTTTTAGTTAGGAATTCCTTGGAAGGTGACAGGTCTGGTTAATTTGGATGAAGTGTCATTCTTTTCTGTCTCAAAGCCCTGATCCATCTTTTTCTATTTATTTAAAACCCCGGTTAGATTAGGTTTTAATTCATGTTTGATCTCATAACAGTCCAGAAGCTCACACCAGAAGGCCCCTTGAACATTACTGTTACATTAACCACTGAGGGACATCAACATAGTTGAGAACCAATTACATAGACCTTGGGAGCTGAGATATCCATGTGATCATCTTTATCTTTCAGGAGAAACAAAGTAGCGATATTCTATTTGCATGTTGCTATGCCATTTGGGATTTCAACAAGAACTCGCGCTAGAGGGAGGGCCCCGAGAAAATTTTGGATATTGTGAGTTGGAGTGGGTTACCTGTATGATCGGCTTCCATTATTTTTCCCTAGCAGTGGGAAAAATGCTTCTGAACATGTCGAAACTTGCAGGCATATACTTACTTTTCTCCAAGTTCTGCATGAGGATGTTGTGTGTCAATTTTTCATTAGAACACTTCAAGGTTCAACAAGGTAATGGTATGTTAATGTTCCACCAAATTATATTTGTTCATGGGCAAAGTTAGAAATCTTATTCTTAGATCGGTTTGGTCCTCACACACAAGACTACTAGGAGAACTCATCTTTGCAAAATCCAATCACAGAGTTAAGTACTACACTTGATAATGAAGTTATAACCATTTCATCTCTTTTCGGTCATCTTCTAAAGCATAATCCATTACATTGCAATGAAGTTCTAGATGAAACATTTGATTCGCCAGAATATAATTTTGATGACTTGTTTGGTGAAAAGCATGAAATGGATGTGAATTTAGAGCATAATGGAAATCTCAATATAGAGTCTAGCTTTGTTGAGTATACTAACGATGGATTTGAAGGAGATGAGGTATTAATGTGAGATTGCTGTCATGAGAAATCTTCCAATGATTTCAACAACTCTCCCGATCAAGATCAAAATTAGGGTGATGAGGAATGGACAAAGGAACATGGCTCATGTTGGCTAGATATCCCACGTGCACAAAATTGAATAAGGAAGAAGTTGGAAGAATTAGGATATTTTGAAATTATTAGAACTTGTTAAACCAACTGGATGTGGGATACATCGAACAAATCAACATTCCCAGATGGATTGCCATGTTTTCTTGGGTAGAATGGAGTTATATTTCATACATCAGATCATTGTTGAAGGAATACTTATGGAAGATCCTTGGAATACGTATCTCGTCGATGAGGAGGATGAAACAACTAGTACACATGAAAATGATAACCAGTTCATCCAAAATGATGAGAGAGACCTTGTGAGGAGATTTAATTCTGCCCTATCTTGATGACCTTGATTCTTGCAATGAGTTGGATTCCACAACTAATGAAACTCCTCTACCTAGTGCAAACCTAATAGAAGTGGAGAATCAATTCATTGATGCATTTATAGATTCTTTCATGATGGGGAATGAGGAGGAGACACCCCTTTATGGGTTAACACAAGAGGATGACTTTGCTGATTTAAGTGGTGGGCGGATTGAAATAGGTGACATGCTTCAAAATGAGTTTGCCAATGAATCTTGTGGTCAAAGTCAAGGACTTAAATGTCAGCATGAAATTTTAAGGGAAGAAATTCAAGTAGATGCACAGATCAGTCAATTGTTCCCTGAGGAATTTCATGACGAAGTACATTTGGATGGAGCAGAGGAATGCCATGAAAGCAACCAAGAGGTTATCTTAGAAGTTGAATCTCTTCAACATAATGAAGAGAATGAGACAAGGGAGTATTTTCTTGATTTTGATTCTGATTGTTGAAATGTGTTGTTGGAAGAAAGTCCTTACTTAGTATCCACTAATCAATTTGTTCTTAATACTGATGAATTTGATGCTAAGTGGCATGTCCTTGTTGATAAGGTGCAGGAATTTGAATTGAGAAAGTGCTTTCCTAACTCTGAGTTTGTGTGTTCAAGAGAGATCGAAGGAAATCCTTGTTCACCATGTGCCAGTATCCCTGACATCAATGGTGATAAGCTGGAGGCAGATTCTCAAACCCTAGGGGATGACATGTTGCAAGAGAATGTTCAAAGTAAGGATTCATATCAAGAAATTAAAAAAAAATTGACTTCGTGCCCGAGATGAATACAGAGATGCTGGTGAGTGAATATCCTGACTGCAAGACAAACCTTGATTCGGTAGTGTTCCATGATTTGAGGCCTTGTGAGGAGGAGATCATACAACACAAGCCTGCATTGGTAACTAGAAGTCTTCATAATCAGGTGGTGTCCTTTCATTATCCTCTGTGTTTTAATAATCTTCAATTTGATTATGGTGTGGAGGATAGTAAAACCTGTTGGTGAGTAAATCATGACAAAACTGAGAACCCACAGCTGATAATATTTCAAGCTTTATGCCCTCAGAATGAGCTCATTGCCTATAAATTTTATATTTCTAAGTATAAAGATAAATTTGCTAGGCTTAGAACTGTGCCTAGTAAGTTAAGATTGCTACACATAATGAAAAATCAGTCAAGTCAATGTATAAATTTTTACAGTTTTGTTTTTGTAAAGCTTAGCTTTTAAGTTAGTTTAGGATTAGGATAGTTTAGTGTTAGTTTTTGGTTTAGTTAGTTTTCCTTTGTTTTCCTTTGTTTTCTTTTTCTGTTTGTAAATATTTTGCTTCTGTTTGTAAATAGTTTGTGGTTCTGTTTGTAAATATTCTATTTGTTTGTAAATAATTTGTTGTTTGTTTGTTTGTCCTTTCTATTGTCTTTTGTTTCCTTTATTCTTTTGTTTCTACTTTGTTTTGTTCTTTGGGGTTTACCCGTTCTTTCCCATCTTAAAATGGTGGTTGTTATCTAAAGCATACTTTGGTCATTTGGGGAGAAATGGTTTAGATATTTTTAGATTTGCTAATTAGGTGATTTTGTCCTAAACTTTTGTCTTATACCCATTAACAATAAGAATTGTGGAACATCTTGAAAACAAGGTGCAAAGTAAGTAACCTTCATCAACTCCCTCTGAATCTGCCACAAATCAATAAGATCATGTCCTCTTGTAACGGTATATTTGTCCTAGGATGACCATGTTGTAAGACTTGAGTGAAAAATTTGATTTTTCAAGTGCTATCACGAGGTCCATGGTAGTTTTCAACCCAGATCAAGTGTTAAACATCTAACATATTGAAAAAGAGAATTAAATGAATATCTAGAACTTCAAGAGAAAACAGAAAAGACTAAAAAAAAAGAGAGAAAAGAATTATCTAAAAGAGAAAGAAGACTCAATATGAATGGGTGATTCTAGTATCTCTACCGGGGCTATGGATGCTTGGCTGGTAGTAGAGCAATGCTATGAGAAAACTAGAGGTATCTCCATCGGGGCTATGGATGCCTGACTGGCAGCAGAGCAATGCCTAGGATATCATTGCATGACAGCTAAAGGAAATCAACTCATGTAGTTCAAATATTACACGTCGTTGTCCAAAAGATGAGGAAAACTTCATGAGAGAGTTATGCACAATCAAGCACACACATAGATGCAGGGGTAGCTATTGTTGATTTACATTTGAGATCCTAGCTCAACCTTGCTTCTAAAACTGACCCAATTGGAGTTGTGATGTTCATGAACCGAGAGTTTTGGGTCGCTGAATCATTCAGATTCTTCAAAATGGTTAAACCATTTTCCCAGCCGAGTCGCCATTTGTTATGCCTTGCATAACCACCCCATTTTATTCGAGAACAAAATGGGTCCCCCTTCTCTTTCTGGTTTCTTCGCCTCTATTATTTGCTTTGCTTTTGGGGGTTCTTTTGTTTCTTCTTGAGTTTGTCTTTTGTTCTGATCTAATTTTGGTTCTGCCTCAGTTGGAATTCGGGTTTTCTCCTGAGTTCAGGATTTTCCACCCCATCCGGATTTTCCCACATCTCGCTCAAACTCCGGCTGAGTGTTGTCGTTCGAGGATTTTCGGTCTTCGTGAAAATCCATGTGGACTGGATTTTTGTGGATTTCTTTCTCCCCCTAATTTTCCCGAAATCCATTGTTCCCTGTTTGTTCCAGGTTTGTTGGAATGTCTTCTCCTTCGTAGAAATCCGTCCCGCGTGGATTTCCTTAGAATCTGGTGGAGTGTGAAGAAGTATGGAGTAGTAAGGCTAGGTAATAAATGATGTTGCATTTTACGATTAATTGATGCTATTTTGAGATCTCACATGTTGTTCCTTGATTGATAATGATCAGATTAAATTTCTAGTGAGTCTTTTCATGTTTATTCCGCTAGAATCCGCCTGACTCAGAATTCTCCGAAATTCCTCCCTGGTTTGGATTCCGCAGGTCGACCTGAAACCCAAACTATTGGTATGATCATTTTGTTTGAAGATTTAATGGCACCTTCCTGACATAGGATTCGTTTCAATGATGATTTTGGTTATTTAACTTCTGTTTATGTGATCTTTACTTTGGTTTTCTTTGTTGAATGCAAGATTAAATCACATACAGGATGATATTTGTCAAGGGAGCTCAGTTGGAAGGCATCCCTCAATCCAGTTGGTCCTAAAAATTAGATAAGGAAAAATTTAGCAAGACCTTGCAGGTGTCTTATTGACTACCAGTGCATTCTGTTGATATGCGTTTGTGTTGTCTATTGGCAAGACCTCAGGATTGTCACAGCGAGTAGAATTCATATGCAAGCATCTATCGGCAAGATAGAGGTCATCATCCCTATGACATGGAGTATCCTATCGGCAAGAGGGGTTTCCTTCGGAGAAAATTATTGGCAAGATCCTCGGGTCTCACCGACCGGTGGCAAAGGGATTCATATATCGATGAAGGGTTTTCCCTTCACCAAGAAGTCTTGACGAATCCATGAAGTCTCACTGACTACCGCACAACAAACAAGCACTTCGCGAAGAAATCTATTCGTCGGTATAAATTCTCAGCGAGTCCATAATGTTTTACCAACTGCTAGTAAGTAAACACTTCAGCAAGACTCAATTGCATCAGAATAGCATCTCATCGAACGGCTCTAGTCACACTGATGTGGCGCGATGGATTCTATCAGTGATCTTCGGTGAGAGAATTAATGTCTCGACAACCAAAGAAAGAACATGTAGAGGCTTTCGCCGAGACATGAGGTTTCTATAGGACATCTCCTTGACAAGAGAATGCTACGGTGACACATGTGGAACAAAGAAAATGTATCGGTGTGACTACAGCAAGGTCTTGGTGACAACAAAATTCGGAAAAAGAGGGCTTCGATCGGTATAAATTCTCACTGACATGAGGAGGTCACGCTAAAAAGGCTGAGCTTGGGGAGAAAATAAAAGGGTTGCCGTAAGGTCTCCCTGACCATGCGAAGTCCCACTAAAGGAAATGGAGCTCACCAAGAGGGTAATGCCTTTGCCATAAGGTCTTGGCAAAGAAAGGAGGTCACGCCGATAGGATGTCCCTTCGGGGAGAGGAAAGGTATGCCCCAAGGGGTTTGGCCGACATTCAGGAGTCTCGCCGATAACAAGGAGGGGCTCGGTAAGAGAAGAGAAATTCGGGGTAATGTCTCCCCGATTCTGAAAGTCTCGGAGACTATGAAAGTCACACTGAAGCAAGGGGAGCCCAAGCCCATAGGATAAGGAGGATGTCGGGGAGACTCCAAAAGAAAACAAAAGCTTCGCCATGTGGTCTCAGCAAAAGGATGCGGTCTTGCTGATGGGTTTTTGCAAGCTCGATGTGACTTTTTCAGCTTGTCGAAATGTCTTGCCAACTGCCATATGCTATGCTGATAGCTGTTAAGATGAAATCGCATCAGGGAGACACAATGAGTGTCTCACTAACATGCGATACTGTTTGGACCACTTTTGACTGCCTAATAAAGCTCATGTGGCATATTCCCAACCAACTAGAAGGAGCCAAAAGAGTGACTCATCGGTCCCTTTGACTGATTGACTACTCTTGCGAGGGAAGATCAATAGAAAGCAAGCAAGGTGGATTCTTTTGAGATCCAAAGGTGATGGATTGAATCGAGTGATGGCGTTCGGATGTACAGGAAGGCTTGATGATGCTTCCAGAAGATGGTCAAATGTATAGAGAATTTCAGAATAGAAAGGAGGCTAAAGGAAGGATCTTTGACTCAGAGGGACAGCTGTAGTGACCACTGATAGGAAGATCAATATTAATGGTGATATTCTGGAGCATTCAAGGTGACCCCCATAGAGTTCGAAGATGGACACGCAGATAGGAGAGTAAAGGTTGCAGCTGCAAAAGATCTAAGATCATCCCCGAAACAGCTTTTCAGCATGGACAGCAGGGCTTCACATTGAATGCAGTTTTGACTTTCCTCAGAAAGATCTGAGGGCCAACCCTCCTGCAGTTTGTAGATATTTTGTAAAACCCTAGTGTTAGGGACAACACATTCTTTTGGTACACATTTTGTATATAAGGCATTCTTGCCTCTTTGTAAAAGGGGGAACTTTGTAAGGTTAGAAAGTAGTAGATAGAGGACTTGTAGAATAGAATTGGTAGTTAGGAGTTAGATTAAGTAGAAGACTAATATATCTTTCAGTTTTCTAGTGTAAATGGAAATAATTTGAAGCCATAGATTCTCTGTACACTGGTGATTGTGCCAGCTTTTGTAATTGTTGTTTATCTATTTTATGAACAGTAGAAGCAACCAGATCTTAATCTATTTCATGTTGTGTTCCAGAATGGTGTTTGTCTTAAATTAATAATTTGATTTGTGAAGCTTTCAAGGAATGAGGTTTGATTTTATGTTTTATTTAAATAGTGATTTTCAATCTACTATTGAAATCTGCACTGTGAATGAGTGAAGTTGTGTGTTAGTCACAAGTTAAGGTTGTTCTACAGTTTTAGTTAGGAATTCCTTGGAAGGTGATAGGTCTAGTTAATTCGGATGAAGTGTCATTCTTTTCTGTCTCAAAGCCCTGATCCATATTTTTTTGTTTATTTAAAACCTTGGTTAGATTAGGTTTTAATTCATGTTTGATCTCATAACAGTCTAGAAGCTCACACCAGAAGGCCCCTTGAACATTACTGTTACATTGACCACTGAGGGACATCAGCACAGTTAAGAACCAACTGCATAGACCTTGGGAGCTGAGATATCCATGTGATCATCTTTCTCTTTCAGGAGAAACAGAGTAGCGATATTCTGTTTGCATGTTGCTGTGCCATTTGGGATGTCAACAAGTTAAACAATGAAGAATTTGATAAATGGTTGCTTTGCCACAACTCTTCAGGGTTGATTGATCTGATACATAACAAAAGCTTCATCTGTGACAATAATTGGTACATATGAGATTCTAATTGCAGATTTGGGTAGGATAGAAAGTTGAGTAGACTTGACAGTTTTCATGTCTCTCCTAATTTACATGTTATTCATGATACTACTGGTTGTAATGTGAGAGTAGATTATTTTGCACTCTCTCAAATCATTTTCCATTTTTTGTTTAGTTTCAAGAGATGACAACAATAGTGGGGATGCAAATTTTCCATATAAACTTAATACCTACCTTCTTGAAAACTAGGCCTGTGTGGTTGCTCTTGTTGGCATTTTGAATTCCATCCCTAAACCTAGTGAAGGTGAGTCATATAGGGTCTAGTGGCATTTGGAAATTTCATGATGTGTTGAATTTCTTCGTGCATTTCGTACTTGATTGTCCTAGCAACAAAAAACATAAGGAAAAATCTTTGCAAGGGAAAATTGAACACAACAAAAAATTGCTTAATGAAAATCCTAATAATATTAAGTTACAAACTACCATAGCATCTATAAAAATTCATCTCCAAAAAATTGATATGTACAGGGGTCAAGGAGCTAAAATAAGGGCTATATTAAATTAGGTTAAGGAGGGAAATAGAGTTTCTAAATACTTCTTCAAATTTCTAAATTACAAACATAAGGAGTATATTAGAGCCATTCAGGATGATTCCAGTTTTGTTCATACTAATCTGGAAGAGGTTAAGGGTTTATTTCAGGAATATTATGAGAATATTTTTAAGGAAGACCACCTTTGGCCTGGCACACAACCAATTCTAGAAGATATGATCAAAGATATTATTCCTAAAAAGGTTGATACTAATTATAGTTATTGTTTAAATAAAGACATGTTTATGGAGGCTCTTGAACATGTTATTTTCTCAATGTCTCCTAACAAAATTCTTTGGTTTGATAGGCTTTCAGTAGAATTTCATCAAACCATGTGGCAACATATTAAAGATAGATTCCATCTTGTTTACTTTAACGATTTGGGGCATGGTTCTTTAGGATCAAATATTAATAAAGGGATTATTAAGCTGCTCCTAAAGGGGAAAAATGAGGGTACTATTTTTGGATGGTGTCCTATCACTTTGCTTAACACCTCATATAAAATTATTGCTAAAGTTGTTGATACTAGAATTAAATTGGTGGAAAAGATGATAGTTAGGCCAAAACAAATTGGGTTCCTTGGTGGGAGATTTATCTGTGATAACATCATACTTTCTTGGGAAACTATTGAATGGGCCCAATAATTGAGACAAGATTATTTATTGGTGAAGTTATATTTTGATAAAACGTATGATAGAAAGCATTGGATATTTATTCTTAAAGGGGGGTTCGGCCTCTTGGACCATGGAACACAAGGATTTTGTTTGTCATCCAAATGGATAGTTAGAGTGGTTAATGGTGATGATCTATGGAATATTTTGGTTCAGTATCAAATTGAACATGCTACTATCAGAAGGAAATGGTAGGAAACTCATTGGTTAGATAAAATTTCAAGAAGGCTCCTTATTTTAAGTTAAAATCTTCATTTTCACTTCTGTCAATATGGAAGGCTTGACAACAATTTTGTAAATATCTTAATTGGAAAAGTGCTTCCTTGTAGCATGGATTCAATTTTGGATCATCCTCCATTTGGTAGAATAGAATGGTTCAATACCAAGGTCGACCCCTTTCTATTGCATTTATAGACATGCTTAAACTCTTTTCAATAAAGGGATTTGTCAATCTGGGGAGCTTTGGGATTTTAATGCTATGGATTGGGTTATAGGAAAATAATTAAGAATAGTTGTCTAAATAGTAAGTTTCAAGGATTTGTTATTTTTTCTGAAAGCTTTGGTTCCTATGGACCTAGTTGTAAAACTATGCACTCCCATGCAATGCAATTTTCTCATAATTTCACTATGCTTGCATAAGGGGCATTTAACTAGTTTCACCATAATTTATTTCAATTTGTCACAAAGGGGAAATTTGAAGTGTAAAATTTTCCATGCTAAAATTTGAGCAATAGTTTTATCTTTTGATATCCATATTTGGGCACTCAATCTTCTTCACACCTGCAATAACAATTATGAAAACTCTCTTCAACTTGAATGAGATATAGAGACAATATGCAACCTTGTAATCTCCAAATGGTGATAATTACAATGCATAAGCTCAAGCCTTAAGAAAGGTACACCATATTGCTTCAAGTTGAGTTCTACCATGAAGACCAAAGCTTAGAACATGTGCTTCACCCATTTGGGCATCCCAAACTAAAGCTACAACTCATCCTTCACTTCAGTGATAATTACAAAGCTCTTCCTCAAAGATGGCACCCAAAAGAGGGTCCCACTTAATAGAGCCTTCAGAAATATCTTATCATGCATTGGAGTTAATTCCAAGAAAGCATCTTGGGCACCCAAGTTGGCTCCAAGTGATTTCTTGTTAACTGAAACATTTACTCAACACCATTCCCAAAGAATGGTCATCCCCTGTTAACTGGAGGTAGTCCCTGTTATCTGTCATACAACTCAATGTATTAGACATGCATTCCGAGTTAACTGAAGCTAACTACATGCAACTCAAAATAACCAACATGCATGCTGGTCACGCCCACAAAAGGATATGAAAATCACAGTAAAACCTATCCTGGGAATTGGACATTCCAGCAGGTGACTAATATCTCCTCATGGATGTTCATTTACTTGTCAACCCAGGGAACATATACTTTGAATGGAGCAGCACAATATATGCACTAAGAACTAGTTTCAGTCACAACTTAACATAAATAAATACTTGGAAAGAATTCTACCTACGCTATAGGAAGGTAATGCAAAGTTCTCTTAACTCAACCATAATCTAACCAAAGTAGAATCATAACAACTACGACTGAGAAACAAACTATGAACTGGCCTTATGCTACAGGAACAGGCACAGGGATGGATTCCCGATGCTGCAGGAACAATATAAAACTGAGTTTGCATAGAAACTTCAAAGATGAAATCTAACTGATGATCAACAGAAAAAGAACAGCTAACTAACTAGCTACATATACTTACTAAGTGGGCCCCCTTAGCAAGCATCTACTAATTATGCAAGTGCTGAACTCAGAACTTCATCAAACTTTATTCATAAACTCATAATGGTATACATCGCTCTGTTGATATGAAAACTAACAACAAACTCTGTCTCTTGTCATATAGATTCTGCTTTTATTATTATCATACTAACTCTTGCATAATATATTTCTATCTCTTACTATGCTTCTATCCTTACTCTACTTTCCTTCTACTCACTCGCGCAGGAGGAGCACTTATTTAAAATCAAGAAAACAACTAACTAACTAACCCTAACAGAGAAAGACGTGGAAGTAAAATGTATCCCGAAATCGAGGAACATACTTCATAAATGAGTAAATATCCGTTCGACCCGATCCAGAGAGAATCTAGCGCTCCACTCTTTTCAGATTGACTGTCATTAAAAATCCTTCCCAATGGTTTCGGTCAAAGAGTCTTCGCCAGAGCTTCCTCGAAGTCGTGCAGGAAATAGACTTTATTGCAAGGCTGAGATCGGCTGTGCTTGACTCGATCATACTTTCTTCAACAACCTACGAAACACAAGGTAACAGATGCAAAAGAAAAGGTGCACAACACATACAGAATATCCATTCATTAATCACATATTTAAATCTATTTCATCATTCAAAAACTATATGCGTTATACCAGTCATTTAGGGAGTTAAACGGGGTAATAAATCTAGATAAGTCAACACGATAGGTTGCAGGAACATGAAAGTGTATTGCTATAGGATATCCCAATAAAAGGTTTCAAAAGAGTTTAAACAACCATGAATAACAAAAGTAAAGGTATTAAAAGTTCATCATGATATCCAAACTATGAGCACATTTTAGGCTCATCATTTGCCCCCTACTTAACCCAATGCTGGTCCTCTAGCATTAACTTTTCTAGTGGTCTCTCTGAAATCAGTGGTTGTGGCATGACTCTGAAATGGAGTTCGACACCTGTAATAAAATCCTCTGAAAGTCTGCTACCTTTCATACCTAAGAGCTTCTGAATTTTCATTAAGATTTGTAGCCTAGTAAGGATAAAGGGGCCACATTAGCATAGGAGGTCTTAATGTCAATGGCAACCACAGTTCAAACTTCTTTTGAAGTCCCAACTGTATATATCTGCTTGATCATTTAAGAGCTGCTGTGAAATTTAGGGGACTGTGAGGCTCAAACTTTCTTAATTCAATAGTTAATCTCTCCCATGTTCATAGTTTCACCTTAGTTGTACTCAACGCTTTTTTGAAAATCCAAAAATTTCCCCTTCCGTTTCCCTTTCTGTTCTAGTTCTTTTTTGTCGTGCCGTCACTTTCCTCTCCTTTTCCAAAAATAAACTTTTTGAACAAGAGCAGTTTTAAATTGTAATTTACAATGAAAAACATGTAATGAAAAAGATATGTGATCATATTTGGAAAGTACCAGAAAATAATAAATAAAGGTTATCTGAGCAGTTGTGGCAGCGGCGAAAAGACAAATTTAAAAAGTAGATTACCTCGCCCCCCACTTAGATTATGACATGTGTCCTCACATTTACTAAAGAATAGGCAGAGATCAGGTAATAATGACTGATACAAACATAGTAGTAAATGAATAAAATAAAATAAATCAAATATGCGATAACAAAAGATATGGCATACCTTTCGATAAATGCGTGTACATGTTGAGAAAGATGATGGCTTCAGCATGAGTTGACAGTTGGGAATGATATCATAATTAAGGGTGATGCAGATGAATGAGGTGGATGGGTGACGTGGGCAGACGAGATGAATGGATGGAATGGATGGATGGGATGGATGGATGGAAGATAAAGAAGTGAGATGTGGCGACAAGTGAAAATGAAGAAAAAGGGGTTTCCTTAAAAAGGAAACCTTTATTATGAGCTTGCTTTTCAAAATTATGGTGAAGCTGCAGGAGAAAGGCTAAAGCCTTTGACTGCAGGAAGAGTAGTGACAGGATCTTGCACGAATTGCTCATGAATTCCTCTTTTGAGATTGGTTTATGGTACAACCAGAGGCAGTGTCCATTAACTAACAACTTGAATCTAACAGGATCAATTGTAACAAGTTGAACTGCACCATTAGCAAATACATTCTCAATTTCATACGGGCCCAACCATCTGGTCTGTAATTTTCTTGGACTGTCCTTATATCATGAGTTGTAAAGCAGAGCCCAATCTCCTACTTTGAATTTCTTTTCCTTAATGAATTTATTATGCCACCTCATTCGCTGATTCTGTATTATCTTAGTGTGTTGTAGGGCATTCTTTCGGAGCTCATCCAGGGCATTGAGCTGCATGATTCTATCCTTTTGTGCAATTGTTAAATCCATTTCTATCTCTAGTGTTGTTCTGAGAGTCTTATGTTCAAATTCTATTGGCATCACAGGTGTTTTACTATACACCATTTTAAAAGGTGTAAATCCTGAAGCAGTCTTCCAGGTAGTACGGTAGGCCCATATAGCTTCTAGTAACCTTGTGGCCTAGTCCTTCCTATGCAAATCTATAGTTTTAGTCAAAATGGCCTCTATATCCCTATTAGTGACCTCAACCTGGCCATTGGCCTGGGGGTGATAATGAGTTGATTTTCTATACCGTATATTGTATTCATTGACTAAAACTGTGATAAGTGTAGAAGTAAATTGTGCTCCCTGATCTGTCACTATCTCCCTAGGAACACCAAACCTAGTAAATATTTCCTCATAGAGGAATTCAACCACTTTATTATCCCTAGCATGTTTCATAGGTTTAGCCTCTACCCATTTTGTGACATAATCTGTGCATACAAGGATGTAGGACTTACCATTGGAAGGTGGATCAATTGGTCCCACAAAATCTAGTCCCCATTTGTCAAAAGGTGTAACTACAAGTTGTGGAAATAGAGGAATCTCATCAGAGTGAGTTGGTCTTCCCATCCGTTGGTATCTGTCACATCTTCTGGTATATTTGGTTGCATCTCTATGCAGAGTTTTCCAATAGTAGCCAGCATTTAAAATTTTCATTGCTATTCTTTTGGCAGCAAAATTTCCACCACACAGCTCATCATGGCTTGCATGCAGTATATCATGAGTGTCCTCTTCTTGTACACATCTCCTCATAACTTGATCTAGCCCTGTATAAAACATGCAATCAACAATCCAAGAAAAGTTAAAACTTTTCTCTAACAATAATCTCTTTTCCTTAGGGGAGAAGTGAGGAGGGGTTCTTCCTGTTTCCAGATAGTTTGCTATATCAACATACCATGGGTGAATAACCTTGATTGCAAACAGGTGTTCATCAGGAAAGGATTCTTCAATAAGTGCAGTGTCATCTTGCCTTTGAATTCTAGAAAGGAAATCAGCAACTATGTTGGCTTTACCTGGCTTGTCCACAATTGTAATGTCAAATTCCTGCATCAGCAATAACCATCTTGCCAGTCTCCCAGATATTGAGCTTTTGTTCATGAGATACCAAATTGCTGCATGATCAGTGTGGAAAAATATCTAATAACCAGTGATATAATGCCTGAATTTATTAAGGGCGTAGATGATTGCCAACATTTCTTTTTCTGTAACAGTGTAGTTGAATTCAGCCCCTTGCAGATTTTTGCTTATGTAGTAGAGTGCATGTTCAGTTGATCCATCCTTCTGCCCTAACACTGCTCCAATTGCATAATCTGATGCATCAATATGAATATGAAATGGGAGTGACCAATCAGGTCCTTTTAGAACAGGTTCCTGTATGAGGGCGACTTTCAAGTCAAGAAATATTTTTTCACATTCCTTTGTCCAGGAAAATTCTGCATCTTTCTTCAACAGATTGTATAAGGGGCTTGCTATTTGGCTGAATTCCTTGATGAATCTTCTGTAGTATCCGACATAGCCTAGAAAGCTTCGTACCTCTTTCTACTTAGTAGGAGAGGGTAACTTAGAGTTTACCTCAATTTTAGCGGGATCAACCTGAATTCCTGCAGTAGAAATATAGTGACCAAGCACTATTCCCTCCTGCATCATCATGAAGCACTTTTGACTATTCAGCGATAGGTTGTGATCTTCACATCTTTGTAGTACTTTCTCCAAGTTGGCTTGAGCTTCCTCAAATGTTGTACCATAAACAGTAAAGTCATCCATGTATATTTCCATACAATCATATGAGATGTCTGAGAAGATACTTATGACTGCCCTCTGGAAAGTTGCAAGAGCATTACAGAAACCAAAAGGCAAAACTAAATAGGAAAATATTCCCCAAGGGCATGTAAAAGTAGTCTTTTCCTGATCCTCAGGAGCAATCTTGATTTGATTGTATCCACTGAAGCCATCCAAGAATGATAAGTACTTCTTTCCAGTTAAATTATCCAGAACTTGATCAATAAATGGAAGAGGAAAATAATCTTTCTCTATTGCCAAGTTGAGCTCTCTGTAATCTACACATACCCTCCATTTTCCTCATTTCTTAGGAACAATGACCAATGGGGAAACCCATTGACTATCGGAGATTGGGTAGATAAAGCCAGCTGTCAACATTTTTTGCAATTCTTCTTTAACAATCTCTCTCAAAGCTAGATTGATTCTTCTTTGAGGCTGCCTAATAGGTTTGAAGTCACTGTTAATATATATGCGATGTGTATAGAGTTTTGGGTCTAGACCCTTCATATCTCCATAGTTCCATGCAAAAGCTGACTTATGATTGGTAAGCATTTTGATCATGTATTCTTGTTGCTCACTGGTGAGGTTTTTATTAATGCACAAGGTTTTTCCTGCAACTACCTCAACTTGGGAGGTTAAGTCTATCATAGATAATTTAGATAGAAATGACATGTCTACCTCATGGGGTAGTAAGGTGTGTAAGCAATCAGTTGCTACAGAATAATGAGATGATGTGGACGGAGGAAGAATAGTCTGCAAGGAACATGAATTTTTCTCACAATGAAAGTATTCAGTACCATAGTTATTCAACAGGATATTGGACAGTATATCTTCTTCTTCTTACCGTGCAATGGAAGGCTCTCTGGTAATCATCATTAAATTGGCCACAAAGTTCACTTCTTCCTCTTCTCCCAAATCTGGCCAAACAACATCTCCAGACTCAAGTTGGGGCAGTGATGGAGAATAGAGGGTAAGCTTCTTTGTGCTATATCCATCAGATATTGTCATGTCACCCGACCTACAACCAATGCAAGCATCAGCAGTAGCCAACCAAGGCCTTCCTAGTATGACAGGGTATCCCCCCAATGATGCCTTTGGAGATAAGACTATAAAATCAGCAGGGTACTCTCAGGAATCCAAGGTGACTACCAAGTCTTCAACTACCCCATTAGGTTTGACAGTTGAACTATTAACAAGCTGTAATATTGTAGGTGTAGTCCTTATTTCTGAAATATTAAGTTTTACAACCAGGTCCTTTGTCATGACATTGATAGCTGCACCAAGATCTACTAAAGCATTCTTAATTTGCAACCCATTAACATTTATCTCCACAACAGGACTTCCTAGATCTAAATATTTTGGGATGCTAAGCTTCCCTAGCATTAAGTCAGAGAGTTGGCCTATTACATGGATAGTTTGAGGGTCTTTCTTTTTCCTCCCCAATTTCTTCAAGCATGCCTCCTTGATGGCCTTGCCATAAATAGGTACTTATTTGATTGCTTGGAACAAGAGAATTTTCACACATATATGCTTTAGCTGGTCAAGGATGTCAAAGGTAGGTTCCTCTTATTTTTTCATATTTTCACCTTCCAACCTATGTGGGAAAGGAGGGGACACTTTATCAGATGGCTTAGGGAATGATGGAATCTGAATTGGCTGATTAGGTTGGACTTGGTCATTGATATCTTCTTCTTGTTCAGTCTCCTCAGATGGTAATTCTGAGATTATGGGAGGAGATGGTGTGGGCAGCACGGTTCCTGAACGTAAATTAATATTATTCAGGTTAAGAGTATAGGTAGGCCGATGATTAGGATTAGCAAAATAAACTTGCTACTGCTGCGGTTGTTGGTTATTTGGATTAGGTGCTGCCTGAGCAGGTAGTTGGGTTGATTTTAGATTCTGACCTTGATTAGCTGCAGGAGGTGGCATAATGGATTGCTGCTGCAGTTGTTGTAGGAAACCAACGAGTGGATTTGACCATTGCTGGCCTCCTCTCTATTGGTTAGGCTGCTGCCAATTCCCTTGTGGAGGCTGCCACTGATTTTGCTGTGGTGGTTGCCAATTCCCTTGTGGGGATCACCAACGATTTTGCTAGGCATTTGGCCAAGGGTTATTCCACTGAGGTTGAGAGTATGGCCCATAGTTTGGAGGGTACTGATTTTTCCATTGACTATTATATGAACCAAAATTTCATAAAGGGTCCTGAGGCATACCTTGTCTTGGGGCCCATGGCCTCCTTTGTGTAACAAAGAAGACTTGGTCATCATCACCTTCTATCATCTTAAAATTAGTAGGCAACTGTTTAGCCTCCATGTTGGCCACCATATTGCATCTGCTGTCATGTTTCTTGTCTACAATGTGGACAGAATTCAGCCAGGATTGCTTAAGCTTCCTCATGTTTCTTCCGAGCTTGCATAGTGTCCAACTGTGTAGCCATGTTATTTATGATGTCCTGTTTGAAATCTGCCAACAAATTTGTGATCTCCACCCGGGAAACTCCATTAGTAGAGGACTTTCCCACTATGGCTTGATGACCTCTACCCTTCTTCACATTTGCTTGGGAGTAATTAAGACATATTTTCTTGATATCATCCCAAGGCAGTTGGGTTATATCACCTCCTCCCATTAGGTCCAGGGCGTCTATACAGACATCACTGATTCCCCTTAGAAAAAGTAGTTTTTGAGAGTCTTCATTGAGAGTATGGTTTGAATTCTTTTTCAGGGAAAACAAGAATCTTGAGATGTAGTCTTCTAGGATTTCATCCTCCTTTTTTTGAATTCTGAATATATCATCTCCCTTACTACCACTCTTACAATATTCCTTATATTTCTCAAGAAATTTTATTTGCATGGCTGCCCAACTATCAACAACACCTCTTCCCAAACTCATGAACCATCTAAGAGCTCCTTCCTTCAGGGTGGAAGGAAACAACTTCAACTTGGTGCATCTGAAGTGTAATCATAGCTGTGACAGAGGATATCAAATTCAAACAGGAAAGTTTCAGGGTCCTCCGTAACTAGGCCATAGAACTTGGGAAGTAATGAAGAAGGAATATTTTTAAGGTTATCAGTATCTTGCTGGGGAACAATGGGAAACTCAAAAGCAGGAGGTGGATTAGGTGGATTATTTGCCATATTTTCTTGCTAGAATATCAGAGCAAATGGATTTTCCTCAGGTTCTTCGTCAGCTGGGTCAAATGGTAGTTCACAAACAGGTTTTCAGGGAGAAACCTTCCCATCGCGTCTCTCTTCTATGCATGCAATAGAATGGATATGATTTGAAGGATTTTGAAAATTCTTGATTAACAAACTAAACTAATGCTAAAAATGACTTCTGACAAGTTCTTAGCTTGACACCATCCCCGACAACGGTGCCAAAAATGGTCACCCCCACAAAAGGATATGAAAATCACAGTAAAACCAATCTGGGAATTGGATATTCCAGCAGGTGACTAATATCTCCTCATGGACGTTCATTTACTTGTCAACCTAGGGAACGTATACTTTGAATGGAGCAGCACAATATATGCATGCACTAAGAACTAGTTTCAATCACAACTTAACAAAAATAAATACTTGGAAGGAATTCTACCTACACTATAGGAAGGTAATGCAAAGTTCTCTTAACTCAACTATAATCTAACCAAAGCAGAAATCATAATAGCTACGACTAAGAAACAAACTATGAACTGGCCTTATGCTGCAGGAACAGGCACAGGGATGGATTCCCGATGCTGCAGGAACAATATAAGACTGAGTTTGCACAGAAACTTCAAAGATGAAATCTAACTAATGATCAACAAAAAAAGAACAGCTAACTAACTAGCTACAGATACTTACTATGTGGGCCCCCTTAGCAAGCATCTACTAATTACGCAAGTGCTGAACTTAGAACTTCATCAAACTTTATTCATAAACTCAGAATGGTATACATTGCTCTGTTGATATGAAAACTAACAACAAACTCTATCTCTTGTCATACAGATTCTGCTTTTATTATTATCATACTGACTCTTACATGATATCTTTCTATCTCTTACTATGCTTCTATCCTTACTCTACTTTCCTTCTGCTCACTCGTGCAGGAGCACTTATTTAAAATCAAGAAAACAACTAACTAACTAACCCTAATAGAGAAAGACGTGGAAGTAAAATGTATCCCAAAATCGAGGAACAAACTTCATAAATGAGTTTATTCGTTTGACCCGATCCAGAGAGAATCTAGCGCTCCACTCTTTTTAGATTGGCTATCATTAAAAATCCTTCCCAACGGTTTCAGTCAAAGAGTCTTCACCAAAGCTTCCTCCAAGTCGTGCAGGAAATAGACTTTACTGCAAGGCCGAGATTGGTTGCACTTGACTCGATCATACTTTCTTCAACAACCTGCGAAACACAAGGTAATAGATGCGAAAGAAAAGGCGCATGACACATACACAATATCCATTCATTAATCACATATTTAAATCTATTTCATCTTTCAAAAACTATATGCGTTATACCAGTCATTTAGGGAGTCAAACAGGGTAATAAATATAGATAAGTCAACACGATAGGCTGCAGGAACATGAAAGTGTATTGCTACAAGATATCCCAATAAAAAGTTTCAAAAGAGTTTAAACAACCATGAATAACAAAAGTAAAGGTATTAAAAGTTCATCATGATATCCAAACTATGAGCACATTTTGGGCTCATCACATGCAACATGCACTTGCATGCAACCGAAGATAACTAAACCATAACTGAACTAAACTAAACATAACTAAACTAAAATGATTCTAAACTGAACTAAACTAAACTGAATTGAACTGAACTGATATGAACTGAACTGAAATTCAAACATGCAAACATCAAATCCTAACTCCTAGGATCGTTACATGCATTCAGAGGTGTTAACTATTACTTCGTATAGTTAACTAAACACAAGGTGAGTGTCACCTTACCATGTGGGTGTCCCATGTGTCCCTATTATTTAGGAAATCACTATGGATGCCCTCACATGCTTCTTACATTTAGAATTAATTAAAAATGTCAATAATCATGATTATTTCATCAAATATTAATCTCATCTTAATCTTAATGTTGTTGAACACATTCCAAGAATCTAGGAGATACATGAAATAATTAATGTTTAGGATTTGCAATTGAATGGCAACCTATTTCCAACAAATATCATAGTCACACCAAAAATGTGACAAAATTGCCTCCAAAATAGCACATTTCTCTCCAAAACAGTCAAAGGAACAACCCACACACTCCTCATGTATGCCAATCATAATTTTGTCTCCCACAGCCTTGACCCATGCTACATGTGTGTTTTGAAAACACAAGACTCTAATTTGCATTAAAACAATAATAATCTGCTTAAGTGATTTATAATCCATCACTTAAACAAATTACTTTACATTTCAAAATAGAATGCAAAAGGGGCCCCACCATAAATATTTGCATCATAAAATACAAGTGATTTACAAATCACTTAAATCATGCCTTGACATTTGATAAAGATGCAAAACAAAAGATAAATCAAATGCTTGTAAAAGCATTTAAGTAAACAATAAAACCCCTCCAAGGAAAATTCTAGCTCACTTCCATTTATGCACTTGAGGGTCAATCACTTGGTCAACACTCTCTTGATTTTCAAAGACAAAACAAAGGCCCAATGATTTGGCCTATATGTGCATAGGGGAATCCAAAATTCTTGGAAGACTTTGCATTTTCAAATGGCAATAGAAGATTATAAGGCAAAAAGCCTAAGTCATGTGAACTCAAGGCAAATAAAGCCTAAGTGTAAAATGAAACCTAAGGAAAAATCCTAAGGCATGGAACTTACCATTTGACCCACACAACACATTAAAATGTGTTTTCGATTTTTAAAACAAATGGGAAAAAATCCCATCGGCCTCCAAAGGGTTCAAACCCTAAACAACGAAACATGGGGAAAATGCAAAAAAGCATTCATTTTTTTTCTTTGAGCTTCTCCATAATGTTCCTTTGTCACCATAGGGTTTGAAGAGAGCACTGGAAACATGTTTTCTGGGCCAAATTTTGATGAAATCCACACAAAAAATGACAGGTTAGTGATTTTTTAATAAAAATCTGTATCATATCACTTTTTTGAAGGCCATTTCGAGCTCCACAATTGCAACCATGAGATGTTTCTAACCATCTTATGTTTAATTTTTCTTTGTGATTATTTTATCCTTCTTTCACAACCACCATTGGTGACTTCTTAAAGCTTGACTGAAAGCTTCATCATGTGACACAAGCTTGTATATGAAGGAAAATGAATGAAAGCTTAGGTAAGCTTTTAATTGACCATTCTCCTTTGATTTCTCAAAAAATAAAGAAAAAAGGGAGCTCATTTCGAGTCTCCAGCTTGATAATAAAGCAAAGAAATGTTTATTTTCTTCCACTTCTAAAGTTAGATTGTGAAACCCCAAGTGGGTTCACTGCTTCTTGTGAAGAAAATTGTTCCTTTGGCTACAACTGTAGAAGATGAAATGGTTTTTCTTACTTGTCATTTCTGTCTTTTTGTAGAATGTTTCCAAGAAAGACTTGTTCATCTCCTCTATATTTGAATTTTTCCTCAAACCCTGAGTGGGCTTCTTCATTTTGTAGAAAACTTGCAATTTTTTGCCGCGGCCATGAACATATGAACTGGGATTTTCTTTTTGCAATGGAATTTTGTGTAAAGTCCCTTCCATGAAATATCTCTTCAATTCCCTTTTTGTATTTACAGATTAAAAGAAACCCAGATGGGTTTTGTTTTCTTGAAGAAGAAAACCCAGATTTTGGCCATGACTTGAAGAAAAATACCTGATTTTGAAATGGCATTTCCAATTTTTCTTCAAGATCTTTAGTTTGATTGTTCCACTGTTTAGATTCATCCATAATTTTTGCTTTCTTTTTCTGTAAACCATCAATATGATGTTCAAGAATTTTCATTGCAATTTCAAATATATTTGCTTCTTGTTGATGAGACATCACAAAATTTTCCAGGGTTTCAATTTTTTGTAGGATCTCCTACATTTAAACTCTTGAATTTGCAGATTTCTTAAGAAACCCAGATGGGTTTGGTGTTTGTAGAGGGAGAACTTGACATGCCTTTGTATTTGCAATTTTTTAACAAAAAACCAAGTGGGTTTTTGAAGTATTTCCATTTTCCTATATTTGAAAGATGAAACCCCAAGTGGGTTTGACACTTTATGAAGAAACAATTCCTCAAGCCTAGGACATGAAGGAATGAACTGGGGCTTTTGCATTTTCAGTTTTTTTCCTTTAAGAACAAAATGCTACATTATTCAATGCCAATGTACAATATGTGTATAATTTAAAGGCTTCATACATTTTTCCATTTCTTTGAATACATCAGATTCATTTTTGAACTCTGCAACAAGCTTTTGAGTTTTCCATGTGACCACAAGTTGTGATGCATGAAGTGGGCTTGTTGAAGCAACCAAAGATATACCAATTGCACATCCACCAAGCTGCTCACCATTTTTGAATGGTCCATGACTCTGAATTTGTTCCTTCAGTGAGAATCCTCTATCTCAATTGCATTGGATCTCTCTTTCTTTTGTATTGATTCCTCAATTGGAGGCATATTGCTTTCTTTCTTTGGGATTCTGCTAGGTCAAGCAACTAGATAATAGCCACTCAAATGAAATGCAAAACATGAAACATTATTATCATTCCCTCCAATTTGTCTTTCATTTACACTATGCCTTGATAGTTGTAATGCATTGTATCTTTTAGGACCGCCCCTTGATAGCTCTTTACATGAGGGCTATGCATGATAGTATTCTATGTCATCATCCTAAGAACACTATCATTTATTCGATCATGCATGTCACTGCATTGTATTATAGATGTTCTGTTTATTCAAATACCAAGGAGTGATTATTATGATTTGAAAAGAAAGCACTCTGTACCTCATAAAGGGCTGCCTTGTACAGATTTACTGGTCTTCTCTATGAGTTAGTGACTGTATTTTTAATCATTGCACTTCCAATGCATATTGTTTCTATCTTTTAACACTGTTGTTTGAACCTTCAATGAAGTGCATTTTCTTGTCATGAGTGATGACTATACTATCCTTTCCATGATAGCCTCTCATGTTCCCAAATAACCATGGTAACTCCTTGTGCTTGTGGCTGATCATTGATCCTTGCAATCCTATCTTTTGATTTCCTCTATCTTTGCATCCTTTGTAACTGATGCACTTATACTTGTTCATTGTGAAACACGATACACCTATTAGTTAATGAATTTACTTGGACACCCAAGTATGTACTTTAAAACTGAAAATGCTTCACATGACATCAAGCCCAAACATGTTCTAACATTGTTGAGATCCTATGAACTTAGAAGACATTGGATTCAATATAAACCAAAACATGTAGATACCATACAATTCACAACTGTTATCCATCATATGCATTATCCCCAAACCTTGATTTCCACTATTCAACCTTTCGTCAATAACATCAACTATCATTGATTTTTTGCTCCCATTCTCAAATCAAGAGTTCTTGTATTCTTTTCTTTGCAAAGACAGGCTTTCTTATTCACAGTCAAAATTTTCTCCTTATCATTGCACATATCCATCTTCATTTCCATCAAACCTTGTGGATCAACACTAGCCTGTTTCAAATCAAGTTTTATAACCTTTGTAGCTTGAAGGTTAGCTTTCATCTAGTTTATTTTCCTTGTAAAGAGAACCAAGCCTGATTGTATATGTTGCATGCCTCCAATGATCATTGATTTGGTTATGATTTGGTTCAATGTGAGCAGTATGTACTCCCTTTGGCTCATGTGGATTTGTTGTGTCTTTCACCATGTTCTTTTCACTATTTTGTCTTTGAATCTTAGCACACAAGATTGTTATTGCCTATTGATTCTTGTTGTCCTTTATGCAGATCATTGTTGTTGTCCCACTTTGTGATGTAGCGTGTATTCTCCTTTAGTTCTTCCCCAATCTTCATGGTTTCCACAATAATTGCTTGTTGTTTGATCATGTGCAACAAATAAATTCCATCTCCTCACTTTAATCCTAGTGGGTAGACACATGTCACCTATGTTGGCGACCTGAAAGCTCACCATCCTATGTGATGTGTAGCTTTCCAATAGGATTAAGGTGAGAGGGACTTAACAATACCTTTAAAGTTTATTTCTTGTTTCCCTATATGCCTCATGATGGGTTCAGGCATGCCTTGATTTCTCCTTCATTATTTAAGAGATGCATAATTGAACTTGATGCATCTATAATTGAACTTAATGCATCTATGAAATCACTTCTTTTAATAAAATGGATCATGGATCCACTTAAAATTATTGAAAGACATGTCCAGGAAAATGTACCTTCCTTTTGACATGATGGCAGCCATATTGATTGATTCACTATGAAAAGATGAAGTATGAATTTCTTGACAGCTCACATCATGTGTTGCATCTTTTGAATCTGATAACGAAAGTTGATCAACTGGTGTGATTCCATATTGATTTAATGCATTAATAGCATGTCTATCATTGATTTGATCAAGTTTCTCAATTTCCTATCCCTCTTAAAACATCAGAGGGTAGCATGTTGAGCTCTACCCTCATGGGAGCCACATTTACCCCACATGCTGTAATTAGTTGAATCAGAACAATAACAAGATGTGTCCTAAATCTGCTCAAGGAACAAATAGTTAGATAAATAAAGCATACCATAGGTGTGTTTGATCACTCCTTTCTTGTTTTTAGGGCCAGTTATGGTATGCTTCTATTTTAATGCTTGTAGACATTAGATCACACATTTATGGGTGTTTTGCATATAATTTTGATCATGGATCTTTCATTTCTCTAATAACACTATTTTAATCCAATGTAGGAAACCTAGGAGCAACAAGGAGGGTGTCAAACAGAAGCAAACCAACAGAGCAGGATCGAGATAATGTGAGGTCAAGTCAACATGATCAATCATTCCACCAGGCAATGATGGGTCCCTTTTCATGTTATATGCAATTTACTTTTTTTATCCATATGGGTATGATTTCTTCTTTACTAGCATTAGGATAGCTAGTCCCTTGGCTTGTGAGGGACATTTATACTCTCATGACTATCAATAAAGATTACATTTGCAATACATATGGTTCTCTTTCTCATTTTTTTGTAATTGCAACACTAGAATAAAATGTAATTTTTTTTTGACAATCTCTTTCATGCATATTGATGAACTTAGCAAAATATAATGTATCTTTTAATTTTTAAACGAAAACACAAAAAGAATAAACACTAAGCTACCTAATTTCAACTCGAAGATAAAAATTAGGTAACAGTATTATAATGCAATCATGTCTAGATGAAGTACATTAGGTTAATGTGGTTCTCATTAAACATGGTTGAGTGAAATTGATGAATTCTATTTGCATTGTATTTGAGCATATTCTCTAAAACATACTTGGATGTAGTACCCCCAAGGTGTCATGTAGCCATCACTTTGTCAAATGTGGCTAGCCTTAGTCACTCAATTCATGTAAACATGTTTTCAAAGTTTGATGCTTTATTTTAGTTATTGATGAATTCTCTAATCATTGATTATTGATTGGTATTTTATTTTTAATTTTCTTATGAGCAAACTAATCACCAAATTTCCCATCTATCCATTTTGTGGCCTTTGGGCACACTTGATTTATTGTTTAAATTATATGCATTTTATGATTTACTATTGGAATCAATAATTCTCACCCTTGGGTTGTATTTTATCCTTGAGGTTGCTATTCCAAATGTTTGAAATTTTTGATCCTATTAGATGTTTGTTCTGTATCATGTTAATAACAAACCCCTAATAGAATGTACAAGGGAGTAGATGGTGGAGAGTGTGCTAAGTCATGGTGTTCATGTTAATTAGAATAATAATGCTTCAATTCTTGTTCTTGATGAAATAGAAGTAGATGTTGTGTAGTATTTACAAATTATTGTGAAATGCTTGTATTCATATAGTTTCTAGCTTTGAGTGACTTCATTGTGTGTGAATATCTTGGTTCTTTGAATTGAGTGAAGTGTATTCAAATATTGTATGAGATTATTTATGAAATTATATGTTATCTGATAGATGAGATAGAGAGAAGAAGAGAAATAGAGAGAGAGAGGGAAGAGGGAAATTGGGAGAGAGAGGGGAGGTAAGGAGAGGTAAAGAGGGATAGGTGAGATAAAGAAAATGAGAGAGAGAGAGAATGGTGAGATAGAGAGAAGGAGAGAGTGAGAGAGAAAGAGGGGCTGAGGAGAGAACAAGAAAGAGAGAGATGTGTGGGAGGGAGGGAGAGGTAGAGAGGGATAGGCGAGATAAAGAGAGAGGGAGGGAGGGAGAGGAGAGATAGAGAGTAGAGAGGGAAAGAGGTAGGGAGACATAGGTGAGATAAAGAGAGAGTGTGATGGAGCAAGAGTTAGGTAGAGAGAGGGAGAGGGGAGATAAAGATAAGTAGAGGGAAGGAGAGGTAGAGAGAGGAGAGATAAAGAGTAGAGAGGGAATGGGGAAGGGAGAGGTAGGGAGGGAGAGAAAGGTGAGATATAGAGGTGTAGAGAAAGTGGAAGGGAGTTATGGATGGAGAGGTAGGTAGAGAGAGGAATTGGGAGTTAGAGAGTAGATATGGAAGAATAGAGAGAGGTGAGATAGAGAGCAATAAAGAGAGAGAATGGTAGGTAGAGGGAGGGAGGAGATGGAGAGTAGAGAGGGAAAGAGAGAGGTAGGGAGGGAGAGAGAGGTGAGATAGAGATATATAGAGAGAGGGAGGGAGGGAGTGATAGGTAGGGAGATAGAGGGGTGAGATAGAATTAAAGAGGGAAGGAGGGATTGAACAAGAGAGAGAGGTCTCCTTCTCTCTCTAATTTTGATATCATAAACCCTACACTCTCAACCCTCAACCCTCTACCCTAAACTTGATACCCTCAACCCTATATCCAATATATTAAAACCTAATCCTTATACCCTATACCCTCAACTATGAACACTATCCCTCAACCCTCAACCCTATACCTTAAACCCTAATCCCTACACCCTCAACCCTTATTCGTATACCCTATACCCTAAAAATTATACCCTAAACCTTTAACCCTAAACCCTAAACCCAATACCCTCAACCATATACCCAATATACTAAACCCTAGTCCTATGTGTTATACACTTAACCCTATACCCTTAATGCTTAATATTATCCCTCAAACCTCAACCCTATACCTTAAACCCTAAACCCTACACCCTCAACACTCATCGCTATACGCTATACCCTCAACCTTACACCTTGAACCCTAAACAATATCCCTCAACCCTATACTTGAACCCTAAAATTAAACCCTACACTCTCAAACCTTAAACCTATACCTTATCCCCTAAACCCTATACCCAATATCCTAAACCCTAATCCCTATACCCTATACCCTAGACGCTTAACCTTATACCCTCAACCCTAAACATTATCCCTCGAACCCTCAACACTATACTTAAACCCTAAACCCTACATTTAACCTTATACCCCAAACCCTAAACCTAATACCCTCAACCCTATACATAATATCCTAAACCCCAATCCCTATAACATACACATTTAACCCTATAATCTCAACCCTAAACACTATCCCTCAACCTCAACCTTAAACCCTAAACCCTACACCCTCAACCCTTATCCCCAAACATTATACCCTAAAACCTAAACATTATCCCTCAACCCTCAACCCTATACTTAAACCCTAAACCCAATACCCTCAACTACATACCCAATATCCTAAACCCTAATCCCTATATACTATAGACTTAACCCTATATGCTCAACCCTGAACACTATTCCTTAAACCTCAAATCTATACCTTATACCCTAAAGCCTACACCCTCAACCTGTTGGATGTTGGTTATATGTGGTTTTCATTGATGTCAACACTATTGACATTAAGGTTGTATATGTCGAGGATATTGAGAAAATTGCAATAAAATAAGTTGCAAGTTTTTAGTAGTGCAATGAAGTTCAGTATATTGGCTAGCTCAGTATGTTGATGATCAGAGGTTTTGGATTAAAAGGTTTGTTGTTGAGTATATCTAGTTTATCCACGTTAAGTTTTAGAGATCCGCATGAAGATTTAATTGAGTTATGAGTATCTGTGTTCTGACAGTTGTTTTGTTGCTTCAATTGGTGTTCCTGAAAGAAGATGATGTGATTCTAGTAATTTGAATTGTTGTGGATGATTCTATGGTGATTCATGATGCTCGTGGATGTTTCTAGATCATGTGTTGTACATCTACATTGATCGTTGTGCTCATGATTGGTGATTTTTTTCTGTGTGTTCATGTTTTTCTTGTTCATGGATGAGAGGGCGATTGTAGTGTGTTGTGGCTATTTGAGGCATAATTTTTGAAGGTGGTTCATGTTCGAGGATGTTGTTTTATGTCTTCACTATGTTTTTGCTGACATTGGTTGATTCGCATTAAAAATTGTTTATTGATTTGGGCTGACAGTTTGTACACATTTTATATTTTATTGAAGCTGACATGTAGATGATGTTATCCCTAGTTGCTTGAAGGATGTGTGTGCGAAGTGTGTGAGTCTTGTGTGTGAATAATATTCTAATATTTCAAAGGAAAATGTAAAGTGTGATGAAGAGTGAGCAGATGTTTATGTGCTTAATTGAAACTGTAATTAGGCATTAGCAGATGGTATTTTCTTAGTTCAAAATCTTGTGGATGTAATCTAAATGTTTTTGTAAGATAGTGTGTCTTCCTTTGGGCAGTAAGCCTTTTTGTATTTGAGGAGTGAGCTCTAGGTAGTGTGCATGAATGCATGTGCATTCCCTATTCATAATTATTTTATACTTTTAACAAAGTATAATCTTGTGGACTAACTTCCACAGTGATTTTTCCCCTAATAGGGTTTCCACATAAAAAAAATCTTGGTATTATGTGTGTTTCTGATGTGGTGATGGTTTATGCTTTCATGTTTATTTATTAGATCTAAGAATAATTTTAATAAGTTTAATTTCTGTGACAACTGATTCACCCCCCCCACTCAATTGTTTTCCATTGTGTTGCCAACAATTGGTATCATAGTAGGTTCCTCTGAAGAAGTTGAATAGATTGAGGTGATCCGGGATGACGACATATAAGAAGGATAGTATGAGATTTGATGGAACAAATTATTCTCTATGGAAGACTCGAATGGAGTGTCATCTAAGATGCATTGTTGAACCCTACTAGACAATTACAAAAAATAGGTATATCATCCCACAGAATGGTCCTTCTACTTCAGCTGAGATTAAGGATGTCAAGTACAATATTAGGGCTAAGGAAGCATTGTTGAGTGCTTTGACTAATTCTGAGATGAAAAATGTTATGGATCTGAAGACTGCTTATGAGATCTAGAAAAAGTTGGAAACTTTGTATGAAGGTGATGCTCATGTGAAGATTGCTAAGCTGCAAAGCCTGAAAGGGAAATATGAAATGTTGAGAATGGGTGATGATGAGAACATTAATTCTTTTATCCAAAGAGTGAATGAACTTGTGTGTAGTATCAGATGTGCTGGTGGAACATTGAAAGAATCAAAGATTGTTGCTAAAGTGCTCATATATTTTCCTGTTGCATACAAAGCCAAAGCTACAGCTATTGAGGAGATTTGGAATATGAAAAATGTAACCAAAGATATGTTGATTGGTAAGCTTACTGCTTTTTAGTTAAGTGAGTTTGGTGATTCTCTTCCTAAGACATAATCTGCATTCAAATCTACTATCTCTAGAAAAGATAAGCAGAGATATGATCCAGGAGAAATTTCTTCTAGAAAGGTGCTCAAGTATGAGGAGGAAATGAGAGAGATTGAAGAAGAAGAGAGAAAACTAGATGAGCTTGAAGCACTTATTGTCAAGAGGGAAGCCAGAGGAGAAGGTAAGTATAAAGGAAAATTACCTATTAATTTTTTTTCTTGCAATAAGATTGGTCATTTTACCTCAAGGTGTCTAGAAAGAGTTCCTAAGCCAAGATCCAACAAGCCTAGATTTCAAAGAAAGTGTTATTTTGTTGTTAATGAAGGTGTGAAAAATGATGAATCTGATAAAGGAAATGTCAGTGAGGATGAATGGGCATTTATTACTATCAATGAAAATGATCTTGTACCTACTAAATATGCTAGTTGCACAAATGTGGAGAAAGCCCTAGCTACCATAGTTGAAGAAAAAGATGAATGGGTGATTGACAGTGGATGCTCTCATCACATGACAGGTGATAAAAGTAATTTGTGAGTTTGGAAAAGTATGATGGTGGTGTTGTAAGATTTTGTGATGACAAAGCTAGTGTAATTCATGGTAGAGGATCCATTTCTCTTGATGGTAAGCATAATACTAATGATGTTCTATATGTGGAAGGTTTGAAGCATAATCTCTTAAGTGTTGGATGGATGGTTGAAAAGGGATACAATCTTCAATTCAAGAATGGAAAGTGTAAACTATTGGGGAATTCTAGAAATGTGATTGCATCAGGTACAAAAACAAAAGGTAATATCTTTCATTTGAATGATACTGGTAAAAGTTGTCTGATTGCTCAAGTTGATGAAAGTTGGTTGTGGCATAAGAGAATGTGTCATGTAAACTTTGATAATATTATCAAGATAAGTTCTACTCAGGTTGTGAGAGATTTTCCTAAGTTGATAAAACCTACCAATACTATATGCAAGGAATGTCAATTAGGGAAGCAAACTAGAGTTTCATTTAAGAGAAAACAACATTGTTCAAATGAAGTGTTGGAGCTTGTGCATACTAACTTGTGTGGTCCTTCTAGAGTCAAAAGTTTACAAGGATACAGGTATTTCATGTTACTTATTGATGATTATTCAAGAATGATGTGGGTTACTTTCTTAAGGGAAAAATTTGAAGCTCTGGAGAAATTCAAGATTTTCAAGGCTATGGTTGAGATAGAGATAGGTTTGAAGATTAAATGTCTAAGATCAGATAGAGGTGGTGAATTCAATTCTGGTGAGTTTAATTATTTTTGTGAAGAGCATGGGATAAAGAACAATTATTGCATCATAGACCCCTCAGCAAAATGCAATTGTGGAAAGGAAGAACATGACAATTCAAGAAGCTGCTAGGACTATGATGTTGGAAGGAAATGTTCCTCATATCTATTGGAGAGAAGTTGTGAGTACTGTTGTTTACACTCTCAATCAGGTACAAGTCAAAGGTGATACTGGTAAGACTCCTTATGAGCTATGGTATGGTCTTAAGCCTACTATTAGATACTTCAAAATCTCTGGGAGTAAATGCTATATCAAAAGAGATGAAGATATAGGAAAGTTTGATGCTAGAAGTGATGAAGGAACCTTTCTTGGTTATTCTACTAAAAGCAAAGCCTACTGGTGCTACAATAAGAGATTGAGGAAAGTAGTTGAAAGTGTTAATGTCAAGGTTGATGAAGACACATCAAACCATCTAGAACCTGTGGATATGATTCAGATGATCAAAATGACAGTTTAGATAAAGGAAAGAAAGTCTAGATTCAAAATCAAGTTCAGATCATTATGATGAATTAGGAAAATCAAGAGGAAGGAACTAGTGAAAGTGCAGAAGTGAGATCGCAAGCGCCTGAAGTTCAAGAACATCCCAAGACTCCAAGGTATGTAAGACTAAATCATTCAGAAGATCAGATTATAGGTCATAAGAACAAAGTTGTTCAAACTAGGAGAAAAATTGTAGAAGAATATTGTTTGATCTCAAAGAATGAGCCTAATAGTGTCAATGAAGCATGCAAAGATGAACATTGGGTGGAAGCAACGAAAGAGGAGCTACTACAAATTGAGAAAAATAATACATGGATTATTGTTCCTAGACCTAAGGACAAAAATTTAATTGGAACTACGTGGGTCTTTCGGAACAAACTGAATGAGCAAGGTGAAGTTGTTAGAAAAAAAGCAAGACTGGTGTGTAAAGGATATTCTCAGATGGAAGGAATTGAATTTGAAGAAAATTTTACTCATGTTGCTAGGATTGAAGATAGGAGACTATTTCTTGCTTATGTTGCTTACAAAAACTTTAAGGTTTATCAGATGGATGTCAAGTCAACATTTCTAAATGGTGAACTGGAAGAAGTGTGTATTGAGCAACTTGATGGATTTCAATTGACTGATCAGGGAGATATGGTTTGTCAGTTGAAGAAATCATTGTATGGACTTAAGCAAGCCCCAAGAGCATGGTATGTTGGACTAGACAAGTATTTGTTGAAGCTTGGATTTAATAAAGGTATTGTTGACAGTAATTTGTATTTCAAGATTGATCATGATAAAGATTTGATTGTTGAAGTCTTTGTTGATGATATCATTTTTGGAGGAGATGATAGTTTGTGCATGAAAGTTTGCTGATGAGATGCAGAGTGAGTTTGAGATGTCAATGGTTGGAGAAATGCAATTATTTTTTGGATTGCAAATTACTCAGCTAGATAAAGGGATCTTTATATCTCAATCCAAGTATGTGAAAGAATTGCTAAACAATTTTGATATGGAATATTCAAATCTTGTTGGTACACCCATGGTGACTGTGTAAGTTGACACAAGATGATGATTCACCTAAAGCGAACTTGACTAGATACAGATCGATGATTGGTGGATTGCTTTATTTGACTTTGAAAAATAGACTTGATATCATGAATGTAGTATGCATTGTTGCAAGATTTCAAGTTGATCCCAAGGAATCTCACATGACAGCTGTGAAGAGGATTTTTAGGTACTTGAAGGGGACAATTGATTTTGGCCTATGGTATCCTAGAGAAGATGACTTTACTTTGAGTGATTTTACTGATGTTGATTGGGCAAGAGATGTGAATGACAAAAAGAGTACTAGTGGTGGTGCATTTTTCCTAGGAAGGAAGTTGATTTCATGGTTAAGTAAGAAGCAAAATGCCATTTCTTTATCTACTACAGAGGCATAATACATTGTTGCTGCTAATAACTGTACTCAAGTATTGTGGATGAAGCAGATATTGAAAGATATCAGAGTTGTGTATGATGAACCTATTGCTATATTCTTTGATAATTCAAGTGAAATTAACATTTCTAAGAATCTATTGATGCATTTAAAAACCAAGCATATATCTATCAAGTTTCACCTTTTGAAAGAGAAGGTGAGTGAAAAGGAAGTTAGAATGGAGTATGTGCCCACTAAGGAACAGATTGTAGATATATTTACCAAGCCTTTTCCTAAGAATACTTTTGAGTATCTCAGAGGGAAACTAGGGGTGATTACACCTCCTGATCAGAATTAAGATGCATTGACTTGCACCAGTCTGTGCATTTCATAGTCATATCGTATGATCTGGATTGATGTTGTGGTGGCTCCTACTCAAGGGGAGTAGTCAGATGTTAAAAAATGTGGTTCAGAGCTTGTATGGAGAAATATAATGTGTATCTTTGTCATTGATGTCAAAGGGGGAGAAGATTCATGTGAAAAATTATGTATTATCTAGGGAGAAGAGTCAAAATCTAAGGGGTGGAAAGTGCTAAGAGATAGTTGTGTTGATGGTGTTTTTCACATCATGTGTTTCCATCAATGCCAAAGGGGGAGATTGTTCGATGTTGTTGATATGTGGTAGTCATTGGTATCAACACTATTGGCATTAAGGTTGTATATGCCAAGGATATTGAGAAAATTGTAATAAAATAAATTGCAGGTTGTTAGTAGTGCAGTGAAGTTTAGTATTTGGCTAACTCAGTATGTTGATGATCAGAGGTCTTGGATTAAAGGGTTTGTTGTTGAGTATATCTAGTTTATCCACATTAAGTTTCAGAGATCCGCATGAAGATTTGATCAAGTTATGAGTATTTATGTTCTGACAGTTGTTCTATTGCTTTAGTTGGTGTTCCTGAAAGAAGATGGTGTGATTCTAGTAATTTGAATTGTTGCAGATGCTTTTGTGGTGATTCATGATGCTCATGGATGTTTCTAGATCATGTTTTGTATGTCTACATTGATCGTTATGCTCACGATTGGTGTTTTTCTTCTGTGTGTTCATGTTTTTCTTGTTCATAGCCAACAAGGTGATTTAAGCATGTTGTGTATCTTTGAGGAATAATTTTTGAAGGTGGTTTGTGTTCAAGGATGTTGTTTTGGGTCTTCACTATGTTGTGGCTAACATTGGTTGATTCGCATTAAAAATTGTTTATTGATTTGGGTTGATAGTTTATACACATTTTATATTTTATTGAAGCCGACATGTAGATGATGTTATCCCTAGTTGCGGATATATACGAATGATTGTTTATACCATTTGAAGGATGTGTGTGTGAAGTGTGTGAGTCTTGTGTGTGAATAATGTTCTAATCTTTCGAAGGTAGAAGTAAAGTGTGAAGAAGAGTGAGCAGATGTTTATGTGCTTAACCAAAACTGTAATCAGGAATTAACAAATGCTATTTTCTCATTTCAAAATATTGTGGATGCAATCAAAATGTTTATGTAAGATAGTGTGTCTTCCTTTGGGTAGTCTTTTTGTATTTGAGTAGTGAGCTCTAGGAAGTGTGCCTAAATGCATGCACATTCCCCATTCATAATTATTTTATACTTTTAACATAGTATAATCTTGTTAACTAACGTCTTTTCCCCTAATATGGTTTCCACATAGAAAATCTTGGTGTTATGTTTGTTTTTTTATGTGGTGATGGTTTATTCTTTCATGTTTATTTATTGGATTTGAGAATAATTTTAATAAGTTTAATTTCTGTGACAACTGATTCACCCCCCCTCTCAGTTGTCTGCCATTGTGTTTCCAACACAACCCTCATCCCTATACCCTATATCCTCAACTTTATACCCAATATCCTAAAACCTAATCCCTATACCCTATACACTTAACCCACCTTCAACCTTGAACACTATCCCTCAACCCTATACCTTAAACCCTAAACCCTACACCCTCAACCCTCATAGGGGGAGAGAGAAAGAAGGGGAGAGAGGGAGGAAGGGAGATAGATGAGAGATAGATAATAGAGAGGGAAGGAGAGAGAGAGAAATATGGGGAGGGAGAGAGAGAGAGAGAGAAAGAAAAGAGACATAAAGTGTATAGAGGGAAAGAGGTAGAGAGGGAGATATAGGTGAGATAGAGAGACAAATAGAGACATGGAGAGAGAGTGATGAAGGGGGAGATAGGTAGAGAGATGGAAAGGGGGTGTAGATAAGTAGAGAAGGAAGGATAGGTAGAGAGTAGATAGGGAGGGAGAGAGGGAGATGAGAGAGAGGTGATATAGATAGAAATAGAGAGTGGTAGGGGGTGATAGAGGGATAAGTGAGATAGAGAGAAGTAGAGAGATATATAGATATAGAGGGAAGGAGGGAGGGTGGGAGAGAGAGAGGGGGGAGAAGAAGGGAGAGGTATAGAGCGATAGGTGAGATAAAGAGGAGTAGAGAGAGATAATGGTGAGATAGAGAGGAGAGAGTGAGAGAGAAAGAGGGGAGGAGGGATGGAGGGAGAGAGTGAGAGAGATATAGAGGGATGGAGAGAATAGATAAATAGGGAAAGAGGTAGGGAGGGAGACATAGGTGAGATAGAGAGATAATGAAAGACAAAGAGAGAGAATGATGGATGGAGAGGTAGATAGAGAGGGAGATGGGAGATAAAGATAAGTAGAGTGAAGGAGAGGTAGAGAGATATAGAGAAGACGAGAGGTAATGAGGGAGGGAGGGAGAGAGGTGAGATAGAGAGGTATATAGAACTCGTGTTAGGGAGTGATGGATGGAGAGGTATGCACAAAGGGATTAGGGAGACAGAGATTAGAGAGGGAAGGAAAGAGGGAGGGAGAGGTATGGAGGGAGAGAGTGGGAGGTGAGAGAGAGGTGAGATAGAGAGAATAGGGAGAGTGGTAGGGAGTGATGGAGAGAGGTAGGTAGCTAGAGGGATAGGGGAGATATAGAGAAGTAGATAGGGAAGGAGAGGGAGGGAGAGGTAGGTAGGGAGAGAGAGAGGTGAGATAGAGAAAAATAGAGAGAGTAATGGAGGGAGAAGCAGGTAGAGAGGGAGAGGGGAGATAAATATTAGTAGAGATAGAAGAAGATGTAGAGAGAGGAGAGATAGAGAGAAGTAGAGAGGGAATGGGGGAGGGAAGGATAGAGATGAGAGAGAGAGGTAGCTCTTGAGCTCAAGGGAGAAAGAGTTAGATAAAGGGATGAAGATAGTCAGAGAGAGCTCTAGAGTGTAAGGTATGAACATTGAGTGAGATAGAGAGAGAAAAAAATGATACAACTTGTTGAATACTAAAATTTGAGGGAGGGAGGGAGGGAGGGAGAGAAAGAGAGAGCTAGAGAGAGAAGGATGGATAGGTAAAGAGGTAGTTCTTGAGCTCAAGGGAGAGAGAGTTGTAGAAATTATGGATGCACAATCACCCTATGAAGATGCAACCTTCAAAGGATATTTTCTAAGAAGAAATTCACCCACAAAGAAAGTGTTGCAACTTAGGCATGCAAATTGAAATTCTATTATGAGATGATAAGATAATGTACAAATTCTTTGCATAACTAGGAAAGAGTGAAATGTAGTATGCATTATGATGCTGACATGTGTCTTCATCTAACAACATGTGAACCCTAACTAACTACCTAGGGAATGATGAACTAATAAGATAAGTTCTAGATCATATTCTAGAAGAATCTTATATCCTAAATACATGTGAAGGGGGATGGCCCCATTATAACTAATTTCCTAGTAAATGCAACCTAGGAATTAATTAAATATTATACCTAAGTAAACGTATGCTAGTGTAATTAAATATTAATTATAGAAACACCCCCCATAGGTGCAACTTAGAGAGGAAATGATAATGCAATGATTATTAAATGATGGAATGATGGGTCCTGAATACATGATGGCCATTTTAGGTACCCATTTACGAAAGAAAAATAAATGCAACTAATCTCCCAAAACAGAGCAAAGGGGAAGCCCTAGTGGGAAGAAAACCCCTCTCCAAAAATGAGATGGAATGTAGAAAAGATCAAATGATGCAAGAGTGATGTTTGGAGGTCTCAACAACAATGCCCCCCAAGAACTACAACCATCACAAGATACAAAATATGAGAAATATTGGAGACTAGATATCTCCCCATAAAGAAGGGTGGTCCCCTCAAGAACATCCTCAAGACCTGTGGAGAAATGGTGAGCCAAATCAGCAAGACCTATCATGAACCCATCTGGATACCATAAATCTAAAGAGGAGAATACATCCTGCTCTGTTGAAAAAATTCTCAAATGAGAGGAAGGAGATGATGAAGGTGGTGCCATAAGAAGATCCAACTCAATCCAACCATCATATCCATGGTGAGAATGATGAGAATTACATCCCACCCTAGAGTTTGGAGAATTATGAACTTGTTGATTAGCATTATCCCAAAATCAAGAGAATTTTTACACCTATGACTGATGATCAACCACACCATATGAAATGAGTTCATCAAACTAATTCAGAATGAGTAATGACTCGGATGTAAAATCAATGGTGTTGCCCTCTTGAGCAAGCTAATAAACAAAAAGGATATTATGATCCATTTTAGGAATATAAGTTGCATCATGAACATTCCCTCTATCCAAAGTGACATCACAAATACTAGCTACATGAACTATGTTAGCATTGGAAGTAAACATCCTATCAAACTTTGGTGCTCTCATTGTTTCTCAAATGATGTAATCATGAGAACTAGTGGCATGTCGAGAAGCTCTTGAATCAATGACCCAAACATCCTATCTATCAACAAGGGTAGTGATTAGTGCATGTCCTTGTCAGTTGTGGAAATACTTGTGTATACTTGTAGATGACTCCTCATGTGAAGAAGAGTGGTGTGATTTGGTGGAAGAAGAAGGAAGAGTGATATTATGATCTTGAAGAATTTTCCTCAATTCATGGATTTCCTTCTTGAAGCACACCTCCTCATGATGTCTTAGCCCATTGAAAAAGGTGCATTTGGGCCTCTCCTCCTTTGGCTTGTATTTTTTTTATGTGAGGCATCATTTTATTCTTTTGATTTCCCTTTATGCTTTCCTTTTCCATTAGATGGAGTTGCTAATAAAGCTTGAGACTTTGTGGATGAGTCAACATTGTTGAGCTTGGTTTGCTCTCTTGTCAACCTTTCACAAAAAGTCTCAAAAGAGGGCATGACAAAACTACTCCCTAGTCCATCCATAGTACAATAAAAAGATGTAGAAAAATAGGAATATGAACCTTTCAATTTTGACAAGATCATGAAAATACATTCCTTATCAGTTTTGTCCTTTCCACATCCTAAAAGTTGTGTCAAATATTTGAATTTAACCAAATAATCTTCAACAGAGGGAAAAATTTCAACTAAAAGAGATGTAACTTGTTTTGACTCTAATTGAAGTGCTCTAACATCACTTATTGACCCAAATAGATCTTTCAACTTATCCCACACCTCTTTTGGAGTTGAACACCCCTCAATGTGGAAGAACAGTGAGTTGGAAACATGTAGGGCAATCAATCCTATAGCTTCTTCAAACTTGATTTTGTGTTGAAAATTCTCATATTCTTGGGTCAATTGAGGTTGTTGTTCATTCAAAGTTGACCACAAACCCTTTGACAAAAGGATTCATTGCATACTCACTTTCCACATGTGATAATTGTGGGGTGTTAGCATTTCAAAACCTTTGTTAGCCATTAGAGCAAGAAACCAAGTACAAGACAAAAATTCTAAAGGAAATAGGTGTGAAGCCTCTGATATATCAATGTGCAACTAAATTGATGTCCCTCAATGCAAAAAACCTTTCTCCAATCTTCAAGATATCCAAGTAATGATGAAAATGTTAAAAATGGTAAAAAACCAATGCAAATCACCTCAAGCTGAAACTAAACGAAAGGAAAGGATTGATGAAAAAAGCACTATAATACCTTCCTAATGCCACTAGAATCACCAAATTTTGACAATCTGATTGGAAGATATGATCTTTTGAGTCCAAATTAGGGTTTTCACTTCAATTAAAGGTATTTTTTTTGTAGTACCAAAATTATAGAAAATGGAGGACACCACTAAAAAGTAAATTGAAATAAATTTCCAACGATATCTTGTTTGCTGGTTTTGGGGATTGTGGTTAAAATATATGGCCCTTGAAAGATCTTTACCCTATTAGGGCCTAACAAGCTAACTGGGTCCAAAATTTAAGCACTTGGGCTAAAAAATTTTAGCTCCTGGTTCTTGATATGACCACTAGGTGCTAGAAATTTTTTTTAAAAAAAACCTTGCTCGATGTGAGAGGTGATGGAGCGACGGACTTGGGTGGAGCGAGGTTCTTGAGTGGCATCGCTCAAAGAGAGTGGAGTGGGTAGTCAACTATGGAATTGCTTGCTGGAGAACAAGGTTGATTTCGATGTGGAGAAGTTGTGATTGCCAGTGACTGAGAGACGGTGGTCGAGACAGATCATCAATGATGTTCAATGATAGATGGCGGTGAATGAACGGGCCGACAATGGGACAGTGATGGGACGGGCCCAACCAACAATAGTACTCCCACCTGCAACAATAAATGCAGCCGACCACTATTTTGCAGACTTTGAGGAAAACTAATTTTATTTGATTTTTTAATGTTGCCTCAATAGAAATTAAAAATCAAAACAATTTCCAATATATGTATATGCTAATAGTGAAAATAAAATAAGCCCAAAGATTTAAAAATAAAACCCCATGTATGTTGACTGGTAAATAAAATTGCAGTCACTTCAATATAATTTTTTTCCAGAAACTATTGAAAAAGCCCGAATATTTTTTTGAAAAAAAAAAAAAAGCCTGCCGATTAAAAAAAATTGCCATAGAGTACAATGGATAGGGAAATGATTTTTTTTGCAAGTCGTACAATCCAAATGGTATGAATTTTCAAACCCTAAAAATACCTCTGATGGCACCCGTGTTGATATCTCTGATTTTGATGAATGAACAAGTGATCCTACGGTTTTGAGGCATTCTAAAGACAATGGAAAGCTTAGATTAGACTCAATCTACTCGAAAAATCAGATTGGTCTCTAGGTGGAGCCAACTAGCCTACAATAAAAACCTTCAAGCCTACAATGAATCTCTCTAGTCCAACTTTCTTGATCTTGAGATGAGTCTTCAATGGACAAGCTTTGATACCTTATAGAAATTATGAATGCACAATCACCCTATGAAGCTATATCCTTCAAAGGATATTTTTCAAGAAGAAATTTACCCACAAAGAAAGTGTTACAACTTAAGCATGCAAATTGGGGTTCTATTATGAGATGATAAAATAATGTACAAATACCTTGTATAAATAGGCAAGAGTGAAATGTAGTATGCATTATGATACTAGCATGTGTCTTAATCTAACAACATGTGAACCCTAACTAACTACCTAGAGAATGATAAACTGATAAGATAAGTTCTAGATGATATTGTAGAAGAATCTTATATCCTAAATACATGTGAAGGGGGATGGCCCCATTATAACTAATTTCCTAGTAAATGCAACCTAGGAATTAATTAAATATTATGCCTAAGAAAACTTATGCTAGTGCAATTAAATATTAATTACACAAAAAAGAGTTAGATAAATGGATGGAGATAGTGAGAGAGAGGTCTAGAGTGTAAGGGATGAATAATGAGTGAGATAGAGAGTGTAAAGGTGAAAAATAGGGTAGACCCAAATGCATGAACAAGAGGATCTACCACTTATTTTTCTAGGGCCCTTACACTTAAAATTATGTAAAATAAGATGCTCATAACAACCAAAAATGCAATCTAACTATTATAGCAACTATGGGGGATGTTTTTAGAGCATAAAAAGCTATGTACCTAGCCAAAAAGTTATTGTTTTTGAGCTATGGAGGACTCATTCACCTTTAGTGGCGAATGGGTCCTTTAAGGGTTTCAAGAAACCGATTTCAGGATCATTTTCCTTGATGTTTGCACTCTTGAATTCCCTGTTATCAAGTTTTGGAGCCTGTATGCAATTCTGTTGAGCTCTTTCCATGATCTTGCACTTTGAATGGCAACTTTTTCAACTTTGCAACTTTGACAAATTTTCTCCAAATTGTGCTCAACTTGATTCTCAACCTATAAATATGTAAACACACACTAAAGGTTAGAAAACTTGTTGATTTGTTAGTGAATGGGGGTTTGCCTTAGTCAAACCCCTTGTAGGTAATTAAATGAAACAATGAAATGAAGAAATTGAAGCATGAAACATGAAATATGTAAATGATATCACCTTGGATGATGTCTTGTAAAATAAATCTGCAAAATATCATGTAGTGGCCATGAAGACTGTAGATCTAGGATCCTTGGAAATGATGTGAACAATAGTTGCAAGTATATCTTCAATGCTACATCCACCTCTTAGCTCAACAACATGAATGCATGCACTAAACCCTTGAAATGATGATATGATCTTTGAATTGTTGCAATAAACACTTGAAATATGCCTTGAAATTCTCTAATGCTTGATCACTTGAATTCTTGGATGCTTCATAAACTTTCTAGATAAACAATGTGAATTAACCCCTTATTTATACTAAATTAGGAGATTAACCCCAAAATTCAAAGAACTAAGGCCGACACTAGATCTGGAAAGAAACATAATCAAATTCCTTCCAGAATGAAATTCAAAAGGGGGGTATCATTAAGGGAGGACCCATTCACCATATTGGGTGAATGAGTCCTAGCTAAGTTTCCATGACCAAGCTTCGAGGGACTAGAAGAAGGCTAAAAACCCATTCCAAATCAATTGAGAAAGGGAGGTCTTGTTAAGGGAGGACCCATTCACCATCAAGGGTGGATGGGTCTTGGCTCAACTTACTAGGACCAAACTTTTTCCAATGAAATAATTTGTTATTTAAATTATGATTTTTGGGATAGCTCTTTAGGAGTTGTCAAAATTAAGGCCTAAATTTGAATAAAAAAGGGGCTAATAACTCCAATTAACCACAATTAATTAAGACCACCTAGATAAGAGTGAAAGTTCTTTAAAACACTTTACAAAACTTAAACAAGGTACACATTATGTATATTTTTATTGAAAAGGGGCCCATAAGGCTTAATTAAGCAAATACATCCTAGAAAAGTGTGAAAGTGTGTTGCAACACTTTACAACACCTTTGCAAAGGATCAATTAAGGCATTTTTTAGTTAAATAAAGGTCCTAGAATAGTGTGAATGTGTAAAAGATATTACAACACCACTCCAAGATATCATTAGTTCAACTTTAATGTCAATTATCAAACCAAGCGAGGAAAAAGCTTACTTTTTCCATTACTACATTTTGCCCCCACTTTAGTGAGAGGATGACCCCATTTCAAACTCACACTAAAGTAGACATCTAAGACACTTAAGTATGCAACAATAACAAAGATACATGATCATACCCTATGAAAAGATAAGAAAAATAAAAACAAAAACAAAGGATCAAACACAACCTATTCAATGCGATGTGAGGTGGTGGTTGTTTGTCCATAACATATGTTGCTCACTCTGGGGTAGTGGAACCTCAGTCTTTCCACTAGGCGAGTTGTCCCAAAATATGTATATCCTCACTCTGGGGTAGTGGAACCTTAGTCTGTCCACTAGGTGAGTTATCCCAATGAGGTAGCAAATGAGAGAATCATATTAGCCTCTCATACCATACTGAAGTTATCCTCCTAACAACTTCGATAAGGCACCACAATGAAAATGCTTTTGTAAATGATTTTGAATGTCTTGTAAAAAAATTTCTTAAAGGGGATTTTTCTTTGTTTGTGTAATGATCTTCCTCTTAGATGCATTGTGCCTAATGTCTCCAAGAGAGGACAAGTCAAAAGTGTTAGACTATCGCCCATGGGATGCCTTGTTCACATCATGCCATGATAGTAGATCGTACACTCTTGGATGACATCCAACCCAATGAAACCACCAAGAAGAGGAAACATCACAAGAAAAAAGGAAAATCATGCCATGAAATTTTCCAAAAGATGTCATCAATGTATGCCCCCACTTTAAAGCGGTTGCTACACCATTACTATAAGTAATTGTTTTAAAGTAGTCAATGTTTCTGTCCTAGGACATGAAATCCTTCCTTGGAAAACCATATGCCAAGTCATATGTTTCTGAAGCAAGTTGTGTCATGAAATATGAAGGGTTTCCCCCACAAACACATAAGAAATCTATGGATTTTGGGTTAGTATGCCAGTGCTACAATGTTGTCATAGAGCATGGAACTATGATCATTCCCCATATACTCATAGAACTGGAAGAATGACACAAAGAAAGAAAGAAATAAATAAAAACCTTTTGGGTCAACATGGAAGAAACATGAAGGTATCGATGCCTTGCATAATCCCCAAAGGGAAAACACAAGACAAGAGATAACAAAAAATATTTTGGGTCAACATGGAAAAGACATAATTGTCTTGACGCCTTGCATCATCCCCAAAAGGAAAACACAAGACAAATGAAAAAGATAAAGAAAAAGATTTTGGGTCAACATGGAAGAGATATAAATGTCTCGACGCCTTGTGTCATCCCCAAAAGGAAAACATAAGACAAATGAAAAAGATAATTACAACATAGAGAAGAATGAAGATACATATAGAAGATACATGAAAAAGATACATATGAAAAAGATAAAGAAAAATATTTTGGGTCAACATGGAAGAGACATAAATGTCTTGACGCCTTGTGTCATCCCCAAAAGGAAAACATAAGACAAATGAAAAAGATAATTACAACATAGAGAAGAATGAAGATACATATAGAAGAATGCACAAAATAGAGAGGAACATCAAATGAAACATCACGGGGGATCACATTACACACATGTGATCACATAAAGAAAAATGAAAAAGAAAAATACTAGTAAGGCACATGTGAGTCAACCTAAAGTAGGTTGTCCACCTCTCAATCTCGGTTAGTATAAACGGAAGGCAGAAAACTAGCCAAAGGGAAAATGATAGATGCTTTACTAGGACAAGGCTATCAAATTCTTGCCCCCACATTGTGCAAGACAAGAACGAGTCTTGGTAGGTGAGGAAAATGAGCTCCTTGCATTAGAGAAAATGATTTGCAATAAGTGTAAAACATGTAATAGTGAGGATGTTTTAAGATTCTACAACTATTACATGACAAGGAGAAAAAGGGTATGTTATGTAATCACTCGATGGCAATCATTGCCATCGAAGTGAAAGTTACTCAATACTAATTTGAATGCACAACACTCATTGGTACTATGTCCAAGAGTTTTTTGGTATCAACAGTGTTGAACATTTGTATCTTTAGGATATAGTATTGGATTTTCTTTCATTGGTGGTAATGTTATAAGTTCTTTGTTTATAAGCAATTTTAGTTTCCTTTTAATTTCAAGTGGTGGACAAGGGAACTTTAGTTTTTGTAGCTTGTAGGGCCTCTTTCACTTGCTAGATTCACCAACTTCTCTAGATGGGATTAGGGTAGAGGCCCTGAGCTGATCTTGTTTTTGTTATCCGTATCCTTAGGAGGCATGGGTTTCTCTTTAGGAAGGAGGACATCTATATCAGGAGGAGAATCTAAGACAACTGTACCATCACTATGAAGCCTTAGGTATTCTTTAGGAGCACTTATGTTGAGATGGGGATCTTGATATCCTATCCCTTTGGCTTCTTTAGTTGGTATTTTCTTTAGGAGTTGATGAATTTTATGTTCACTTGTTGTATCACATCCTTGTTTGTGTAAGATTGTGAATCCTTTGCCATATGTCTCTTCAAGGTTGATTGATGTGTTTATTACTTTGTTGGCATAGCATGGTTGAGTGTTTGCTTGTTTAGAGGAGCTAGGTTCACCAATGGTAGGGAACTTAGGTTCAACTTGTGACTTAGTTTTAGGATGTAAAAGATCAAACATTTCAAGTTGTGTTGGTTGTTTCATTGAAGGATAAAAGGATGCATTGGAATCAAGGTTGTTAAGGCAAGCATTTATGAATTCATTCATGTTGGCATCATCTTCTACAATGATGTCAACATCATGAGGAGGGAATTCATTAGGAGTTGTGTGAGCATGAGTGAGTTTAATTCCATTAGGGTCATTGCCAAAAACAAAATTTGAAACATCAACCAAAGAGAACAAGGACTTCCACACATTGCCTAAATAGTTCTCCATTTTCAAAATTTCAGACCTAAACGTGGAAATTTACTGATTACATAATGGATTAAGTTGCAAAGGAAATGTTTTGATGCAATTTTGAACTTTTAACAATGCACTAAAATGAAGCAATTTAAGCTAAATGCAATGAAATTGATGAAACAATAAATTAGGAAACTGAAACAACAATATAATAGCACCAAATAGAAGCTAAAAACTAAGATTTTAATGTCCTAAAAATGCAGATCTATAACTAACAGGGACTCATTTTCCAGTAAGGGTGAATGGGTCCTGGTTAGGTGTTTCTGATATTTTTCTATGGATTTCAAAGTGAATTTTGATGCTTTTTCAGTTGCCAAAAGGTTTAGATCAGACCTAATTAGGGACCTATTCACTAGTAAAGGTGAATGGGTCTTGGTTAGGTATTTTAAAACTATTTTTTAATGATTTGCAAGTTCTTAGTTATATCTTTTAGTTCCAGGTTTGATACAGTGAAATGCAAATTCAATTTTTCTAGAAATTCAATGCAAAAATGCAATGAAAAGATGAAATGCAAGGCCTAGGTTGAAATGTAATTGTGTTTTGATTTTCAAATGAAATTGAATGAGATCTAAATGAGATGCAAAATGAGTGATTTATTTTTGTAATTTTCAAATTTAATTGCAAAACAATGCAAATCTAAACCCTAATAAATGATATGCAACATTTCAATGCAAAAGAAGTAACCCTAAATGATATCTTAATAAAACGAAAGTATAAATGCAATGAATGCAAAATTTTAACTTAAGATGAAATGAAAGACTCCAAAAATCAAAAAATTGCAATACTGCATATGTCGGGCTCATTAATAAATGTAAAGGGGAAAAATAGGGTAGACCCAAATGCATGAACAAGAAGATCTACCACTTCTTTTTATAGGGCCCTTACTCTTAAAATTACATAAAATAAGATGCTAATAACAACCAGAAATGCAACCTAATTGTTATAGCATCTATGGGGGATGTTTTTAGAGAATAAAAAGTTGTGTACCTAGCCATAAATTTGTTTTTTTTGAGCTATGGAGGACTCATTCGCCTTTAGTGGCGAATGGGTCCTTTTAGGGTTTTAGAAAACTAATTTCAAGATCTTGTTCCTTGATGTTTGCACTCTTGAATTCTCTATTATCAAGTTCTAGAAGCCTGTATGCAATTTTGTAGAGCTCTTTCCATGATTTTTCACTTTGAATGGCAACTTTAGCAACTTTGCAACTTTGACAATTTTGCTCCAAATCTTGCTCAACTTGATCCTCAACCTGTAAATTTGAAAGCACACACTCAAGGGTAGAAAAATTGTTGATTTTTTAGTGAATGGGGGTTTTCCTTAGTCAAACCCCTTGTTGGCAACTAAACGAAATGATGAAATGAAGAAATTGAAGCATGAAACATGAAATATGTAAATGATATCACCGTGGATGATGTATTGTAAAAAAAATCTGAAAACTATCATGTAGTGACCATGAAGAACGTAGATCTAAGATCCTTGGAAATGATGTGAACAATAGTTGCAAGTAGATCTTTAATGCTACATCCACCTCTTAGCTCAACAACATGAATGCATGCACTAAACCCTTGAAATGATGATATGATCTTTGAATTTCTGCAATAAACACTTGAAATCTGCCTTGAAATGCTCTAATGCTTGATCACTTGAATTCTTGGATGCTTCATAAACTTTCTAGATAAACAATGTGAATTAACCCCTTATTTATACTAAATTAGGAGATTAACTCTGAAATTCAAAGAACTAAGGCCGACACCAAATCTAGAAAGAAACATAATAAAATTCCCACTAGAATGAAATTCAAAAAGGGGGGTCTCATTAAGTGGGGACCCATTTTCCATCTTGGGTGAATGGGTCTTGGCTAAGTTTCAAGGACCAAGCTTCGAGGGACTGGAAGAAAGCTAAAAACCCTTTCCAGGTCAACTGAGAAAGGGTGGTCTTGTTAAGGGAGGACCCATTCGCCATCAAGGGCGAATGGGTCATGGCTCAACTTACCAGGACCAAACTTTTCCCAATGAAATAATTTGTTAATTAAATTATGATTGTCGAGATAGATCTTCGAGAGGTGTCAAAATTAAGGCCTAAATTTGAATAAAAAAGGGATTAATAACTCCAAATAACCACAATTAATTAAGACCACCTAGATAAGTGTGAAAGTTCTTTAAAACACTTTACAACACTTAAACAAGGTACACATTATGTACATTTTTATTGAAAAGGGGCCCATAAGGCTTAATTAAGCAAATAAATCCTAGAAAAGTGTGAAAGTGTGTTACAACACTTTACAACACCTTTACAAAGGATCAATTAAGGCATGTATTAGTTAAATAAAGGTCCTAGAACACTGTGAATGTGTACAACACATTACAACAACACTCCAAGACATCATTAGCTCAACTTTAATGTCAATTATCAAACCAAGCAAGGAAAAAGCTTACTTTTTCCATTACTACATAGAGAGAGAGAGAGAGAGAGAGAGAGAGAGAGAGAGAGAGAGAGAGAGAGATGATTCAACTTGTTGATTACTAAAATTTGACCACTTGAATACCAAAATTTAACATGCTAATTATTGAAATTTGACTAAGTTCAAAAAATTATAAGATCTTCTAAAAAATAGAATTTACAATATAACTCTTAGAGATCTAAAACCACTCTCAAACATCCTGAAACTATATACATGAAATAAAACTTAAACTATAAGAAATTAAATGTCCAAATGTAAATGTCAACTTCAATGTTTATTTCATGTATATAGTTTTCATAAAAGACAAAGACAAGAAAGAGAAAACAAAAGAGAGAAAAAATAAAGAAAAAAAAAATCAATGCAAGAAAAAATGTGAGCACATTATAACATGTTTGTGTTTTGTGAATGCATTCAAATAACACGAGCATGTTATAATGTGTTCACGTTTTGTGAATGCATTCAAATAATGTGTGCACATTATAATGTGCTTGTGTTTTGTGAATGCATTCAAATAACGTGAGCATGTTATAATGTGCTCGCATTGTGTGAATGCATTCAAATAACGCGAGCACATTATAACGTGCTCAATTTTTGTGAATGCATTCAAATAACACAAGCACATTCTAACATCCTCAAATTTTGTGAATGCATTCAAATAACACGAGTGTGTTATAATGTTCTTGAGTTTTGTGAATGCATTCAAATAATGCAAGCACATTATAACACTCTCACATTTTTGCAAAGCAACTCACTAGCAACCATGTATTGCAGCAACCAAGTTACCACACTTTTTCTCATACATACAACACAAGAAGCAATAGACAACCAAGAAAAACACAAGCCAATCCTACTTCAATACCCCTTCCACAACCCATTTTACCTAGTGCACCACATTTACCACCAAGTAGTGGGAGAGAATATGATCTTGTGGAACAACTTCATAACATTGCAACCAAGATCGTGTGGGACTTGATTCAAATATCACCCATTTTTCATGGAATGCTTCAAAATTCCTTATAAAAATTTGTTGTTCCTCTTAGTGCACAACTAAATGATGTAGTGTCCCTAATTCAAGGAATGAATTCTATCAATTTTGATATTATTTTACATCAAAACGAATTACCTCCATTGGAGACATAAGAAAAATGATGTTTTGATGATATTAGTTATTATCAACAAAGTTGGGATTAGGCACACTCTTGTGGATAATGTTTTAGGATTAAATGTTTGCAGTGTGAACCTTTTGGATAGAATTGGCACAGACAAGACTAAGATTCAATTAGATTCCTTGTCTATTTGTGGTTTTGATAATGTGGGAAAAGAACCACTAGGTGTAATAACACTACCTATAAAGTAGGTAAACTTATGTTACAAACTCTTTTCAAGTTATGCCTCAAGAACTTTGATATAATATTCTCCTAAGTAGTCCATGTATTCATGAAATGAAGGGAGTTCCCTCAACACTTCACTGTATAATAAAGTACATTTACAACAAGGTCTATACGATAAGAGCTGACCCAAATTCAAAAGTGGTACCCTTGCAATATGAAGATAAAGATAATACATGCTTGTTGGAAGATGATTGGGGTTCCTTAGATTTCACACCAACCTTCATGGGAGAATATAAAGACACACAAACAACATCGAAAAAAGAAAAAGAAGCAGAAGTGATCTCAACACAATGTACAATGACAACAATTAAACCCACAACTTAAAGTAAAGATGAGGAGACAAGTTATACATCCACTTATGGTGAAAACAACTATGAGAAACCGCCAAATTCAAAATAAATGGAAGCCATTTATGGAAAAGAGTATCAACTTCTGAAACAATCTGGATATAATGGAAAAGGATGTGGTGTGAAAGAACAAGGAATTTGATTTCCTATAGAGCCTAACATACAAGGTACAAAAGGAGGTCTTGGTTATTGTCTTTCTAAGATAACAAAATAATGAAAAAGACTTGAACACTCAATTTCAGTGTTATCACAAAATATTCTCGCAAGATAAATCTAAAATTGGAACATCCTGAATTGATAGACACTACAAGAATTGACATGCCATTAAACAAATTTCAAAATGATGAATCTTGAGCAGAATTTTTGGAAGCTTATTACACTTTGCCATGTTACCACCATAATTAAAGATCCATATATTATTTAAATCATAAGGGATACTTTGGTGAAGGTACAAATCAGGAACAAGAAGAATCTCAACAAATCCCTGATATTCCAACTCAAAGTGGATTATTTGTAGCATATACCATTAATATACCAATGGAACTATCTAATGAATAAAAAGTGATTCAAATCAGAAAATTCCTTGATGAGGATGATCAAGAGGACCACCCAACTTTATTACATGAGTTTCTAGAATTCCTTGCTTTGAATTACATGAGTTTCTAGAATTCTTTGCTTGGAATTATTCAGATATGTCGGGTATTGACCCTAATATTGTCACACATAACATTGTTCTTGAGGAAGATGCTAAACCAGTAAGACAAAGATACTAAAGATGAATCCAAAGATAGAATTGTTAGTTAAGGTGGAGATTGAAAATTTGTTACAAGCTGGATTCATTCATCCCATTGATTACTCTCCTTGGATTTCTAACATTGTGATAGTAGCAAAACCTGATAACCGAATTAGGATGTGTATGGATTTTTGTGACCTTAATAAAGAATCTTTAAAAGATGATTTTCCTCTTCCTAATATTGATATGATAGTGGATTCAACTATTGGAAAAACTTTGTTATCATTCATGGACAATTTTTTTGGATATAATCGAATTTTCATCAACTCGTAAGATCAATATAAGACAACCTTCACTACACCTCGGGGAACATTTTTTTGGATTGTTGTGCTTTTTGGATTGAAAAATGTTGGGGCCACATATCAAAGAGCTATGGAACTGATATTCCATGATTTCATACATAATATTTTGGAGGACTATGTGGATGATATTTTGGCTAAGTCTATAACTTGACAAGACCATGTAAAAATCCTTTGAAAAATATTTGAGAGAATTCACAAGTATAACATGAGGCTAAATCCAAAGAAGTGTGTCTTTGGTGTGGATAATGGAAGATTGTTGGGTTTTATAGTAGACATTAAGGTGGAAACAAATGAAATTCATGCTATCATAAACATGCCACCTCTTAAAAACATCTCTCAATTCTATAGCTTATAAGGCAAGATTTAGGCTATCTGTCATTTTATGGCATCATTGACAGATCAAACCCTCCCCTTTACCCAACTTCTTAAGAAAGAATAAAAATTAAAATGGAAGGAGGATTGTAAGAAATATTTTGAAAATTTGAAACAATACTTAGCTAATCATCTTATTTTGCAACATTCTATTCAAGGAAAACCTTTCATCCTTTACTTATCAGCATCAACTCATGCTCTAGCTGCATTATTGGCCCAACAAGATGAGAATGGAAAGAACATCCTATCTACTAAATTAGTCGAACATTGATTGATTATGAAACACAATATAACACCATAGAAAAATAATGTTTGGATTTAGTATTTTCAACTAACAAGTTGAGACATTATTTGTTAAATGTGGAGGTACATGTGGTGAAAAAATTTGATCCTCTAAAATATCTCTTTGCTAAGAAAAAATCATTAGGATGCTTACCTAAATGGGTCATGTTGTTAATTGAATTTGACCTTAAATTTGTCTCCCAAAAATAATCAAGGTCAAGCATTGACCGACCATTTAGTTGTCACTCCTTCACCATTAGCATTACACAACCATGAATCATTCCTAGATGAGAATGTGTTGCAAGTAGATGATAACAAGACATGGGAGTTATATTTTGATGGTTCTAAGTGTCAAACTAACTTTAGAGCATGGATCATATTGATACCACCTTTGAAAAATCCAATTCCATTTTCCTATCATCTAAACTTCTTGTGTACAAACACTACTATATAGTATGAGGCCTTGATTACAAGGATACATGTGGCCTTGTCTCTAGATTTCAAACACATTCGTATACTTGATGATTCTCAATTCATTATTAAACAAATACGTGGGTCTTATCAAGCAAAGGATGCTAAGTTATCACAATATAAAGACCTCATAATGACATTGTTAGATTTTTTTGAATCATACACTATTGAAAATGTTCCTCAAAAAGATAATCGACATACAGATGCAATGGCAAGAGCTACTTCCCTTGTGTCTCTCAAAGATTCTTCTATGGACCTCACATTCACCATTCACACTCTCACAAAATCATCAATAGATGAAATGGTGAAGGAAACATTAGTTGCTAATATTCAAGCCTCTAGTGAATGGTATATGTTGATCTTTAATTATCTAAACAAGGGTATCTTTCCTAAACCAACTACTAGGAACACTAGAGCTCGTGTTAGGAAAATCACAACTCAATATATAATCCTAGCAAGTGTGTTATATAAATGGTCATTTGATGGTATTCTTCTTTGATGTCTCATGTAGTTTGAAATACCTATAGCCCTTGAAGAAGCTCATGCGAGTGCTTGCAGGGGGCATGTAGGAGGAAGGTCATTAGTTCAAAAAGTTACTCTGCATAGGATACTATTGGCATCATATAGAACAAGATTGTTTCAATCATGTTAAGAAGTGTCATAAATATCAAGCACACAATAATTTGATTCATGCTCCTACCTCTAAACTTCATGCCCAAATTCCTATTTGACCATGTTCAGTGTGGGGTTTAGACCTTATTAGAAAAATATCTCCTCATTCTTTTGGATATACATTTATAATTATTGCTATATATTACTTCACGAAATGGGTAGAAGCAATTCCTCTTCATTCCACAACTGTTGAAGTAATCTGTCATTTTATTTTGGACATCATTGCTCGATTTGGTCATCATTCTACTTTTGTCTCGGATAATGGGACACCATTTGAGATAACGATGTGAATAATTTTTTGGAAACATTTCACATCCAACATCGCTTCTCTACACCTTATTACCCACAATCTAACGGTCAAGCAGAAGCAACAAACAAAACACTTGAGCAAATCTTACACAAAATAGTTAATAAACATAACAAGGATTGGCACACCCAGTTGACTTATGCATTGTGAGCTTATTGTACAAGTATTCATACAACTACCAAAAAATATCCCATATAATCTTGTCTAAGGTGCGGATGTGATAATGCCCTTAGAGTTAAAAATTCCTTCCTTGAGAATTTCTCTTAGGGGCCTCATTGATGATAACACTTATAGAGAAAATTGTTTACAATAGCTTGAGATGCTTGATGAACAGTGTATAAATGCTCTTGAATATCTCCAAGCTCATTTAAAAAGACTGAAACACAAACATAATGATAATGTCATTCCTCACTCTTTTGATAAGGGAGATTTGGTGTTGTATGAAAATCAATGAAATGTAAATGCCGCACCAGATGAAAAAACAATATTAAGCTTGAATTGGAAGGACCTTATGTCATTGATGAAAACTATGGGTTTCGAGTGTATAAACTTAGAGAAATGGATGGTACACCTTTAAAACAACCTATCAACATTGCACATCTACACATATATTATACTTAGTAAATCTTGTGAATAGTATGTAATTAAAGCATGTTGCTAGATTAAGTAGATAGTTTTCTATTTTATCCCACATTGCTTCATTCTTGACAAATGTTTTGTGTGTCTTGAATTATTTATTATAATTGTTCATTAGTTTGAATCATTACTTTTTTTACATGCTATTCAATCATATGTGTATTGTGTTAAATTAGATCATTACATGCATTTAATTTTCAAATTAGATAATAATAGCATCTACTTTAGCATTCTCACACTTAATAAAATATGTAGTATCTAAGTAAGCAAAAGTGTTTAATTAGATCACATAACAATAAGATCATGGAGACATTTATTAAATCATCTTACAAAGATTGTTTAATAGATCGCATTGACATCTAATCCAAGCAAGAATTCATAGACATAAAAAAAAACTCATATATATAAGATATATACATGGTCAACCACCATAGTGTAGTTTGGTATAACATAATACATCTATGAAGGCTTATGGCTACCAGAATCCTCAGGGCCTAGTGGTGGTGGGGGTTCTCATCGGGAGACAATAGATCACAAATGGATCATAGACCTCATTTGTAGGCCCTATATCTAGCCTATAACTATCCCCTCTCGAACGAGAGCTATGACACGCTTTTGGTCTATCTGATCTTTGTCTATCTGCACCCTAGCGAGCTCCACCTACACTCTATTGAGTTCTAGTTGTAAGTGATTCAGTCTCTCGCTCTCATATGGAACTCAGATGGCTCGAAGCTCCTTGTATGCAGTTATGGGCTTCTCGTGTGTATTCCTAGGCTGGAACCTCCTCAATCTCAACTCTAGATAATTCAATAGTCCACATAGCATCATCATAAGTTTTCCTCCACAGTGACAAGTGTTCCAATAGGTCAGCATGGCACCCCACACTAGGTGGTGGCCTATGCTTCGCTCATGTCACCTAGTGTGGGGGCATTGGTGGAACCATGTCTATGGTGATTTGACTGAAGAAGTCAAGCCACTCTCATGTACCAACTACAACAAAGAAAACATAACATAATTTAGGACATAATATAATAAGGCATAGCTAAAATGTATAAGAAGAAAACATATCATCACCTAGATCACTAGCTCACCAATTCAGATCTTGGTAGGACACGATGGGTGCCCTATCAAGGCTCCTTTGATGGGTAGGGGGTATGGTGGGAGCTATGTGGTTAATCTCTCCATTCTTGTGAGACTGGATCCTTGCTAAATTCAATGCATGTGCTTGAGTGACATGAAGATGAGAGGTTGGTCTCTCCTCAAGGGCATCCACGACCTCTACTAGCTCCTCAGGCTCCTCTCTCACTAGTTTTTTCTCCTCATTTGTATCCTCATCCATATCCTCATTCTCCTCATCAATTGTATCTCCATGCATGCTTATATCCTCTTTAGCTGGCATAGGTACAACATCGCCTATAGGATGATCGTTAGGGAAGACACGTCGAGGTCATGTTGTAATCCACTACATCTCATAGGCTATAGTGGTTCCTACATCATCCAAATCGGATGTTGGTGGCACATCTTGATCCTCATGTCTAAATCACTAAGAACAACACTTATGAGTGTATGATGACAGATGTTTCCTAGCCTCACACCACTATGAGAAGATCTCAAGAATGTAGGTTGCGGGTTAGGTGCTATCTGTATCTGACCGAATTGGCACATAGCACAATCATAATAGAATGGCCTGACAATATAGTCATGAAGTCCAACAAGTAACCTATCCTGCTGCACCCTAGCTAACTATCGTGTAAGACTTGGCCATTATGGTAGAGTACTGTATAGTCTCCATACTATGTCATGCTCCTCTAGATAATCAAACCTGACTCTCTAGTGTAACATATCTCTACACTACCAATCCCGCCTCAATGTACAATAGAAAGCTCGTGGATAATTTAGCATTGTCATAGTGGGAAATTTAGTTGATCTCATACATGTGATATGCTCGAAGGCCCACACCTGAAGGAGTGTAAAATGTATGATGCTATGAAGCTCCTGATGCATAAGATGACCAAGATCATAGTAAAGGTGAGCAAGAATGATCTATCCCCATGCATAGACTTTTCTATACTTGTCCATCTCACATATGGTATGAACTAGGCCCCCATCAAGGTGTGTGCCTTGTCCATCTGGTACAAGAGCCAAATCAACAATCATGCACAAAATATGACAAATCAAAGAAACATCTACATATATAAGCCACTCAATCTTAATGCAAGCTCTGGAGTCGATGGGTGTAATGTGACAATCGATATAATACTCAATATCATCTCTCATCTATCACCATGTGCAGTACTCATCAAAATAGATAGTCTCACCTTGAATAGGTATCTTGAATATGCAGTGTATGTCCTCTAATGTCATTGTCATCTCCCCTGTTGAGAGATGAAATGGAGAAGTGTCAACATTCCACCGCTCAACCAAAGCCATGATCATAGCATAATGGTACCTCATGGGTGGCATGAGCTAAATCCAATAAAGTCTAGTGGTGTGTAAGGTCTCCTCCTCCTCTACAATAAGCCAAGTAATCTGCTCGCAAAGAAGTGAGAATAGTTGTCCTCCTAGGCATTGCCAAGCATAGGGTGGAACCTAGAGGAAACGAAGGAAATTATCAGTAACATGGTCAAAATTGTCAATCAAACAATCAAATTCCAAAAGAACTACCTTTACACACAATCACCATTCTGGGATAGGGGGTCCAGGACAAGGTCAACCAAAGAGGACACAGATGCCAATTTTTTTGAAAAATGCTAAAAACAATGCAGAATACAAAGTGAAATGACAAGGAGTAGGTACAAGGTACTCACCTCTGGCATGACGGTGTTGCTCACAACCTTTGCTCACAGGTGCTAAAGTCATGGGGGTCAGTATGGTCGTCGGCTTGAAATCTTCACTCCTCTACACCTAGGTATCTCTCTCAAAATCTCCAAATAGCAAATGTGAAAATGATAGTCAAAAACATGATTTTTCACTAACATATAGTACAATTTTCTAGTAGTACATTTCACTAAAATCACCATAATGGGGGCTAAAGAACTCCAATTTTGATGATGTTTGTTGCATTTGATTCATAGTTCCATCCTCGATCTTATCCCATGTTTATTGATAAATGGTGTTGTGGTCCCATAACCCTATCATAAGAATTTTCATCAATAAACCTAGCAATTTGATGTAGTTAGATTGCTACCCTAATTCCATCATAAAGCAAGCATAACTAGGGGGCATACATCTACCCTCAAATTTGGTTCTCCATAGAAGTTGACATGATTACTTGAAAGTATAAGATTATTTTGAACAACTAACAAATCAGTTTTGCAAGATACAGTTCCTAACATTGTGGTTTTGCAGATGACTACACCAGGGGCTTCATTCTCTCATTACAAATTATAGACATTTAAAATCATCCTGATCAGTATTGCACATTTGAATTCAATTATTAACATCATTTTCATCCTAATTTGACCCTGTTCGACTATTTAATTAAATAATCACAATTTGTTTAATTAAATTCATTATTTTCTCCTATTAATCAAATAATCAACAATATTAGGCTAATTCACCCTTTTCAAACTAATTTTCACCCTGTTTAATTAAATAATGCAAATTATCTAATTAAATTCCCTAAGTCCTCTCATTTGATTAAATAAAATGAATTATTTAATAAGTGCCATTAATTCCCCTTTTTAATTAAATGAGCTAATTATTTAATTAAATCTTTAAATTCCCCCACCTTGCACAATTAAATAATATTCTAATTATTTAATTAACTGATTTCTTTCATCCTTCCAATTTCTCCCACTTGCAACAGAATATTCCTCCATTTCAAATTCAAACAATTTCCCTCTCAAATGGAAATATCATGCACATTCCTCCTAAATTTTAGGATTTGTGTTTGCTCAAATCAACTTGAACCATTGATTAAATTGATTGATCCATGTCAACTTTCAATCTCCTCCATGGATTGAATTCTTCATCCATGCCAATTCTCTTATCAATTTACATGTATCCATTGATTAAGTAAATCAATCTTGGCCATTGATTCATTCAATCTTCCTATAAATAGTCTCCACTTCTTGAGCAATTCATCCACATTCATTGAGAGCATATACATTATAGTGATTTTTTGAGCAATCTTTATGAGCAATTTCATCATTTAGCATTCATTTTTAGCTAATCTTACATCCATTCTTATCAATTTTCATCAATTGCATCCACCTTCAAGCTTGTTTCAACCAAGGGATTGGGAAAGGGTTGACATTCCACATCAATTCAACACCAATCCCCCAATGGGATGAGGTTTAGTTTATTAGATTAGGTTTCCTTTAAGCATTTTGATGTTTTAATGGCTTCGTAGTTTAGTATTTTCAAGAATTTCATTGGGAGCATGATTTAATTGGTTAAATGCTTGTTTTACTTGTAATTCAATCATGTTTAGCTTAGTTCATGATCATGTTCACACAAATGAGTCATAATATCCATATGAGTATCTTTTTATGAAGCATGATTTACTTTTAGTACTTTAGCTTGCATATGCACGTAGTATCATATGGTTGCTAAAGTGAGGGATAAACGTAGCATAAAAAATTGTATACGCTTACAATTTCACACTTAATTTCGACCTATTTTGGTGACCCATACATTTATGCATTTTTAACCCTTCCTAAATAGCCCCTAATTCCCTTGATTATGCATTATGAGGCCTATTTTTATCGTTTCTCAACATTGAAATAAACATTGAACAAATGCAACCTATCATTAAATTTCCCTCAGTCAAGTGTCCTGGAAACTTGGGCTAGGATGCATTCGCCCATGGGTGAATGGGTCCCCCTCTTTTGTCGAGACCCAAATTTTAAAGGGTTGTTGGCGATATTTTAATATTCAAATTTCAAATTGTACATGTCAACTATCAGGATCTAATTGTCAGGAAATTAGAGAAATGGCCTATAAATACCTAATCTTTTCATCAATTCAAAAACTAGAACACAAGAGAGAACATTGAAGAAAGCAAAATTCAAAGTCTTAGAGCAACATTATTTGAGATTGTAGGTCTTCAAGTCCATTTTCAGATTTGATCAAGCTTTGTCACATGAATGAAGGTTGATGCATATATAAGAACATGATGGATTCTAGGATTGGGAAATGCATTTGGCCACTTCCCTCTACCTAATGACTTGTTTCCTATTGTTCTCTTCAAGCTGCACTCCATTTGCGGCCTAAGGCAAGGTATCTTTGTATTTTATGATTTACTCAGGGTGTTTTAACTTCTCCCTAATTGAATCTTATCATGTCATATAGGAATCATACCTAACAAACTTGAGTAGGGTTTCTTTGCATTTAGCTCATAACAACATTAGATGCACATAAGGTTAGGCCTCAAACACATTGTCTTTTATCAGATCTTTGGCTATTTGTTTAGGTTTAATTACCAAATAGGGATTTGACTAAGGCAAACCCCCATATAGCCACCCAAACAATTTATTTTGCAAATTTATCACAAATCTGGATCTGAAGATGAATATTTACATGTACAAGAATGAAGAGCAGACAAAGGGCTACAAGATCAAACTTTGAAGTTTCGAAAAAGCATACAAGGACTCAATGGCCATAGGGCGACCTAGTCCTTGTAGGCCTATCAGAGCCAATTTTCCTGGCAGGTACACAGTCATCTACACCTTCTAGATTTGTCAGAACTTGTTTTTTTATGTTTATTAGTTGTTGGATAATTACACTTATTGCATTAGGTCATATAGTTTAATTAGGGAAATCAATCATAATCAATCAAATCAATTCCAAATCATTTATATCCCCCTAAAGGATGCGGATCTAGGTTTGATTGGTTCACCATTGAGGTTGATAGCCAATCATTTCACCTAGTTGATTTGCATCCTAATGAAACATACTCCACACCCCTTTTTGATGCATTCAATTTAGGGTGCATATAATTTTTATGTTTCACCATTTACAAGATAGGCACTACTCATTGCACACATATTTCTATGTTTTTCAAGTTCCCATGGAGCGCACATGTTAAGGATAAACACAAACAAATATATCATTTTTGGGTTTATTACTTTACATGGACCCCAATATCCTTTTCATATTGAAGTGCTTACTTTCATGCATATTTTTGAGTGTTCATTTACTTAAAGAGACATGTTCATGCACCTCAAAGTTAGGGGAAATGTAATGATAATATTAACAATATCCAATGTCAATTCCCATTAGTTTTAGGTTTATTTTGAGAAAATGTCTTTGATATTGTTATGTAATGACATGTAACACACTTTTGCACTAAGTTTGGCTCCTTTCTCAATCACTATCTTTCCTCATTCATTCTCACTTACACACATTCCTATTCATAGGCCCTAATCCTTGTATTATCCACATTTATTCTCATGCATTTCCATCATTTATTGGCCCAAATTTCCATACATTAATCCTCAATCCCCAAATTTTGCATACCTTAATCACAATCTTGCACAAGATGGATTTAACCTAAAAATCAAATATTTAAAATTCAAATGACCAATCCCCACCCTTTCCACATAGTTATAGGGAGCTAGCTTAGTACACACTTGTGCTACAATTTGTTATGTCTTTGCATTTAAAAGATCATTTGAACATACCTAATAGACATACAATTCATATCAAATCATCCTTGATTACTATTCATGTTTGCATATCATGTTTGCAAGGAGCACTTTTAAGAACATTTGAAATTGGAATTCTAAAAGGAACAATATCAACATCTAGATCATTTGTATGCTTTCCATTATTTGTCTAATCTATATCACAATCATAAAGCCAATCTAATCAAGAGGGTCCACCTAAGATAACTTAGCCCTCACAATCCAATAATCTCTCGAAGGTATTTTTAGAGACTACTAATTCATAAAGTTAGAAGGGCTAGAAATTTTGTGAATCAAATATCAAAAGTTTGCAATATACTAAAACAAGGTCTCAAATCTAAGTTTAGGTCCATGTAGTGTGGGATTGATGAAAAGCCACTAAATTGACCCATAGAGAAACACAATTATTCATGTTTAGATTAAGTTCTACTCTACATCAAGTCTTATTTCCAACATGGTTCCAAGAGCTGAGTACACCTATCCCCATGTATCATATACATTTAATTTTCTAATTTACATGCTTTTATCATTCCTTGCCATTATTGATTTAATTTAGGTTAATTTGAATTTGTGTTTGATGCCTTTAATTAACCTAGATTAACATTAGGAAATTGTTATTTTCCCTTTACAAATATTAAAAATTGTGACAAAAGAAAAGTTCTATAACATGTGAAATTACAATAAAAGTGAAGGTTAATGATCTGCCTTCTGTAATTGTGAGTACAGCTTTTAAAGTTTTATACAACAATCATATAAATTTGATAATTTCTGAAAGATGAAAGTTTGGAAATCATCAACATAGATCCTGCAAATTGCAGGATAATTTTGATATGCCAAACAAATATTTATGAGCTAGTCAGAAATCATTGCCAAACAAGAATGGAAGATATGTGATCCAGCCATGACAAAAGTATAGAAATGACTGAAGATGTGACCACCAATTTGGAAGAAACAACGGTGGAGCACAGGCAATCCCCTACTTTCTTCGCATAAGAATGAATTCGTGAATAGATGGAAATTTACAAGAAAATGGATCCTACGAGAGAAAAAATCAATGAAAAATACAAGACAAAAGCCCAATCAGCTGCAGTAGAGATAAATAGAAATTTACAAGAAGGATCTTGCAAGAGAAAAAGGCAGTGAAGAATGTGAGAAAGAGATCGTTTGAATGCAGTGGAGATGTGGCTTGAATGTAACAGATTGACTAAAATGATTACTTCTGGACAACAAAATAGAGAAATAAAGGATGATTATCTACAGAAGACACGATGAATGCACAGTCAATCGAAGTTGCAGTCAATAAACAAAATAAGCAGTGAATTGTCAATCTGCTCAATTTTGAAAACCTAAAGAATTACCGAGACACATAATTCCAAAGAAGATACCATCAATTGCTTGCAAGATGCAACCAAATACAGAGATCAAAACACAGAGTGCTGGATTAAGATCTCTTCAAAGTTCAAAGCATTTCTAGACGTTGCAGATTTTTTATATTTTCTATGTAACATTCTTTAAGCTGTTGCCAGATGTTTGTAGTTATTGGAAGTAGTACGCTCATAAGCCTGTGCAGATGCAGAGACTTTGTTGGAAAGACTACATGTTCTATGATGAATATGACCACTCACAACTCCAATGCCTGGCAGATATAGCAAACTAGTGGTAATAGGACAAAATGAGAAGCAGACAAAAAGCAATGTGAATGTCCAAAGATACTGAAATCATCTTCAGCCTGACATAGTTATTGGACATAGTGGATGAAGATTAGAAAACACTAATGTTGGCCAACAATATCGTTGTGGAATAGCTGCAAGGTGCAAGACAAGATCAGTAACAGTTTGGCAATGCAATCAGATTCATCTAGGCATATGGGAAAATGAATGTGGCATAGATGAAAAACTTGTAGACAGACAAAAAACGGTGATGATAATCTGCATTTGTGTAGTAACACTAGCCTAGTAATCCTAATCCTATTTGGTTAGTGGCTTTCTAAATCTACATCTCAGGTTCTATCAATAGAATACAGGAGCATGTTACGG
>VDFB02256994.1:540150-592352 GCA_007258455.2 Sequoia sempervirens
GTCTTGAAGTTTGAAAAGATTATTTTACTCAATTTAATTAATGTAATTTAATTTAATTAGAGATCCTGAGAGGTGGGCATTTATTTTCTAGGAGTGGGTTTGAAATGAGAGGAAATTCAACCAAATGAACTCACATTTCATTTCATGTAGACGACAGTTTGGTAAAAGAAAAACTAATTCATTCTTGAGAAAGAGTTTTCTAGATTGCAGGGGAAGACACAAAGAAGCGTGGCATACCTCTAGGAAAGAATGTTAATGGTGTTGTTGCAGATTGGAGATTGGTTGCAAAGCCAAGAACATGACCAATAGTTGCAGATTGGAGCTATTGAGATTGTTTGAGAGATTTGTTGTTACAAGTGCTAAAAAAAATTTGTTGGAAAGTTTTGATTTACTATTGCAAATCATTTTTTGGATCATCATAAGTCTTGTAAGGGCTTGTTGCAGCCCCATTGTCCTTTCTGGACTAATGTAATTCAATTTCCAAAGGTTGTTTGAATTTAAGATTGTTGGTTGCAAGTTACAAACCTTGGTTGTAATATCTGTTGCAAGAATTTATTTTCCTGTGAACAATGCTTTTCTATGGTTTGTGTGAGCTATTTAATATATTTTTCATTATTTGAACTATTTTATTTATCTCTATGCATTTTAAATCCTCTTATTCTACTCCAATTTCCTTTAAATGTAAAGTGATAAGATTCAATATGATATTAAACAACTCTTTAAAAATTAGTAGGAAAAAGGTCAAAATAAGAGAGATACACATTTCACAAAATGACCTCCAAAATTAAAAAAAAGTTGCCTTAATTTCATAGTGCTAAGATCATGTTTTGATACCATTTTTAATAGAATAACTTACATAATAGAATAATATAATTAAAAATATGGTGTAAATACTTGATCTAACAACATGGCACTTTGAGGGGCAACCTCCTAATCCTCTTCAAAGGAGATACCTCCAATAGTCTTCAATAAGAAACAATACTCAACATGATGATAATAACTAACTACTAACTCCTATATATACTTAATTATGCCTTGGATGCCACCTAGGTTGACCTAAATACTTAACTATGACCCTTAGGATGACCTAAAAACTATATATGATTATAATAATGATTATGTAAATTATTTAAGAGTTAAGGTAGGCACAAACCGATTACTCATAACCCAATACACATTATAGGGTTAGGGACATAACACATTTTTTAGAACCATATTCTTACAAAAGTACAAGGTACATGTGCAAAAAATAACACTTAAAGTGGTACACTAATCATAAATACACAATTTTATAAATTTTAAATTTACAATAGTCATAATAGAGAGAAAGTGGTTGTTGCTTTGGCATCTTAGGCTTCTCCAACACAACATTCCACCTTGTTTCATAGCATATGGATAAACCCCATAGTGGAAGTAAAGAACAAAAAATCTAAGGAAGCTAATATGAGTGGAAAAAAGCTACTCAATACAAGGCAAGTGAAGAAATAAATTAATATCTTGAGGCCTCAATATAACATCCATGACATAAATAATTTTATCAATATTAGCTTCCATGAATGCATGTGAATCTCAAGGTCGAACATTATGTTTTTTTGTTGATGCTCTGACCACCATTCTTGTCTTCCTTATACTCATTGTGTTTTTCATTGCAATACTTCCAGAGCTTCTTATTAATTGCTCACAACTGATAGAGATTTGTTGCTTGTTTGGTATAAGAAAAATAATTATCAAATATAGTCTACACAATTCTTTCATTTAATGATAAAAATATCTACTAGTAATTAAATAAATTGTATCAAATAATTAAAATTTGCCACTCAACTAACCCTAAATGATAATCAATTATCTTAATAAAAACCATAAACATAAATACCTTTAACTTTTTGTATTCACTATAATGACAATTTTGAAAAAATTTACAAAAAGAAATTGTCAAATTCAACCAAAAACAAATCTATAATTTGAACTTGATTAGTAGTCTAATGTTCTTTTTAGACTAAAGAGACACTATGGAACACTCTAGAGAGCAACTTCTTTGATAATCATACATTTAAATAATTACTTGAAATGACAGAGTTGGTCTTCTTCACAAAGAAAAGTTATGTTTGGGTGGTGATTTCCTCACCACACAATGAAAAAGAATAAAGAATAAATAAGTAAAAGTTGAGAATGTGTGCTCTTAATTTAGTCCATGTTCATTCTTTTTAGTACAAGATTACCTTTATTTTTTATTTAAGACACAAAGAAATCTCAATTGAATGGATCTAAAAAAGAAAGCAAACAAAGGACAAATCCTTGTGGGGTATATATTCCTACATCATTAGAAGTCATGTGTTCGTATCACAATAATTTCCCCTTGTCTTTCTTGGGTGTCTATTCCAAGATTTGTAGGACAGCAGTTTACCCCACCATGTAAACGATGTCATCTAGTCTAATGATGTATAGGGACCATGCCCTCTTATCATCATGGCCACCATTTACAATTTAAGTTTTATATCAAAATTTTATTGCTTTTAAAGTTGTTAGTATTGTGGGTATAGATTAAAGTCGTATGAATAATTATTTTATTATTATTAAAAAGTTAATGATTAAGAAGTATTCATTTTCTCAAAGTCATATCAAGTACATTTTAGTCTCATTTTTTTAAAGTGACACACATTGCACTTAATAAGACTTGATGTATAATGAAATTTTTAAAAGTAATTTGACTTCACCAATAGACAAAGAGTCACTTAACGACTATTTTATTTTCACTTTTTTATCATATTCATAACTTGTTTTTACTTATATATTTCCATCTCTATAGAAATATGTGTCACATAGAGATTAGCATGGTGACTTGTCTCTATTACTACAACTTATTTAAAATAATTTTATTTGGTTAATGTTCATATGTTAGTGGTTTGATTAAGATATGCATTTTGAGTACTAAAATATGCCATTTTTAACATAAGATATATACAATATATTTAATAGTTTTTCATTTTTTAAAAAGTATTAAAATAGATGTGTATTTGTAGGGGGCATGCTTAGTATTGCATTGTCATGTGTCCCCATCATTGTAATATGTATAAAAATTAGTAACTTGGTTAAATTACATGTTAGTAGTCTAATTAAGCCATACATTTTGAGTATTATGGCATCATGTTATACTTCTAATAAGCTAGAGACTAACTTATCAATCACTATAGTTAATTTGTTATAGAAGAACTAATGATGATAACCAAATAAAAGATTACAGTATAATTTTTATTAGTGTTGGTACTTAAAGAAGAGTTTTTGGTGTGACAATATTCTATCTCGTCATAACTAGCCAAACAATCTATCTTTATTTATACACATTGAAGTTTTTTTTTTTTAAATGAAGAAAAAAAATCTCTATTAGATCCATTCATACAAAGAGAGGTGAGCAAATATAAAAATCTATGTTGAAGGAGGTAGATAGTCCTCTCATAGTTTTCACCTCATAGAATAATAGTTTTCAAACTAAAGTAAGAAATAAATATAATATTATGGATTAGCCACCTCACTCAAACAATAATTACAAAGTGCACAAAAGAAAAGACTTGTCGTTGCTTGTCATTTTTAAAGTGCACAAAAGAAAAGACTTGTCGTTGCTTGTCATTTTTAATATATGTGGAGAGTATTGAAACTCTAGCAAAGGATATTTTTTTATCATTAATCCTTTGAAAATAAGAGATTAAAAATGAGCTCAAAATAGTTGCACAATAAGATCTTAAAAACTATTTCAATGATGATGACCTAATTGAAAACTAAGAAACATAATTTACAAATGTTTAAACTTTTAGAAAATACTAGAAACATTATTGATATGAATCCAAATATTTAGAAACATTATTGATATGAATCCAAATATTTAGAAAGTGAAAAATATAAATATATCATTGATCATTTGAATAAATATATTTTTATTAAAACTTATTATTTGCTATAGTTACCTTGTCAAAGAAGGAATTAAAAAAGAAGAGATACAATTGGAGAGTGATAAATAGGCTAGTTTGTCAGTGATGCATGGCTCTTTTGTTTAGCTTGAGTTCCACACCATATTTTACAATTACTATATGATTTTATTTTTTGTATTTATTGTAACAACTTTCTTATTTTTCTCTCTTTGGGCTTGATCTCTTTTTCATGGCACTAGACCATTCTTTTTTAGCTATTGATTCTAAAATGGCTGGACTGGGAGCTGTGTATAATGACACCATTTGTAGAAAACTCTATAAGTTTGTTTCAAAATTATTTGATGAGGTAAGAGTTCTAAAATTTTCTTGTATATTGTCTTTCCCATTAGGGATTTTGAGAATGCATGCAAATTGTTATATAAGTTAGTAGTTATATAATATTTTGTTGGTAAAATCCACTCTAAGAGAATACACAAAAGTTGGGCTTATTTTGCTTCAGTTTCCTATGGGATTAAGCTAGATGTAATTCAAAACTTAACTGACATTTTTTTTCTCTTTTTCTTAGTTGAAAGCAACAATGTAGACATTATTCTTATGCATGACCCTTTTCATGTTCAGAACTCTATAAAAGAGTGAAAATATAATCTAGGTAATGAGTTTTTAGAGACTTAGGGAGAGGGTGGAGGTGGAATACAAACAATAATAGGAATATCTCCAACTAGCAAAAATAGGTCGAGTTATACCTACTTGGAATATGTCAAATGAATGATTATGTCTACCTAGAAGAAATAAACAAATATATATATATATATATAAAAGAGGTGACCAACACATTCAAGAGAGGGAGTAACTCCAACTACCCCAGAATATATGAGAATTACACATAATTCATACATGAAAGAAGCCATGTATTCTTATATTTATCATCTATAAAAAATTTCTATAAAAAATTGAATTCTTTAAAATCAATATTGTAGATCACACTCTATAATCTATCTATATTTCTTCCTCTTTCTAATAATGAATCATGAAATATAATCTATAACATAAATTTAAAAAAATTGCAAAATTTTTTTAAAAAAAAAATTTAAATTCATAGATAAAACTACATAAACTTTCCTTAAAAGAATCCTCAGCATGAAAAAGCAAGACTAAAATGTATTTAAAGCCAGTGCCATAAGGAAAAAATGTTAAAAGACAAATTGATTAGAATTACATTAGTCAAGAGAGGGGAATTGTGATCCTTAGAATAAAATAATATGGTAAGATGCCTTACTCTTTTAATGGTATTCATTCTTTATCCACAAGCAAAGGAGGGTATTCAACGAATAATGAAAAGAGAGAATAAAGAAAATCATATAACAAGGAAAGGTTATAAAGCAAATAAAGCACTTTGCAATTTCAAAATACTATGGATGTTGCCAAAATGGGGGCACACGTGGACCAACTTAAAACAAACTGAAAGCCATGGATATTAGTACAACGATAGTCAAAATTGTGGGGATGAAGCTTGGCATATAGTGTATCCTAGGGAGAATGTGAAGTGACTAGAATTTGAAAGAGGTGGTAATAGAAGTATTTTTATGAAATTTATATTAGTTTGTTGGTGAAGTTTAAAGGTTTTGAATGATTTTATTAGGGATTGTATTTTACTTAATATAAGGTTTTTTGATATTAAAAAGAGACAAGGAAAATACAATCAATAGGAATAACTTCAATCATGAAATATAGGTGAGAGTTACATCTATTTAGAATAAGTCAAATTAATGTTTACATCTACCTAGCAAAAGACAAACAAATGATTGGGAGAGGTTGTCAATACATACAAGAGAGTGAGTAAAATCAACTACATAAGAATATGTGAGTCACACGTGTCATTCATAGAAGAAGTCATGTATCTTAATAATTATTGTGTGTAATAACCTGAGAAAGCTTAATACTATGTGTAGGAAAAATAATTGTTGTTGAACATAAAGTAAAAAACCCACACTAACAAAAAAAAATTCCACCAAGAACAAGTTTTCAATGTCTTACTATTAGAGGGGCTCAATTCAAATCCAAGATTCATTGATTGAAAATTGAAAACAAAACCTCCAAATAAAATTTTCAAGCTTTATGAGCTTGGTTTTCATATACAAAATCAAGATCATTGAAGAAGCAAATACTCACCTTACAAAACTTATTGAAATTGTCCATGCTCTTGATTAACATTAGAAAAATATTCTCAAATCTTAGGACTCCTCTTAGGCATGGGTTAAATCTCCCTTGTCACTTATGAGCTTCCCATACTATAACTTGTGATAAAAAAAAATACATAAGAAGCTCTTCATGTAGATGTGGCTACCATGGCTAATGGCAAAGATTTTAGATGGATGAGATCCTTGCATTTTTTTATTTTTTTTGGATTTTTACATCAAGTCTATCTTACATAGGAATGATTATAAACCAAAACAATCATATCAAATTGATACTTAAATCTAGGGATCTAGATATACAAATCACTCTTCTACTTTTTTTTCTATAAGATTATTATTTTTTATCAATAATGTGGCTAGTGGAAACCCAACCATTTATTTAGATAAAGAAAAAAAAAAACTCTAAAAATAGACTTTGAATGAACCAAGAATTAAAAAATGCCAATAAAACCAAGGCACACAAGATGAACCATATTACCTGCAACACAAGCCAAAAGAAATATAGAATACCTAAATTAAACTTCCCTTAGTTCATATCCATTTTAATATGGGAATAAAGTGGCATGTTATGTGAATCTAAGTATTTAGAAGTATTTTCTAGATTTTTTCTATTATAAATGTAAGAGAAATGATCATGAAGCAAGGCACAATAAAAAAAAAAAATGGTTAGTAATAGATAAATTTATAACTATGGATTTATAAAAATATTTTTCATGTTCTTTAGCATATAATTCTTAGTTTATAAATAACCATAGTTTGTATTTAATAAAGAAATTTATAAATTGTTTAACTATTTTGTAATCATTATTTGTGATGTTCTTTTTCTTAGAGCATGTGATAAACAAGAAAAAGATCTTGTAATCCACAGTGACAAGCATTGATAAGTGTAGTTAAAAAATTAAAAAAGAAAGTATTGATAAGAGGTAAAGTATATTGTATTGGATGATGATTATTTGATCAATAGAAAGCATTTTGTTGTAATACTTGAGATAATCAAAGATAAATAAATATTCCCCTAAACTTAGATATAAATGAAGCAATTAAGAATAGATAAGAAATTAGAATCTACCATGAACTCATAAGAGATTATTCACTATACATCAAATAACTCTAAGCCTAATTAGCAAAGAGGGTGATGATATGAATACCCTTACTTGCATGCTCATATTTGCACTCGACAAAAAATAGAATGTGAAAAGTGACTAAATATTTTTACTAAAGGATGTGGACATGTGTCTCTTATTTCATATAATTTTGATGAATAAGCCTATTTAACTTTTTAAGTTAACTAAATTTTTTATAGCATAATATTCACACAAAATAAGATGGGTGGTAAAAATTAATACCATCCAAGTCTAAGCAAGACCAAGTCCAAACTAAAGATAAGAGTTAAAAGGGCCAAGCACAAACATAACATACAAAAATCAAGTAGATAATGCAACACCAATAGGAGGAGATCCTTTATCGTCAAGTTTCCCCAAAACATACTAGAAGTGGGATTATCATTAATCGACTCCTAGCTAGAAAGTACAACCTCTTCCTCAAGAGTGTCCTTCAGAGGCTATTGAGCCTGAAATGGAGAAATATCTAGCTGTAGTCAAGGAACCTTCCTAGAGTCTGGCCAACCAAAAGCACCATGCCCATAAGAAGAGGTGAAGGTGGCCAAAAGGGATGGGATAAATCATGGGATACGTTATCTCTATTTCTCGGGGGCTAAGATCCACATGATCAAGAACCATAGTCTCTTCTAGAAGATTGGTTGTGTCCTTTTTGGTGTTCTCAAAGAGGAGACAAGGAGGGAGTAAAGACTTTGGCAATAGTATATGCTCCTACAAATGTTCCACTTCAAGTGTAACTTTGCTAGTTTGCACCTTAATCCGCACCTTAATTTTTGTAACATTAGATAAAGTCATAGCTTTACTATGCAAAGAGAAATGAACATAAGAATCACATTCTAAAAAATAACTATATTGCTATCTTTCAAAATGCTAAAGAGAATCTCTGACTTGAAAGCATGCCAAATTTATCTATACTTTTGTAGACACCTAGAATTGTTTGAACATATCACACACTCATAATTCACTATTTTCTATCATTTTCCTCATTATCCCCTAATTCATCAATTTTAATTAAATAATTTATAATTATTTGATTAAATTCACTAATTTCTTCTATTAGTTTAATAATTAATATTATTTGATTAATTCATCAAAATTCGTCATAATTCATTATTTTCCTCTAAATCACCTAAATTAAATCATTTTGAATTATTTAATTAAATTCAAAGTTCCCTCCTCCCACCTTAATTAAATAATTTAAATAATTTAATTAATCCCTAATTTTCCTCAGACCCACCTAATTAAATATTTTTTAATTATTTAATTAAAAATCATAATTTCGTCTCATCTCATAATTAAATAATTTCTCAAATATTTAATTACTAATTTTCCTCCAACTTGCATATGGCATATTCTATTTTCAAAAATGAAATATTCTCTTTTCAAAATATCTCCCTTAAATCAAGGGGTCATCTTCAGTTAATTGAATCTCTCATTCAACCTCCACCCTTGATCTCTTGATTTGATCTCATCCCTTGATCTTTTTCCTCCAATCTCCACAGTTGATCTAAAATTCAAGAATTATATAAGATAAGCCTTACCCTCCATTAAAATTCATTCACAATCTTCATGAGCTTGAACATTAATCATTCTTAAGCATTTTTTAGCATTTGAGCTAGCATTATGAGTCAAGATCTTCATCAACAAGAATTTACAACATGGGTTATGCACAATTGAGCAATCCACATATTGAATTCTCATAATTCACTAATGGAGTACTAGGTTTGCATGTTTGTTTTGAATAATTTGATCTTTGTATGAAGTGTGTTCTTGATTTGTGTTTATTTCATTGATTTGTTGCATTCAACTTAATTGGTTAATGGGTTTAATTGATCTTCACTTGTGGGATTTTAGTATTGTCTAACCCTAATTGATTAAATCTATCTGATAAATCATTTCCTATTATTCTCATTATACAACTTTAAAAGGAGACAAGGGTATTCCTCTAACAAAACCAAATTCTATGAAAAAGGATTAGGTATAAAGGCTTGAAAATAAGCATGAATCCAATTCCAAGCTTCTTATGCTTTAGTGCCTAACCAATTCCAAATGTGAAGCAATAACCAAGTGGAAGGCCCTAATAAAGAACACACCAAGAAAAAATGGCCAATTTATGCTTAAGAATAGCTAGCTAAATTGCCTGGAAATGATGATGCCAAGTACCAAGAGAAGACTAAAACTTCCAATGATTATTTAGTTGAACAACCATAGGAATATGAGGAGGAAGCCACAAATATCCTTTACGAGGCTTATAATTATGAAATGGTACGATACCTTTTCCAATCATTCCACAAGGAATTGAAATATTTGAGCCCAATTTTATGAATTGGGAGGAATAAAGTCAATAACAACCTAAAATGTATATTGATCTTAATTAGAAAACCTTAATTTTATTTTAGTTTTTGACCAAGAAAGAAATTTCTTGGTGTCTTTGTTGTTGAGATCTATAATTTTTAATGCCTCATTTGAAAAATTTCAAGCCATGGATCCATGGCACTTTGGCAAAAAGGTAGACTTGACAAGAATAAATAAAAGACCACCAAATAAATTACTTGTTGATAGAAAGGTCATTGTGAAAATTATTTCTCACCCAAATAATCCAATGATTAATAACCTCCTAGGCTTTCAAAATTCTTTTAATTACCAAAATGTCTTGAATCTAAATTGTCTCCATAATGATAACGAGGGTGCTAAGGTTCAACCCTTTTCAAGTTGGTCATTTGGAAGGAACACTTGAACTAAGAAAATACCTGATGAAAACTTTCTATGTTTCATTTCCCTCAAGATCCTTGAGAATCCATTTAGCACATAGAGAAATACCTTTTCAACAAATTAAAATCGATCCTAAGCCACCAAAATTGTGGGGAAGCTACATAAATTCCTAACATGATGAAATTATTGTTGTCCATCAATAGAGGCCCAAAGATAGTATCTAAGAATTTTTTTAATCTTTAAATAGGATTCTTTTGAAGGAAACCAACAAGAGAAGTAATAAACATGAGTGGTAGCTAAAATTTTTGAACAAATTTAGAAATTTTAAGCTTAAAAAAGAGGTTTAGTGATCCAAGAATTAAGTTATTCTCAACCTTGGCAAAAATAACTTGCTAGAAGGTAATAGGAGAAGATTGAAAATTAAAGGGAATGCTAAGAAAATAAAATAATCATCCATGATCAATCTATTTCTAGATATAGTTATCTAACCAACTTGGCTTAGGAAGAAAACATTTCCTATAACATTGTCTTTTTCTATTAGATACTTAATCAAGAGGCCTAGCAAAAAGCATCAAGGCATTGGATAGCCTACTTAAATTTATCTTCATCTTCAATGAGGGTGAGGAAATAATCATTGGAAAAATTACCATGGGATAATTAGAAAGAGAAACCCCTTTAACTAGGGCTTGAGAAATTTCATCAGTCAATAAATAGCCAAAACCTTCTATTGCAAGCATATAAAGAGCTAAAGTAAGGGGACATCCTTCATGGATGGACCAAAAATTTCCAAATGGATTGGATTGTTGACCATTAATGGTAATATAAGTTGAGGCATCAATAAATAACATCTACATAGAATTGATAAAATGAGGTTCAAAACCAATCATTTGAAGCATGACAAGAATAAAAGGTCAATCAATGTAGACACCTTGGAAAAATCGATTTAAATAAAAATGGTGTATACTTGACCACATTGGACCGTCTATTCAGTTACTTCCCAAATAATAAGTATATTATCTAAAATAATCTTGTATTTGATGAAACTAGTTTGTTTGAGGTGGACCTATGGAGAAATAAATAGGCTTAAGATTAAGAACTAGAGCCTTGACAATAATCTTGTAAGGGACATTCAACAAAGTGATAGGATTCCAATTATAGATTTTTTAGGGTCACCGATTTTAGGTATGAATTTGATAGTCCATTTATTGATTAAATTTATTAAAGATTTAAAACGATAAGCCTCAAGATAACACTAATGAAGTTCTTGACTCACTATGTCCCAAAAGGATTTATAAAATTCACAAGGAAATCCATCCAAACCAGGAGATTTATTATTAGACATTGTAAATATAACCTCCTAAAAATCTTCTTTGGTGAGATGTTGATCACAAATAATATGTTGGGAATTGGAGAGCTGGCAATGAACCACAAATAGAAATTGTTGTAAGGTAGCAGTGTATTATTAAGCAACCAAAAACTTGCTCATAGTGTCAAACAAATGCTTATAAAATTTCAAGAATCTCATTAAATTTTTTTTGCCCATCCTTGATTTTATTAATAATTTGAGATGTGTGGCGAGCACATAGAGCTTGAAATAATTCTTTTGATACCTTGTCTCTTATATTTATCTAGTGAATCTAAGCTTTAATTTGAGCTCCATGTGCAACATGAGCATTTTCAACCAATTTATAGTGGAAAGGTAGAGTCGAGTTGATTGGCCAAATCAAAGGGTTGTACTTCCAGAGTAGTGATGGCTTGGAAGATCTCCAAGGTAGTGGCATCATATGACTAATGATAGAAATGGGTCAACTAATGCCCATAAATCTAGACAAATTAATTAGTATTACATTAGTCAAGGTTAGGGAAAGGCGATTCTTAGAATAAAGTAATATGGTAAGATCCCTTACAGTTTTAATGGTAATCCCTATTGTTGTCATTCTTTTGTAGGATGATTTGTATTTATCCACAAGCAACGGATGGTATTGAACGAATAAAGGAAAAACTATGTAAAGCGCACCAAATAAAGTACCGTGCAATTTCAAACTACTATGGATGTTGCCAAAAGGAGAAAACGCGTGGACCAAATTTAAATAAAAAAATTGCCAAAGCCTTAGATATAGTGTATCCTAGGGACGATGTAAAGTACCTAGATTTGACATTTGGAAAGAGGTGGTAATGTTAAAAGATATGAAAGTTCTTATATAAAATTTGGGTGAAGTTAAAAAGTTTTGAATGAGTTTGTTAGGAATTGCATTTTTTTATTATTGGTGAATGTGAGATTTTTAGTCTTGTTTGAATTAGGTGAGATTATAAATAGGGAAGACATGAATGTACATTATAGTTCAAATTTGTAAGCACGATATTCTAGTAAGGGTACAGGGTCTACGAGCACACCAATCCAATGAGAGTATGGAACATAAAGTCATGGGGATGAATGCCCGTCTAGAGCACTAAGTCTCTTGGCATGAATGCCAACAACATCAATGTTAAGGTGTAAGCTTGCTATTAGGGATTGCATTTTACGAGGGTATGGAACATAAAGTCTCAAGGATGAATGCTCATCTAGAGTACTACGTCTTTTGGCATGAATGTCAACCGCATCAATGTTAAGGTGTAAGCCTACTATTAGAGATTGTATTTTAAATATAAGATTTTTTATATTAAAAAGGGATGACACTTTGATTAATTTGGTGGAATGGATATCTTTGGATCCTTCACATTAATTTTAAGAGGTGATTATTTATACATCTTCGAGTCAAACTCTTGATATCGAGAGTTGCTAAATGATTTGAGGTGTTTATACTCTTAACAAAAAATAATTTTAACATTAATTGTAAGTGTCTTTTTAGTGACAACAAATAATAAATAAAAATTAAAAAAACTATAACTAGTATTTAAATAATAGTGTGATAAAAAATCATTTCTTTAAGAAAATGAATTAAAATTCAATAAAATTGCAATGATACTAGGACATTAAAAGTCATATTAATAAAGATAGTCCAATCAAAATTTTAAAAAGAACAATAAGAAGAAAAAGAAAAAGAAATGGTGTTCATTTTCAATTTAATTGGTATCACATGTTTTACAAAGTCGTTTGCCTAAAAATCGTAAAACTGAAAAATCAACAACCTTCTTCAACAAGTTTGGCCTATCTTAGAATCATTAGAAAAGTATTCCACCAAACATGTTTATTGGGAATCTAATAAAGAAGTTAATATACTTTTCAATTGAGCAATTGACATGTGTTATAGATTCTAATGTTGATAAGTGACCAACACTTAAACTTATATTATATCAATAGTCAAACAACAATAAAATTATAGTCTAAGGCATAATTCATCGACTAAAATATTAATGTAACATTTAATATTTTTATTTTATTTATATTCATATTAAAACTTATTTTACTTAGGTTGAGAGACATTCTATTATGCACATAAAAATCAAAACACAACTAATATATATTTAAAAGAAAATATAATTATAAAATTAAACTTTTAAAAAATATTAAAGTAAAAACAAAACAAAAGAATTCAAAGTAAAAAATAGAACAAAAAAAATCAAAATAATTTACATATAAAAATAAAATAATAAATAAAAAATAAACATTATAATAACAATTCAAATTGATTTTTTTTTATGATATATATATGGCAAGGGTGTCTGCAACTCAGCCCAGTAGCCCAGGAGCCCATACCTTGGGTACCTGGGGGGAGTTGAGGTGAGACTAGCCCCCTACAGGTGGACGCCATAGCCTACATATAGGTCCACCAGTCAACCGCAAGAACAGGGGATATATTATTTTTTCTTTCTTAATAATAGATTATATAATATAATTTTAAATATCCATAAAATTCTCCACCAATTTTTTACAATACATTAGATATTTTATAATCCATTACATCAACATAGTATTTTATTTTATTCTAAACTATCTCCCTATATGAAACCTAAGAAATATCCCTCTATAAAGTATAGAAAAATAGATTAAATATATGAAATAAATCCATTTATTGTTCAGTCATGGAGTGATAAATCATTATAAAAACATTTAGATTTGTAAGAAGCCATTATTTTTGGTTAATAAACTTTTTCACCCTCATATGAGGGGACAAAATATTCTTTTCTAGTAAAGCAATCAACCATAGGTTTACAAATGGTATACTTGTGAAATTCACATGTTTGTACTATGGGGGACTGAATGGTACATAGGTGGGCCCCGTATATATATGTATGTATACGTGGCATACACATCGTTTGCTTGAAAAACGATTCCCTTGACTTTCGCTATTAGTCGTCCATGCAATAAAAAACAAAAAAATCTACTAAATCTTATAAAATGTGGAAGTATTTATTTTAGTAAATAAGGGTTTAATTAGTCTAGATAATATTTTTTATTTAAATATTTGATAATAGTTATTGGTATAATAATGATAGCAACGTAAAGAGAAATAAATTCTCTTAACTTAATTTAATAACATGCATAACTTAATTATATTTATTTTAGATTAATTAATAAAAGTTACATTGAATCATTTATCTTAGATTAAATAATAATAATTTATATATTGAATAATAAAATAATTAGTGTTATTTTATGAAACTCAATTGGGTGAATAAAGATATTTAGTGTAATAAGTGAAGAATGTCTTTAATTTTTTAAAAATATTTTGTGAAATTTTTGAAATTAAGAGTGTTCTAAATATAATAAGTATCTTGAAATGATTTTAGAGCCCTACGTAATTTTAGAATTGCGCATCAAGTGGAAGAAAAATGATGCGGTTTATGGAAGTTGGATGGTCTGGGCTGCAACGAAGTCGTAGTTCTTTTTTTTGCCCTACTTCTCCCATGAAGTGGGGGGATATGAAGCTGAAAAATGAAGCAAGATTGCTTAGAGGAGGTCATTCAAAGGAAGGAGATATTTTTGCTAATGAAGTTGAAAATGATGAGGGTAATTATTAGTGCAAATGGAGATATAGTTTCAAATAAGCATTTAACCAGGTGGGTGAAAATGGGGGGAGAAAGGTGTCAAAATGGAAGAACAAGGAGACACAAATTTAGGTAAAATTTTAGAATTTCTCCTCCATGATGATGTTATGGAATGTATTGTTGAATGCCAACATAGATCCGTCATTTTGTTTTTTAAGAGGAGTTCCATTTGAAGCAGATTTCTGTAAATGCACAAAGCCAAACTAGGAAAACAAGGGATTGAAAATTAAAGCTATAAGGGGATTAGAGAAAGGTTGTGTTTCTTGCAAATTAAAGAATATTGAACATGCTCAGGTTGTGTTACAATATGGAACTTGGGTTATTTGTGGTCAAGTATGTTATTTGCACGCATGGACATTAGTCTTCCACCTTGAGGGGCCTTCTAGATCAAGATATCCTATGTGGGTGGAACTGCCTTTTTTGAATCTAACTTTCAGACCATTCCTACAAGAAATAGTTGCCCAGTTGGGAATAGTTATTTGGTGCAAAAAAAGCTCTATTAAATTTATCAGCTTAAAGGTTCACCCCATGGTTTGTGTGGAGATGGACTCAAATAACCAATTACTTGAAAACATTAAGCTTAATGGTCTAGGATTTAATTTTTACCAGCAATTTTTCTACCTAAATAAGCCTAATGATTGTTTTTATTGTAAAAAAGAAGGCCACTTGATAAGAGATTATCTAGCTAGAAGGAAAAAAATGGCCCAGTCACAAGTTCTAGCACACTCTAAACAACAATAGGTTGAAAATCAACCTTTGGCTCCTACAATGAATAAAGACCCAACACTTACACAAACTCCAAGTAAAATCCATTGATATTTCCTAGAATAATAAGGTCTTTGATCACATGACCTCTACCTTAAAGGATGTTGTGATGGAGGATAGATGTAAATTTATTAGAAAAAGAAAAGTGCCTTTGGAACCTACTATTAGGAAGGGTGGTTTATTCCATCATCAAGGGGTTCATCACCTTTCTTCACAGCCTAATCCCAAATCCTTGGATCGAACCTCTACTTCACCTTATCCTTCTACAAGATAAAGGTCTAGGTCCCCATCAATGCTAACTTGGAAACCTTTGATTAGACCACTTCAACAAGATAGAGATCAAGATCGTTGTCTCCTGCTAATTCTAATTTGGGTGCACTTGATCAGCCTATCTCTATTGCTAACTGTAACGAAGCCTTGCCACTAGAGGATGATCCTTCTTTCCCCTCGTTGCCATGATTTACAAAATTATGTTTTGGAATGTGAGAGGGATTTCTCTCCTTCACCGTAAATATGGTGTTAGGATATGATTTCCAAGTGGAAGCTTCATATTGTGTTCCTTCAAGAAGTTAAACTTGGGTCCTCACATTGAATTTTCTCTATCTAATGTATAGAGATGCATATTTTCTTCATACGCCACATAGAGAAGGCAAGAGGAAGCGATCGGTTTAGATTATTGAATGTATAAGTTTTTCATTGATAAAGGTGAGGACCCATCACATAGTTATATTTGGGTCTTGACTTTTACTAGTGGTCAAGATATTGGTTTTACTTAGTCTATACTCCTAACATAGGGAAAGATAAAATTGAATTGTAGGATTGGATGTGTAAGAACATCCCTATTGCAAATTGGATAATGGGAGGTGATTTTAATATGGTTGAATATCATAGTGATTGTAGTTGACAAAATTATATGAAGTTAAGCAATAAAGAATTTGATAAATGGTTGCTTTGTTGTAACTCTATGGGGATGATTGATTTAATGCATCAAAAGAGATTCAATGATAGAAATAATTGGTACACATGGTCTACCAAATTATAGCGATTGTAGTTGACAAAATTATATGAAGTTAAGCAATAAAGAATTTGATAAATGGTTGCTTTGTCGTTAACTCTATGGGGATGATTGATCTAATGCATAACAAGAGATTCAATTATAGAAATAATTGGTACACATGGTCTAATTGTAGATTTGGAGAGGACTAAAAGTTGAGTAGACTTGAAACTTTTTACATCTCTCCTAATTTACATGTTATTCATGATACTATTGGTTGTAGTGTGAGAGTAGATTATTTTGCTACTCTCTCAGATCATTTTATAATTTTTTGTTTAGTTTTAGGAGATGACAACAACAATGGGGATGCAAATTTGACATATACACTTAATACCTCCCTTCTAGAAAACCAGGCTTGTGTGGCTATTCTTGTTGCATTTGGATAATCAGAGGTGATTTTAATATGGTTGAATATCACAATGATTGGATAATAAGAGGTGATTTTAAGATGGTTGAATACCATAGTGATCATAGTTGACAAAACCATATGAAGTCATGTTATGCCCTGCATAACCACCCCATTTTATTCGGAACAAAATGGGTCCCCCTTCTCTTTCTGGTTTCTTTGCCTCTATTATTTGCTTTGCTTTTGGGGGTTCTTCTATTTCTTCCCGAGTTTGTCTTTTATTCTGATCTAATTTTGGTTCTGCCTCAATTGGAATTCGGGTTTTCTCTTGAGTTCAGGATTTTCCACCCCATCCGGATTTTCCTGGATCTCGCTCGAACTGCGGTTGAGTGTTTTCGTTCGGGGATTTTCGGTCTTCGTGAAAATCCATGTGGACCAGATTTTCGCGGATTTCTTTCTCCCCAAGATTTTCCCGAAATCCATTGTTCCCTGTTTGTTCCAGGTTTTCCAGAATGTCTTCTCCTTCGCGGAAATCCGTCCCACGCGGATTTCCCAGAAATTTGGTGGAGTGTGAAGAAGTATGGAGTAGTAAGGCTAGTTAATAAATGATGATGCATTTTACAATTAATTGATGCTATTTTGAGATCTCACATGTTGTTCCTTGATTGATAATAATCAGATTAAATTTCTAGTGGGTCTTTTCATGTTTATTCCGCTGGAATCCGCCTGACTCAGAATTCTCCGAAATTCCTCCCTGGCTTGGATTCCGCAGGTCGACCTGAAACCCAAACTGCTTGTATGATCATTTTTTTTGAAGATTTAATGGCACCTTACTGACAGGATTATTTTCAATGATGATTTTGGTTATTTAACTTCTGTTTATGTGATCTTTACTGTGGTTTTCTTTGTTGAATGCAGGATTAAATCACATACATGATGATATTTGTCAAGGGAGCTCAGTTGGAAGGCATCCCTCAATCTAGTTGGTCCTAAAAATTAGATAAGGCAAAAGTCAGCAAGACCTTGCAGGTGTCTTGCTGACTACCAGTGCATTCTGTCGATACGCGTCTGTGTTGTCTATCGGCAAGACCTCAGGATTGTCACAGCGAGTGGAATTCATATGTAGGCATCTATCGACAAGATAGAGGTCATCTTCCCGGTGACATGGAGTATCCTATCGGCAAGAGGGGTTTCCTTCGGAGAAAAGTCTTGGCGAGATCCTCAGGTCTCACTGACCGACGGCAAAGTGATTCGTATATCGGTGAAGGGTTTTCCCTTCGCCAAGAAGTCTTGGCGAATCCATGAAGTCTCACCGACTACCGCACAACAAATAAGCACTTCATGGAGAGATCTGTTCGTCGATATAAAGTCTCAGCGAGTCTACAATGTTTTACCGACCGCTAGTAAGTAAACACTTCAACAAGACTCAATTGCATCGGAATAGTGTCTTATCGAATGGCTCTAGTCACATCGACGTGGCACGAGTGATTCTATTAGTGATCTTCGGTGAGAGAATTAATAAGTCTCAGCGACCAAAGAAAGAACATGCAGAGGCTTTCACCGAGACATGAGGTTTCTATAGGACATCTCCTCGACAAGAGAATGCTACAGCGACACATGTGGAACAAAGAAAACGCATTGGTGTGACTACAGCGAGGTCTTGGCGACAACAGAATTCAGCAAAAGAGGGCTTCGGTCGGTATAAAGTCTCACCGACTGAACAAAGTCTCACCGACATGAGGAGTTCACGCCAAAAAGGCCAAGCTCGGGGAGAAAATGAAAGGGTCGCCGTAAGGTCTCCCCGACCATGCGAAGTCCCACCAAAGGAAATGGAGCTCGCTAAGAGGGTAATGCCTTCGCCATAAGGTCTTGGTGAAGAAAGGAGGTCACTCCAATAGGATGTCCCTTTGGGGAGAGGAAAGGTATGCACCAAGGGGTCTGGCCGACATTCAGGAGTCTCGCTGATAACAAGGAGGGGCTCGGTAAGAGAAGAGAAATTTAGGGTAATGTCTCCCCGATTCTGAAAGTCTCGATGACTATGAAAGTCACACCGAAGCAAGGGGAGCCCGATCCCGGAGGATAAGGAGGATGTCGGGGAGACTCCAAAAGAAAACAAAAGCTTCACCATGTGGTCTTAGCGAAAGGATGCAGTCTTGCCGATGGGTTTTTGTGAGCTCGATATGACTTCTGTAGCTCGCTGAAATGTCTTGCCGACTGCCATATGCTATGCCAATAGCTGTTAAGATGAAATCACATCAAGGAGACAGAATGAGTGTCTCACCGACATGCGATATTGTTCGGACCACTTTTGACCGCCTGATAAAGCTTGCGTGGCGTATGCCCAACCAACCAAAAGGAGCCAAAAGAGTGACTCATCGGTCCCTTTGACCAATTGGCTACTCCTGCGAGGGAAGATCAACAAAAAGCAAGCAAGGTTGATTCTTTTGAGATCCAAAGGCGATGGTGTTTGGATCTACAGGAAGGGTCGACGATGCTTCCAGAAGATGGTCAAACATATAGAGAAGTCTAGAATAGAAAGGAGGCTGAAGGAAGGATCTGTGACTCAGAGGGACAGCTGTAGTGACCACTGACGAGTAGATCAATATTAATGGTGATATTCTGGAGCATTCAAGGTGACCCCAACAGAGTTCAAAGATGGACATGCAGACAGGAGAGTAAAGGCTGTAGCTGCAAAAGATCTAAGGTTGTCCCCGGAACAACTTTTCAGCATGGACAACAGGGCTTCACATTGAATGCAGTTTTGACTTTCCTCAAAAAGATCTAAGGGCCGACCCTCCTGCAGTCTGCAGATATTTTGTAAAACCCTAGTGTTGGGGACAACACATTCTTTTGGTACACATTCTGTATATAAGGCATTCTTGCCTCTTTGTAAAAGGGGGAACTTTGTAAGGTTAGAAAGTAGTAGATAGAGGACTTGTAGAATAGAACTGGTAGTTAGGAGTTAGATTAAGTAGAAGACTAATATATCTTTTAGTTTTCTTAGTGTAAATGGAAACAATTTGGAGCCACAGATTCTCTGTACACTGGTGATTGTGCCAACTTTTGTAATTGTTGTTTATCTATTTTATGAACAATAGAAGCAACCAGATCTTAATCTACTTCATGTTGTGTTCCAAAATGGTGTTTGTCTTAAATTAATCATTTGATTTGTGAAGCTTTCAAGGAATGAGGTTTGATTTTATGTTTTGTTTAAATGGTGATTTTCAATCTGCTGTTGAAATCAACACTGTGAATGAATGACGTTGTGTGTTAGGCACAAGTTAAGTTTGTTCTACAGTTTTAGTTAGGAATTCCTTGGAAGGTGACAGGTCTAGTTAATTCGGATGAAGTGTCATTCTTTTCTATCTCAAAGCCCTGATCCATCTTTTTCTATTTATTTAAAACCCCGGTTAGATTAGGTTTTAATTCATGTTTGATCTCATAACAGTCCAAAAGCTCACACCAGAAGGCCCCTTGAACATTACTGTTACATTGACCACTAAGGGACATCAGCATAGTTGAGAACCAACTACATAGAACTTGGGAGCTGAGATATACATGTGATCATCTTTCTCTTTCAGGAGAAATAGATTAGCGATATTCTGTTTGCATGTTGCTGTGCCATTTGGGATGTCAACAAGAACTGGCGCTAGATGGAGGGCCCCGAGAAAATTTTGGATTATTGTGAGTTGGAGTGGGTCAGGTCTTGGAAAACCCAGCTCTAATGGGTAGCCCTTTGTATATACTAGGATTTGTCCATGAAATCCCTGGTCACCTGTATGATCAGCTTCCTTTATTTTTCCCTAGCAATGGGAAAAATGCTTCTGAACATGTCGAAACTTGCAGGCATATACTTACTTTTCTCTAGGTTCTGCATGAGGATGTTGTCTGTCAATTGTTCATCAGAACACTTCAAGGTTCAGGAAGGCAATGGTATGTTAATCTTCCACCAAATTATATTTGTTCATGGGCGGAGTTAGAAATCTTATTCTTAGATCAGTTTGGTCCTCGCACACAAGACTACTAGGAGAAATCATCTTTGCAAAATACAATCACAGAGTTAAGTACTTCACTCAATAATGAAGTTATAACCATATCATCTCTTTTCGGTCATCTTCCAAAGCATAATCCATTACATTGCAATGAAGTTCTAGATGAAACATTTGATTCGCCAGAATATAATTTTGATGGCTTGTTTGGTGAAAAGCATGAAATGGATGTGAATTTAGAGCATAATGGAAATCTCAATATAGAGTCTAGCTTTGTTGAGTATACTAACGATGGCTTTGAAGGAGATGAGGTATTAATGTAGGATTGCTATCATGAGAAATCTTCCAACGATTTCAGCAACTCTCCTGATCAAGATCAGAATCAGGGTGATGAGGAATGGACAAAGGAACATGGCTCATGTTGGCTAGATATCCCATGTGCACAAAATCGAATAAGGAAGAAGTTGGAAGAATTAGGAGATTTGAAATTATTAGAACTTGTTAAACCAACTGGATGTGGGATACATCGAACAAATCAACATTCCCAGATGGATTGCCATGTTTTCTTGGGTAGAATGGAGTTATATTTCATACATAAGATCACTGTTGAAGAAATACTTATGGAAGATCCTTGGAATACATATCTCGTCGATGAGGAGGATGAAACAACTAGTACACATGAAAATGATAATTAGTTCATCCAAAATGATGAGAGAGACCTTGTGAGGAGATTTAATTCTTCCCTATCTTTTGATGACCTTGATTATTGCAGTGAGTTGGATTCCACAACTAATGAAACTCCTCTACCTAGTGCAGACTTGATAGAAGTGGATAATCGATTCATCGATGCATTTATAGATTCTTTCATGATGGGGAATGAGGAGGAGACACCCCTTGATGGGTTAACACAAGAGGATGACTTTACTGATTTAAGTGGTGGGCAGATTGAAATAGGTGACATGCTTCAAAATGATATTGCCAATGAATCTTGTGGTCAAAGTCAAGGACTTAAATGTCAGTGTGAAATTTTAAGGGAAGAAATTCAAGTAGATGCGCAGATCAGTCAATTGTTCCCTAAGGAATTTCATGACGAAGTACATTTGGATGGAGCAGAGGAATGCCATGAAAGCAACCAAGAGGTTATCTCAGAAGTTGAATCTCTTCAACATAATGAAGAGAATGAGACAAGGGAGTATTTTCTTGATTTTGATTCTGATTGCTCAAATGTGTTGTTGGAAGAAAGTCCTTGCTTAGTATCCACTAATCAATTTTTTCTTAACACTAATGAATTTGATGCTAAGTGGCATGTCCTTGTTGATAAGGTGCAGGAATTTGAATTGAGAAAGTGCTTTCCTGACTCTAACTCTTTGTGTTCAAGAGAGCTCGAAGGAAATCCTTGTTCACCATGTGCCAGTATCCCCAACATCAATGGTGATAAGCTGGAGGCAGATTCTCAAACCCTAGGGGATGACATGTTGCAAGAGAATGTTCAAAGTAAGGATTCATATCAAGAAATTTAGAGAATTTTTGACTTCGTGCCCGAGATGAATACAGAGATGCTGGTGAGTGAATATCCTGACTGCAAGACGAACCTTGATTCGGTGGTGTTCCATGAGCTGAGGCCTTGTGAGGAGGAGATCATACAACACAAGCCTGCATTGGTAATTAGAAGTCTTCAGAATCAGGTGGTGTCCTTTCATTATCCTCTGTGTTTTAATAATCTTCAATTTGATTATGGCGTGGAGGATAGTAAAACCTGTTGGTGGGTAAATCATGACAAAACTGAGAACCCGCAGCTGATAATATTTCAAGCTTTATGCCCTCAGAATGAGCTCATTGCCTATAAATTTTATATTTATGAGTATAAAGATAAATTTGCTAGGCTTAGAACTGTGCCTAGTAAGTTAAGATTGCTACACATAATGAAAAATTAGTCAAGTCAATGTATAATTTTTTATAGTTTTGTGTTTGTAAAGCTTAGCTTTTAAGTTAGTTTAGGATTAGGATAGGTTAGTGTTAGTTTTTGGTTTAGTTAGTTTTCCTTTGTTTTGTTTTGTTTTCTTTTTTTGTTTGTAAATATTTTGCTTCTGTTTGTAAATAGTTTGTGGTTCTGTTTGTAAATATTTTGTCTATTTGTAAATAATTTGTTGTTTGTTTGTTTGTCCTTTCTGTTGTCTTTTGTTTCCTTTATTCTTTTGTTTATGCTTTGTTTTGTTCTTTGGGGTTTACCCGTTCTTTCCCATCTTAAAATGGTGGTTGTTATCTGAAGCATACTTTGGTCATTTGGGGAGAAATGGTTTAGATATTTTCAGATTTGCTGATTGGGTGATTTTGTCCTAAAATTTTGTCTTATGCCCATTAACAATAAGAGTTGTGGAACGTCTTGAAAACAAGGTGCAAAGTAAGTAACCTTCATCAGCTCCCTCTGAATCTGTCACAAATCAATAAGATCATCTCCTCTTGTATCGGTATATTTGTCCTAGGATGACAATGTTGTAAGACTTGAGTGAAAAATCTGATTTTTCAAGTGCTGTCATGAGGTCCATGGTAGTTTTCAACCCAGATCAAGTGTTAAACATCTGACATATTGAAAAAGAGAATTAAATGAATATCTGGAACTTCAAGAGAAAACAGAAAAGACTAAACAAAAAAAGAGAGAGAAAAGAATTATCTGAAAGAGAAAGAAGACTCAATATGAATGGGTGATTCCAGTATCTCTACCGGGGCTATGGATGCTTGGCTGGCAATAGAGCAATGCTATGAGAAAACCAGAGGTATCTCCGTCAGGGCTATGGACGCCTGACTGGTAGCAGAGCAATGCCCAGGATATCATTGCACGAGAACTAAAGGAAATCAACTCATGTAGTTCAAATCTTACACGTTGTTGTCCAAAAGATGAGGAAAACTTCATGAGAGAGTTATGCACAATCAAGCACACACATAGATTCAGGGGTAGCTATTGTTGATTTACATTTGAGATCCTAGCTCAACCTTACTTCTAAAACTAACCCAATTGGAGTTGTGATGTTCATGAACTAGGAGTTTTGGGTAGCTGAATCCTTCAGATTCTTCAAAATGGTTAAACCATTTTCCCAGCCGAGTCGCCATTTGTTATGCCCTGCATAACCACCCCATTTTATTCGGGAACAAAATGGGTCCCCCTTCTCTTTCTAGTTTCTTTGCCTCTGTTATTTGCTTTGTTTTTGGGGGTTCTTCTATTTCTTCCTGAGTTTGTCTTTTGTTCTGATCTAATTTTGGTTCTGCCTCAGTTGGAATTCGGGTTTTCTCCTCAGTTCGGAATTTTCCACCCCATCCGGATTTTCCCAGATCTCGCTCAAACTCTGGTTGAGCGTTGTCGTTCGGGGATTTTCGCGAAAATCTGCGTGGACCGAATTTTTGCGGATTTCTTTCTCCCCCGGATTTTCCCGAAATTCGTTGTTCCCTGTTTGTTTCGGGTTTGCCGGAATGTCTTCTCCTTCACGGAAATCCATCCCGCGTGGATTTCCTTAGAATCTAGTGGAGTGTGAAGAAGTATGGAGTAGTAAGGCTAGTTAATAAATGATGATGCATTTTACGATTAATTGATGCTATTTTGAGATCTCACATGTTGTTCCTTGATTGATAATGATCGAATTAAATTTCTAGTGGGTCTTTTCATGTTTATTCCCCTGGAATCCGCCTAACTCGGAATTCTCTGAAATTCCTCCCTGGCTTGGATTATGTAGGTCGACTTGAAACTCGAACTGTTTGTATGATCATTTTGTTTGAAGATTTAATGACACCTTACTTACATAGGATTCATTTCAATGATGATTTTGGTTATTTAACTTCTGTTTATGTGATCTTTACTGTGGTTTTCTTCGTTGAATGCAGGATTAAATCACATACATGATGATATTTGTCAAGGGAGCTCAGTTGAAAGGCATCCCTCAATCTAGTTGGTACTAAAAATTAGATAAGGCAAAAGTCGGCAAGACCTTGCAGGTGTCTTGCTGACTACCAGTGTATTCTATCGATATGCGTCTGTGTTGTCTATCGGAAGACCTCGGGATTGTCACAGCGAGTGGAATTCATATGCAAGCATCTATCGCAAGATAGAGTCACATCCCGCGATACATGGAGCATCCTATCTAAGAGGGCTCTTCAGAGAAAAGCTTGGCAGATCCCCTCACCGACGTGGTAAGGGATTCATATCGAAGTTGGGTTTTTCCCTTCGCCAAGAAGTCTTGGTGAATCCATGAAGTCTCACCGACTACCGCACAACAAACAAGCACTTCACGGAGAGATCTGTTTGGTATAAAGTCTCAGCGAGTCCGCAATGTCTTACCGACTGCTAGTAAGTAAACACTTCGGCAAGACTCAACTGCATCGGAATAGCTCTCATCGAATGGCTCCAGTCACACCGACGTGGGGCAAGGGATTCTATAGTGATCTTCGGTGAGAGAATTAATAAGTCTCGGTGACCAAAGAAAGAACATGCAGAGGCTTTCGCCGAGACATGAGGTTTCTATAGGACATCTCCCCGACAAGAGAATGCTACGGCGACACATGTGGAACAAAGAAAATGCATCGGTGTGACTACAGTGAGGTCTTGGCGACAATAGAATTTGGCAAAAGAGGGCTTTGATCCGTAAAGTCTACCGACCTAACAAAGTCTCTCACCGACATGAGGAGGTCACAAAAGCGTCGAGCTCGGGAGAAAAACGAAGGTTGCCGTAAGGTCTCCGACCATGTAAGTCCCAATGAAGGAAATGGAGCTCACCAAGAGGGTAATGCCTTTGCCATAAGGTCTTGGCAAAGAAAGGAGGTCACGCCGATAGGATGTCCCTTCGGGGAGAGGAAAGGTATGCCCCAAGGGGTTTGGCCGACATTCAGGAGTCTCGCCGATAACAAGGAGGGGCTCGGTAAGAGAAGAGAAATTCGGGGTAATGTCTCCCCGATTCTGAAAGTCTCGGCGACTATGAAAGTCACACTGAAGCAAGGGGAGCCCAAGCCCATAGGATAAGGAGGATGTCGGGGAGACTCCAAAAGAAAACAAAAGCTTCGCCATGTGGTCTCAGCAAAAGGATGCGGTCTTGCGATGGGTTTTTGCGAGCTCGATGTGACTTTTTCAGCTTGTCGAAATGTCTTGCCAACTGCCATATGCTATGCTGATAGCTGTTAAGATGAAATCGCATCAGGGAGACACAATGAGTGTCTCACTAACATGCGATACTGTTTGGACCACTTTTGACTGCCTAATAAAGCTCATGTGGCATATTCCCAACCAACTAGAAGGAGCCAAAAGAGTGACTCATCGGTCCCTTTGACGATTGACTACTCTTGCGAGGGAAGATCAATAGAAAGCAAGCAAGGTGGATTCTTTTGAGATCCAAAGGTGATGGATTGAATCGAGTGATGGCGTTCGGATGTACAGGAAGGCTTGATGATGCTTCCAGAAGATGGTCAAATGTATAGAGAATTTCAGAATAGAAAGGAGGCTAAAGGAAGGATCTTTGACTCAGAGGGACAGCTGTAGTGACCACTGATAGGAAGATCAATATTAATGGTGATATATTCTGGAGCATTCAAGGTGACCCCCATAGAGTTCGAAGATGGACACGCAGACAGGAGAGTAAAGGCTGCAGCTGCAAAAGATCTAAGATCGTCCCCGAAACAGCTTTTCAGCATGGACAGCAGGGCTTCACATTGAATGCAGTTTTGACTTTCCTCAGAAAGATCTGAGGGCCGACCCTCCTGCAGTTTGTAGATATTTTGTAAAACCCTAGTGTTAGGGACAACACATTCTTTTGGTACACATTTGTATATAAGGCATTCTTGCCTCTTTGTAAAAGGGGGAACTTTGTAAGGTTAGAAAGTAGTAGATAGAGGACTTGTAGAATATAATTGGTAGTTAGGAGTTAGATTAAGTAGAAGACTAATATATCTTTAGTTTTCTTAGTGTAAATGGAAACAATTTGGAGCCACAGATTCTCTGTACACTGGTGATTGTGCCAGCTTTTGTAATTGTTGTTTATCTGTTTTATGAACAGTAGAAGCAACCAGATCTTAATCTATTTCATGTTGTGTTCTACAATGGTGTTTGTCTTAAATTAATCATTTGATTTGTGAAGCTTTCAAGGAATGATGTTCTGTTTAAATAGTGATTTTATTGAAATTGCTGTTTAAGTTTGTTCTAAGTTTTAGTTAGGAATTCCTTTGATTCTGGTTAATTCAGATGAAGTGTCATTCTTTTCTATCTCAAAGCCCTGATCCATCTTTTTTTGTTTATTTAAAACCCCTGTTAGATTAGGTTTTAATTCATGTTTGATCTCATAACAGTCTAGAAGCTCACACCAGAAGGCCCCTTGAACATTATTGTTACATTGACCACTGAGGGACATCAACACAGTTGAGAACCAACTACATAGACCTTGGGAGCTGAGATATCCATGTGATCATCTTTCTCTTTTAGGAGAAACAGAGTAGCGATATTCTGTTTGCATGTTGTTGTGCCATTTGGGATGTCAACAAGTTAAACAATGAAGAATTTGATAAATGGTTGCTTTGCCACAAATCTTTAGGGTTGATTGATCTGATACATAACAAGAGCTTCATCTGTGACAATGATTGGTACATATGAGATTCTAATTGCAGATTTGGGTAGGATAGAAAGTTGAGTAGACTTGACAGTTTTCACGTCTCTCCTAATTTACATGTTATTCATGATACTACTGGTTGTAATGTGAGAGTAGATTATTTTGCACTCTCTCAAATCATTTTCCTTTTTTTGTTTAGTTTCAAGAGATGACAACAATAGTGGGGATGCAAATTTTCCATATAAACTTAATACCTACCTTCTTGAAAACTAGGCCTGCGTGGTTGCTCTTGTTGGCATTTTGAATTCCATCCCTAAACCTAGTGAAGGTGAGTCATATAGGGTCTAGTGGCATTTGGAAATTTCATGATGTGTTGAATTTCTTCGTGCCTTTGGTAAGAGATTGTCCTAGCAACAAAAAACATAAGGAAAAATCTTTGCAAGGGAAACTTGAAGCACAACAAAAAATTGATATGTACAGGGGTCAAGGAGCTAAAATAAGGGCTATATTAAATTAGGTTAAGGAGGGCAATAGAGTTTCTAAATACTTCTTCAAATTTCTAAATTACAAACATAAGGAGTATATTAGAGCCATTCAGGATGATTCCAATTTTGTTCATACTAATCTGGAAGAGCTTAAGGGTTTATTTCAGGAATATTATGAGAATATTTTTAAGGAAGACCACCTTTGGCCTGGCACACAACCAATTCTATAAGATATGATCAAAGATATTATTCCTAAAAAGGTTGACACTAATTATAGTTATTGTTTAAATAAAGACATGTTTATGGAGGCTCTTGAACATGTTATTTTCTCAATGTCTCCTAACAAAAGTCTTGGGTTTGATGAGCTTTCAGTAGAATTTCATCAAACCATGTGGCAACATATTAAAGATAGATTCTATCTTGTTTACTTTAACGATTTGGGGCATGGTTCTTTAGGATCAAATATTAATAAAGGGATTATTAAGCTGCTCCTAAAGGGGAAAATGGGGGTACTATTTTTGGATGGTGTCCTATCACTTTGCTTAACACCTCATATAAAATTATTGCTAAAGTTGTTGATACTAGAATTAAATTGGTGGAAAAGATGATAGTTAGGCCAAAACAAATTGGATTCCTTGGTGGGAGATTTATCTGTGATAACCTCATACTTTCTTGGGAAACTATTGAATGGGCCCAATAATTGAGACAAGATTCTTTATTGGTGAAGTTATATTTTGATAAAATGTATGATAGAATGCATTGGATATTTATTCTTAAAGGGGGGTTCGGCCTCTTGGACCATGGAACACAAGGATTTTGTTTGTCATCCAAATGGATAGTTAGAGTGGTTAATGGTGATGATCTATGGAATATTTTGGTTCGGTATCAAATTGAACATGCTACTATCAGAAGGAAATGGTAGGAAACTCATTGGTTAGATAAACTTTCAAGAAGGCTCCTTATTTTAAGTTAAAATCTTCATTTTCACTTATGTCAATATGGAAGGCTTGACAACAATTTTGTAAATATCTTAATTGGAAAAGTGCTTCCTTGTAGCATGGATTCAATTTTGGATCATCCTCCATTTGGTAGAATAGAATGGTTCAATACCAAGGTCGACCCCTTTCTATTGCATTTATAGACATGCTTAAACTCTTTTCAATAAAGGGATTTGTCAATTTGGGGATCTTTGGGATTTTAATGCTATGGATTGGGTTATTGGAAAATCATTAAGAATAGTTGTCTAAACAGTAAGTTTCAAGGCTTTGTTATTTTTTCTGAAAGCTTTGGTTCCTATGGCCCTAGTTGTAAAACTATGCACTCCCATGCAATGCAATTTTCTCAAGATTTGGTAGTGGCTATCTAGGTTTCAGTTTGGTTGCTTTCCTTTAAAAAAATATATCTTAGTATTCCACCTTCTTTTTCATAAAATCCTAGACTAAATAAGAAATGGAAATGTAAGCTTAAAGGAAAAACATGGAGAAGATTGAGTGCCCAAATATGGAAATCAAAAGATGAAACTATTGCTCAAATTTTAGCATGGAAAATTTTACACTTCAAATTGCCTACTTGTGACAAATTGAAATAAATTATGGTGAAACTAGTTAAATGCCCCTTATGCAAGCATAGTGAAATTCTGAACCATTTTTTTGGGGACAATTTATGGGTTAAAATATATAATATTATTTTCAAATTCCTTCTTGATATTTTTTAGCATACGCTAAACTAGAAAAAAACTATTTTTGGTCTTCAACCTTCAAAGCGATGTTGTGGTTGATTCAATGAGACATATCATTTTTCTTAACATATGGAAAAGTAGATGTTCAACAATTTTTTCAACACATAATGTTCATCAAGAAGGGGAAATGTTAAATTTTTACTTTGATATCATCTTCCAAATTGTATTTTTGTACTCTCAATTGCAGGGGTCCCAAAGGAGAATGTGAAGAGTAATTGCCTTGTCCCTTTTTGTTGATGGTAACATTGCCTATAGTATATTATGAATTTTATCCTTAGTGAAGTATCATCATATGTGTGAAGTGATCATGTAAGTGCACGAACGAAATGTTGCATTGCCATAAAAGAACATTTAGGTCAATGACTTATGTCCCCAAATCATGTTGTCCCTAGGATTCTTGTGAGAACCTAGATAGGTATTTGGTATTATTTATTTTCTTGCTTTAGATATATGTTTAATTCTTAAATGAAATTTTTCTTTGTAGGTGCATTATGCTAGTTCTCTTAGAACCTCAATTACAATGTTCCTTGTGAAAGATGTAGATATAATTTTGTTTTACCATGTGGTAGTAATGCATTATGTGAGTAATATGAGTGTCATTGCATTGTATTGAAAATTCCTTGAGAAAGTGGTAGTTGGATGAGGCCATACCCTTGTGTGAATATAAATTATGGATGTCATAGTTAATCCTGTATATGCTTTCTTGTATTTGTTAGTGATCCAATGCCAAGCTATGAAAGAATTTAGCAGGTTTGAATGTAACATGGGACTACTTTCAGGTTGTGAGCGTCCTATTTGAAAGTAGACCTCCAGATTATGGGTTGGCTCCCCTTTTGATGCCACCTAACTAATTATTTTTGAGGAAAAGGGTAAGAGATGCATAAAACATGAACATTAATTGAAACTACCTAAGGTGATACACCAAAAACAGACTATGACTTGATAAAAGTCTATTACATTCAAAACAATGTCATAAAACCTTGTTCACACAACTCATTTCCACATGAATTTCACATAAGTAAATTATAAGGAGGTTTTTTAACAAGATTCTTAGAAGGAAAACAAAATCTCACAACTAACAACACCTGCATGAACTAACACAGCTTATAACCTGTAATAATGCATTTTTCTACTAAATGGATGCTTAAACATGAGACAAGATTGCAAGGAAATGTAGAATTTCACAAACAATCTGATCAATCACCAACAACAAACCATAAAACATGAAATAAGAAGGTAAATATTCTATTTTATTGATTCAAAGTACTCACTGTATCACAAGTCCATCTAAGTTACAATACTGATCCTGCTGAAAAATAACTCCAAAATCAAGCTATCACTCTGCTGGAAAGAAGGAACTAACTTCAAAAGAAAAGATGAAGTTACTTAAGAAAAAAAAAACCAACTCCTCTCACCCATGTCCACCTAGAAGGTTCTGGTCAAATGCAACACTGAGGCGAAAAAAAGAACCTTCTAAAATCACTCCAAAATGCCCTCCAAATGGTCCAAGGTCAAGCCAATATTGTTGAAAAATGAGGTGTTTTCTTAGCTTAATACTCTGTAAAAGTTTAATATTTCTGATATAAGTAAGCTCTTTCTTTGTTACATATATTCTTTGTGGGTGATTATCTTGATTAACTCATTTTACTGTTGTAGAATGAAGAGAGAAGTTGATAGAAGAACTAGACAGGATATTAGAAAGATCACACAAGATATAGCGTGGAGAAACCCTTTTGGAAAAAAAATCCACCAAGAATTATTCTATTATTCAATCTCTGAATTACAATAGCTCCAATTCTTGCTTGAGAATGCTTCTTTTGTCTTTACCAATCTTCTTCACACCTACAATAACAATTATGAAAACTCTCTTCAACTTGAATGAGATATAGAGACAATATGCAACCTTGTAATCTCCAAATGGTGATAATTACAATGCACAAGCTCAAGCCTTAGAAAAGGTACACCATATTGCTTCAAGTTGAGTTCTACCATGAAGACCAAAGCTTAGAACATGTGCTTTACCCATTTGGGCGTCCCAAACTAAAGCTACAACTCATCCTTCACTTTGGTGATAATTACAAAGCTCTTCCTCAAAGATGGCGCCCAAAAGAGGGTCCCACTTAATAGAGCCTTCAGAAATATCTTATCATGCATTGGAGTTAATTCCAAGAAAGCATCTTGGGTGCCCAAGTTGGCTCCAAGTGATTTCTTGTTAACTGAAACATTTACTCAACACCATTCCCAAAGAATGGTCATCCCCCTGTTAACTGGAGGTAGTCCCCATTATCGTCATACAACTCAATGTATTAGACATGCATTCCAAGTTAATCAAGCTAACTACATGCAACTCAAAATAACCAACATGCACATGCACTTGCATGCAACCGAAGATAACTAAACCATAACTTGAACTTAACCAACTAAAATGATTTTTAACTAAAACTGAAAATCGAAAACGAACTGATGAATTGAATGAACTGAAATTCAAACATGCAAACATCAAATCCTAACTCCTAGGATCGTTACATGCATTCAGAGGTGTTAACTGTTACTTCGTATAGTTAACTAAACACAAGGTGAGTGTCACCTTACCATGTGGGTGTCCCATGTGTCCCTATTATTTAGGAACTCACTATGGACGCCCTCACATGCTTCTTACATTTAGAATTAATTACAAATGTCAATAATCATGATTATTTCATCAAATATTAATCTCATCTTAATCTTAGTGTTGTTGAACACATTCCAAGAATCTAGGAGATACATGAAATAATTAATGTTTAGGATTTGCAATTGAATGGCAACCTATTTCCAACAAATATCATAGTCACACCAAAAATGTGACAAAATTGCCTCCAAAATAGCACATTTCTCTCCAAAACAGTCAAAGGAACAACCCACACACTCTCCTCATGTATGCCAATCATAATTTTGTCTCCCACAGCCTTGACGCATGCTACATGTGTGTTTTGAAAACACAAGACTCTAATTTGCATTAAAACAATAATAATCTGCTTAAGTGATTTATAATCCATCACTTAAACAAATTACTTTACATTTCAAAATAGAATGCAAAAGAGGCCCCACCATAAATATTTGCATCATAAAATACAAGTGATTTACAAATCACTTAAATCATGCCTTGACATTTGATAAAGATGCAAAACAAAAGATAAATCAAATGCTTGTAAAAGCATTTAAGTAAACAATAAAACCCCTCCAAGGAAAATTCTAGCTCACTTCCATTTCTGCACTTGAGGGTCAATCACTTGGTCAACACTCTCTTGATTTTCAAAGACAAAACAAAGGCCCAATGATTTGGCCTATATGTGCATAAGGGACTCCAAAAGTCTTGGAAGACTTTGCATTTTCAAATGGCAATAGAAGATTATAAGGCAAAAAGCCTAAGTCATGTGAACTCAAGGCAAATAAAGCCTAAGTGTAAAATGAAACCTAAGGAAAAAGCCTAAGGCATGGAACTTACCATTTGACCCACACAACACATTAAAATGTGTTTTCAATTTTTAAAACAAATGGGAAAAAATCCCATCGGCCTCCAAAGGGTTCAAACCCTAAACAACAAAACATGGGGAAAATGCAAAAAAGCATTCATTTTTTTTTCTTTGAGCTTCTCCATAATGTTCCTTTGTCACCATAGGGTTTGAAGAGAGCACTAGAAACACATTTTCTGATGGTTTTCTGGGCCAAATTTTGATGAAATCCACACAAAAAATGATAGGTAAGTGATTTTTTAATAAAAATTTGTATCATATCACTTTTTTGAAGGCCATCTCGAGCTCCACAATTGCAGCCATGAGATGTTTCTGACCATCTTATGTTTCATTTTTCTTTGTGATTATTTCATCCTTCTTTCACAACCACCATTGGTGACTTCTTGAAGCTTGACTGAAAGCTTCATCATGTGACACAAGCTTGTATACATGAAGGAAAATGAATGAAAGCTTAGGTAAGCTTTTAATTGACCATTCTCTGTTGATTTCTCAACAAATAGAGAAAAAGGGAGCTCATTTCAAGTCTCCAGGTTGATAATAAAGCAAAGAAATGTTTATTTTCTTCCACTTCTAAAGTTAGATTGTGAAACCCCAGGTGGGTTCACTGCTTCTTGTGAAGAAAATTATTCCTTTGGTTGCAACTGTAGAAGATGAAATGGTTTTTCTTGCTTGTCATTTCTGTCTTTTTGTAGAATGTTTCCAAGAAAGACTTGTTCATCTCCTCTATATTTGAATTTTTCCTCAAACCCTGAGCGGGCTTCTTCATTTTGTAGAAAACTTGCAATTTTTTGCCGCCGCCATGAACATATGAACTGGGATTTTCTTTTTGCAATGGAATTTTGTGTAAAGTGCCTTCCATGAAATATCTCTTCAATTCCCTTTTTGTATTTACAGATTAAAACAAACCTAGATGGGTTTTGTTTTCTTGAAGAAGAAAACCAAGATTTTGGCCACAACTTGAAGAAAAATACCTGATTTTGAAATGGCATTTCCAATTTTTCTTCAAGATCTTTGGTTTGATTGTTCCACTGTTTAGATTCATCCATAAGTTTTGCTTTCTTTTTCTGTAAACCATCAATATGATGTTCAAGAAGTTTCATTGCAATTTGAAATATATTTTCTTCTTGTTGATGAGACATCACAAAATTTTCTAGGGTTTCAATTTTTTGTAGGATCTCCTACATTTAAACTCTTGAATTTGCAGATTTCTTAAGAAACCCAGATGGGTTTGGTGTTTGTAGAGGGAAAACTTGACATGCCTTTGTATTTGCAATTTTTTAACAAAAAACCAAGTGGGTTTTTGAAGTATTTCCATTTTCCTATATTTGAAAGATGAAACCCCAAGTGGGTTTGACACTTTATGAAGAAAACAATTCCTCAAGCCTAGGACATGAAGGAATGAACTGGGGCTTTTGCATTTTCAATTTTTTTCCTTTAAGAACAAAATGCTACATGATTCAATGCCAATGCACAATATGTGTATAATTTAAAGGCTCCATACATTTTTCCATTTCTTTGAATACATCAGATTCATTTTTGAACTCTGCAACAAGATTTTGAGTTTTCCATGTGCCCACAAGTTGTGATGCATGAAGTGGGCTTGTTGAAGCAACCAAAGATATACCAATCGCACATCCACCAAGCTGCTCACCATTTCTGAATGGTCCATGACTCTGAATTTGTTCCTTCAGTGAGAATCCTCTATCTCAATTGCATTGGATCTCTCTTTCTTTTGTATTGATTCCTCAATTGGAGGCATATTGCTTTCTTTCTTTGGGATTCTGCTAGGTCAAGCAACTAGATAATAGCCACTCAAATGAAATGCAAAACATGAAACATTATTATCATTCCCTCCAATTTTTCTTTCATTTACACTATGTCTTGATAGTTGCAATGCATTGTATCTTTTAGGACCGCCCCTTGATAGCTCTTTACATGAGGGCTATGCATGATAGTATTCTATGTCATCATCCTAAGAACACTATCATTTATTCAATCATGCATGTGACTGCATTGTATTATAGATGTTCTGTTTATTCAAATACCAAGGAGTGATTATTATGATTTGAAAAGAAAGCACTCTGTACCTCATAAAGGGCTGCCTTGTACAGATTTACTAGTCTTCTCTATGAGTTAGTGATTGTATTTTTAATCATTGCACTTCCAATGCATATTGTTTTTGTCTTTTAACTTTGTTGTTTGAACCTTCAATGAAGTGCATTTTCTTGTCATGAGTGATGACTATACTATCCTTTCCATGATAGCCTCTCATGTTCCCGAATAACCATGGTAACTCCTTGTGCTTGTGGCTGATCATTGATCCTTGCAATCCTATCTTTTGATTTCCTCTATCTTTGCATCCTTTGTAACTGATGCACTTATACTTGTTCATTGTGAAACAAGATACACCTATTAGTTAATGAATTTACTTGGACACCCAAGTATGTACTTTAAACCTAAAAATGCTTCACATGACATCAAGCCCAAACATGTTCTAACATTGTTGAGATCCTATGAACTTAGAAGACAATGGAATCAATATAAACCAAAACATGTAGATCCCATACTATTCACAACTGTTAGCCATCATATGCATTATCCCAAAACCCTGATTGCCACTATTCAACCTGTCATCAATAACATCAACTATCATTGATTTTTTGCTCCCATTCTCAAATCAAGAGTTCTTGTATTCTTTTCTTTGCAAACATAGGCTTTCTTATTCATAGTCAAAATTTTCTCCTTATCATTGCACATATCCATCTTCATTTCCATCAAACCTTGTGGATCAACACTAGCCTGTTTCAAATCAAGTTTTATAACCTTTGTAGCTTGAAGGTTAGCTTTCGTCCAGTTTATTTTCCTTGTAAAGAGAACCAAGCCTGATTGTATATGTTGCATGCCTCCAATAATCATTGATTTGGTTATGATTTGGTTCAATGTGAGCAGTGTGTACTCACTTTGGCTCATGTGGATTTGTTGTGTCTTTCACCATGTTCTTTTCACTATTCTGTCTTTGAATCTTAGCACACAAGATTGTTATTGCCTATTGATTCTTGTTGTCCTTTATGCAAATCATTGTTGTTGTCCCACTTTGTGATGTAGCATGTATTCTCCCTTAGTTCTTCCCCAATCTTCATGGTTTCCACAATAATTGCTTGTTGTTTGATCATGTGCAACAAATAAATTCCATCTCCTCACTTTAATCCTAGTGGGCAGACACATGTCACCTATGTTGGCGACCTGAAAGCTCACCATCCTATGTGATGTGTGGCTTTCCAATAGGGTTAAGTTGAGAGGGACTTAACAATACCTTTGAAGTTTATTTCTTGTTGCCCTATATGCCTCATGATGGGTTCAGGCATGCCTTGATTTCTCCTTCATTATTTAAGAGATGCATAATTGAACTTGATGCATCTATAATTGAACTTAATGCATCTATGAAATCACTTAATTCTTTTAATAAAATGGATCATGGATCCACTTAAAATGATTGAAAGAAATGTCCAGGAAAATGTACCTTCCTTTTGACATGATGGCAGCCATATTGATTGATTCACTACGAAAAGATGAAGTATGAATTTCTTGAAACCTCACATCATGTGTTGCATCTTTTGAATCTGATAATGAAAGTTGATCAACTGGTGTGATTCCATATTGATTTAATGCATTAATAGCATTTCTATCATTGATTTGATCAAGTTTCTCAATTTCCTATCCCTCTTAAAACATTAGAGGGCAACATGTTGAGCTCTACCCTTGTGGGAGCCACATTTACCCCACATGCTGTAATTAGTTGAATCAGAACAATAACAAGACTTGTCCTAAATTTGCACAAGGAACAAATAGTTAGATAAATAAAGCATACCATAGGTGTGTTTGATCACTCCTTTCTTGTTTTTAGGGACACTTATGGTATGCTTCTATTTTAATGCTTGTAGACATTAGATCACACGTTTATGGGTGTTTTGCATATAATTTTGATCATGGATCTTTCATTTCTCTAATAACATTATTTTAATCCAATGTAGGAAACCTAGGAGCAATAAGGAGGGTGTCAAATAGAAGCAAAGCAATAGAGTAGGATCGAGATGATGTGAGGTCAAGTCAACATGATCCGTCATTCCACCAGGCAATGATGGGTCCCTTTTCATGTTATATGCAATTTACTTTTTTTAACCATATGGGTATGATTTATTCTTTACTAACATTAGGATAGCTAGTCCCTTGGCTTGTGAGGGACATTTATACTCTCATGACTATCAATAAAGATTACATTTGCAATACATATGGTTCTCTTTCTCATTTGTTTGTAATTGCAACACTGGAATAAAATGTAATTTTTTTTTGACAATCTCTTTCATGCATATTGATGAACTTAGCAAAATATAATGTATCTTTTAATTTTTAAACGAAAACACAAAAAGAATAAACACTAAGTTACCTAATTTCAGCTGAAAGCTAAAAATTAGGTAACAGTATTATAATGCAATCATGTCTAGATGAAGTACATTAGGTTAATGTGGTTCTCATTAAACATGGTTGAGTGAAATTGATGAATTATATTTTCATTGTATTTGAGCATATTCTCTCAAACATACTTGGATGTAGTACCCCCAAGGTGTCATGTAGCCATCACTCTGTCAAATGTGGCTAGCCTTAGTCACTCAATTCATGTAAACATGTTTTCAAAGTTTGATGCTTTATTTTAGTTATTGATGAATTCTCTAATCATTGATTATTGATTGGTATTTTATTTTTAATTTTCTTATGAGCAAACTAGTCACCAAATTTCCCATCTATCCATTTTGTGGCCTTTGGGCACACTTGATTTATTGTTTAAATTATATGCATTTTATGATTTACTATTGGAATCAATAATTCTCACCCTTGGGTTGTATTTTATCCTTGTGGTTGCTATTCCAAATGTTTGAAATTTTTGATCCTATTAGATGTTTGTTCTGTATCATGTTAATAACAAACCCCTAATAGAATGTACAAGGGAGTAGATGGTGGAGAGTGTGCTAAGTCATGGTGTTCATGTTAATTAGAATAATAATGCTTCAATTCTTGTTCTTGATGAAATAGAAGTAGATGTTGTGTAGTATTTACAAATTATTGTGAAATGCTTGTATTCATATAGTTTCTAGCTTTGAGTGACTTCATTGTGTGTGAATATCTTGGTTCTTTGAATTGAGTGAAGTGTATTCAAATATTGTATGAGATTATTTATGAAATTATATGTTCTCTGAAAGATGAGATAGAGAGAAGAAGCGAAATAGACAGAGAGAGGGAAGAGGGAAATTGGGAGAGAGAGGGGAGGTAAGGAGAGGTAAAGAGGGATAGGTGAGATAAAGAAAATGAGAGAGAGAGAGAATGGTGAGATAGAGAGAAGGAGAGAGTGAAAGGGAGGGAAAGAGAGAATGGTGAGATAGAGAGAAGGAGAGAGTGAGAGAGAAAGAGGGGGAGGAGAGAACAAGAAAGAGAGAGATGCGTGGGAGGGAGGGAGAGGTAGAGAGAGATAGGAGAGATAAAGAGAGAGGGAGGGAGGGAGAGGAGAGATAGAGATTAGAGAAGGAAAGAGGTAGGGAGACATAGGTGAGATAAAGAGAGTGTGATGGAGCAAGAGTTAGGTAGAGAGAGGGAGAGGGGAGATAAAGATAAGTAGAGGGAAGGAGAGGTAGAGAGAGGAGAGATAAAGAGTAAAGAGGGAATGGGGAAGGGAGAGGTAGGGAGGGAGAGATAGGTGAGATAGAGAGGTGTAGAGAAAGTGGAAGGGAGTTATGGATGGAGAGGTAGGTAGAGAGAGGAATTGGGAGTTAGAGAGTAGATATGGAAGGATAGAGAGAGGTGAGATAGAGAGCAATAAAGAGAGAGAGTGGTAGGTAGAGGGAGGGAGGAGATAGAGAGTAGAGAGGGAAAGAGAGAGGTGAGATAGAGATATATAGAGGGAGGGAGGGAGGGAGTGATAGGTAGGGAGATAGAGGGGTGAGATAGAATTAAAGAGGGAAGGAGGGATTGAACAAGAGAGAGAGGTCTTCTTCTCTCTCTACTTTTGATATCATAAACCCTACACTCTCAACCCTCAACCCTATACCCTAAACTTGATACCCTCAACCCTATATCCAATATATTAAAACCTAATCCTTATACCCTATACCCTCAACTATGAACACTATCCCTCAACCCTCAACCCTATACCTTAAACCCTAATCCCTACACCCTCAACCCTTATTCATATACCCTATACCCTAAAAATTATACCCTAAACCTTTAACCCTAAACCCTCAACCTAATACCCTCAACCCTATACCCAATATACTAAACCCTAATCCCTATGTGTTATACACTTAACCCTATACCCTTAATGCTTAATATTATCCCTCAAACCTCAACCCTATACCTTAAACCCTACACCCTACACCCTCAACCCTCATCGCTATACCCTATACCCTCAACCTTACACCTTGAACCCTAAACAATATCCCTCAACCCTATACTTGAACCCTAAAATTAAACCCTACACTCTCAACCCTTAAACCTATACCTTATCCCCTAAACCTTATACCCAATATCCTAAACCCTAATCCCTATACCCTATACCCTAGACGCTTAACCTTATACCCTCAACCCTAAACATTATCCCTCAAACCCTCAACACTATACTTAAACCCTAAACCCTACATTTAACCTTATACCCCAAACCCTAAACCTAATACCCTCAACCCTATACACAATATCCTAAACCCCAATCCCTATACCATACACATTTAACCCTATAAACTCAACCCTAAACACTATCCCTCAACCTCAACCTTAAACCCTAAACCCTACACCCTCAACCCTCATCCCTAAACCTTATACCCTAAAACCTAAACATTATCCCTCAACCCTCAACCCTATACTTAAACCCTAAACCCAATACCCTCAACTACATACCCAATATCCTAAACCCTAATTCCTATATACTATACACTTAACCCTGTATGCTCAACCCTGAACACTATTCCTCAAACCTCAAATCTATACCTTATACCATAAACCCTACACCCTCAACCTATTGGATGTTGTTGATATGTGGTTTTCATTGATGTCAACACTATTGACATTAAGGTTGTATATGTCGAGGATATTGAGAAAATTGTAATAAAATAAGTTGCAAGTTTTCAGTAGTGCAGTGAAGTTTAGTATGTTGGCTAGCTCAGTATGTTGATGATCAGAGGTTTTGGATTAAAGGGTTTGTTGTTGAGTATATCTAGTTTATCCACGTTAAGTTTTAGAGATCCACATGAAGATTTAATCAAGTTATGAGTATCTGTGTTCTGATAGTTGTTTTGTTGCTTCAGTTGGTGTTCTTGAAAGAAGATGATGTGATTCTAGTAATTTGAATTGTTGTGGATCCTTCTATGGTGATTCATGATGCTCATGGATGTTTCTAGATCATGTGTTGTACGTCTACATTGATCATTGTGCTCATGATTGGTGATTTTCTTTTGTGTGTTCATATTTTTCTTGTTCATGGATGAGAGGGTGATTGTAGTGTGTTGTGGCTATTTGAGGCATAATTTTTGAAGGTGGTACATGTTCAAGGATGTTGTTTTAGGTCTTCACTATGTTTTGGCTAACATTGGTTGATTCGCATTGAAAATTGTTTATTGATTTGGGCCGACAGTTTGTACACATTTTATATTTTATTGAAGCTGACATGTAGATGATGTTATCCCTAGTTGCTTGAAGGATGTGTGTACGAAGAGTGTGTCTTGTGTGTGAATAATATTCTAATATTTTGAAGGAAAATGTAAAGTGTGAAGAAGAGTGAGCAGATGTTTATGTGCTTAACTGAAACTGTAATTAGGCTTTAGCGGATGCTATTTTCTCAGTTCAAAATCTTGTGGATGTAATCTGAATGTTTTTGTAAGATAGTGTGTCTTCCTTTGGGCAGTAAGCCTTTTTGTATTTGAGTGAGCTCTAGGTAGTGTGCATGAATGCATGTGCATTCCCCATTCATAATTATTTTATACTTTTAAAAAAGTATAATCTTGTGGACTAACTTCCATAGTGATTTTTCCCCTAATAGGGTTTCCACATAAAAAAAATCTTGGTATTATGTGTGTTTCTGATGTGGTGATGGTTTATGCTTTCATGTTTATTTATCAGATCTAAGAATAATTTTAATAAGTTTAATTTCTGTGACAACTGATTCACCCCCCCCCCCACTCAGTTGTTTTCCATTGTGTTGCCAACAATTGGTATCATAGTAGGTTCCTTTGAAGAAGTTGAATAGATTGAGGTGATCCGGGATGACGACATATAAGAAGGATAGTATGAGATTTGATGGAAAAAATTATTCTCTATGGAAGACTCGAATGGAGTGTCATCTGAGATGCATTGGTGAACCCTACTAGACAATTACAAAGAATAGGTATATCATCCCACAGAATGGTCCTTCTACTTCAGCTGAGATTAAGGATGTCAAGTACAATATTAGGGCTAAGGAAGCATTGTTGAGTGCTTTGACTAATTTTGAGATGAAAAATGTTATGGATCTGAAGACTGCTTATGAGATCTGGAAAAAGTTGGAGACTTTGTATGAAGGTGATGCTCATGTGAAGGTTGCTAAGCTGCAAAGCTTGAAAGGGAAATATGAAATGTTGAGAATGGGTGATGATGAGAACATTACTTCTTTTATCCAAAGAGTGAATGAACTTGTGTGTAGTATTAGATGTGCTGGTGGAACATTGGAAGAATCAAAGATTGTTGCTAAAGTGCTCATATATTTTCCTGTTGCATACAAAGCCAAAGCTACAACTATTGAGGAGATTCAGAATATGAAAAATGTAACCATAGATATGTTGATTGGTAAGCTTACTGCTTTTTAGTTAAGTGAGTTTGGTGATTATCTTCCTAAGACATAATCTGCATTCAAAGCTACTATCTTTGGAAAAGATAAGCAGAGATATGATCCAGGAGAAATTTCTTCTAGAAAGGTGCTCAAGTATGAGGAGGAAATGAGAGTGATTGAAGAAGAAGAGAGAAAACTAGATGAGCTTGAAGCACTTATTGTCAAGAGGGAAGCCAGAGGAGAAGGTAAGTATAAAGGAAAATTACCTATTAATTTTTTTTCTTGCAATAAGATTGGTCATTTTACCTCAAGGTGTCTAGAAAGAGTTCCTAAGCCAAGATCCAACAAGCCTAGATTTCAAAGAAAGTGTTATTTTGTTGTTAATGAAGGTGTGAAAAATGATGAATCTGATAAAGGAAATGTCAGTGAGGACGAATGGGTATTTATTACTATAAATGAAAATGAACTTGTACCTACTAAATCTGCTAGTTGCACAAATGTGGAGAAAGCCCTAGCTACCATAGTTGAAGAAAAAGATGAATGGGCGATTGACAGTGGATGCTCTCATCACATGACAGGTGATAAAAGTAAATTTGTGAGTTTGGAAAAGTATGATGGTGGTGTTGTAAGATTTGGTGATGACAAAGCTGGTGTAATTCATGGTAGAGGATCCATTTCTCTTGATGGTAAGCATAATACTAATGATGTTCTATATGTGGAAGGTTTGAAGCATAATCTCTTAAGTGTTGGATGGATGGTTGAAAAGGAATACAATCTTCAATTCAAGAATGGAAAGTGTAGAATATTGGGGAATTCCAGAAATGTGATTGCATCAAGTACAAAAACAAAAGGTAATATCTTTCATTTGAATGCTACTGGTAAAAGTTGTTTGATTGCTCAAGTTGATGAAAGTTGGTTGTGGCATAGGAGAATGTGTCATGTAAACTTTGATAATATTATCAAGATAAGTTCTACTCAGGTTGTGAGAGATTTTCCTAAGTTGATAAAACCTACCAATACTATATGCAAGGAATGTCAATTAGGGAAGCAAACTAGAGTTTCATTTTAGAGAAAACAACATTGTTCAAATGAAGTGTTGGAGCTTGTGCATACTAACTTGTGTGGTCCTTCTAGAGTCAGAAGTTTACAAGGATACAAGTATTTCATGTTACTTATTGATGATTATTCAAGAACGATGTGGGTTACTTTCATAAGAGAAAAAATTGAAGCTCTGGAGAAATTCAAGATTTTCAAGGCTATGGTTGAGATAGAGATAGGTATGAAGATTAAATGTCTGAGATCAGATAGAGGTGGTGAATTCACTTCTGGTGAGTTTAATTCTTTTTGTGAAGAGCATGGGATAAAGAGACAATTATCTGCATCATAGACCCCTCAGCAAAATGCAGTTGTGGAAAGGAAGAACATGACAATTCAAGAAGCTACTAGGACTATGATGTTGGAAGGAAATGTTCCTCATATCTACTGGAGAGAAGTTGTGAGTACTGTTGTTTACACTCTCAATCGAGTACAAGTCAAAGGTGATATTGGTAAGACTCCTTATGAGCTATGGTATGGTCATAAGCCTACTGTTAGATACTTCAAAATCTTTGGGAGTAAATGCTATATCAAAAGAGATGAAGATATAGGAAAGTTTGATGCTAGAAGTGATGAAGGAACCTTTCTTGGTTAATCTACTAAAAGCAAAGCCTACCGGTGCTACAATAAGAGATTGAGGAAAGTAGTTGAAAGTGCTAATGTCAAGGTTGATGAAGACACAGTTAGACCATCCAGAACCTATGGATACGGTTCAGATGATCAAAATGGTAGTTTAGATAAAGGAAAGAAAGTCTAGATTCAAAATCAAGTTTAGATCATTATGATGAATTAGGAAAATCAAGAGGAAGGAACTAGTGAAAGTGTAGAAGTGAGATCACAAGCACCTGAAGTTCAAGAACATCCCAAGACTCCAAGGTATGTAAGACTAAATCATTCAGAAGATCAGATTATAGGTCATAAGAACAAAGTTGTTCAAACTAGGAGAAAAATTGTAGAAGAATCTTGTTTGATCTCAAAGAATGAGCCTAATAGTGTCAATGAAGCATGCAAAGATGAACATTGGGTGGAAGCAATGAAAGAGGAGCTACTACAAATTGAGAAAAATAGTACATGGATTATTGTTCCTAGACCTAAGGACAAAAATTTAATTGGAACTACATGGGTCTTTCAGAACAAACTGAATGAGCAAGGTGAAGTTGTTAGAAAAAAAGCAAGACTGGTGTGTAAAGGATATTCTCAGATGGAAGGAATTGACTTTGAAGAAAATTTTGCTCATGTTGCTAGGACTGAAGATAGGAGACTATTTCTTGCTTATGTTGCTTACAAAAAATTTACGGTTTATCAGATGGATGTCAAGTCAAAATTTCTAAATGGTGAATTGGAAGAAGTGTGTATTGAGCAACCTGATGGATTTCAATTGACTGATCAAGGAGATATGGTCTGTCAGTTGAAGAAATCATTATATGGACTTAAGCAAGCCCCAAGAGCATGGTATGCCAGATTGGACAAGTATTTGTTGAAGCTTGGATTTAATAAAGGTATTGTTGACAGTAATTTGTATTTCAAGATTGATCATGATAAAGATTTGATTGTTGAAGTCTTTGTTGATGATATCATTTTTGGAGGAGATGATAGTTTGTGCATGAAGTTTGCTAATGAGATGTAGAGTGAGTTTGAGATGTCAATGATTGGAGAAATGCAATTATTTTTTGGATTGCAAATTGCTCAGCTAGATAAAGGGATCTTTATATCTCAGTCCAAGTATGTGAAAGAATCGCTAAAGAATTTTGATATGGAATATTCAAAGCTAGTTGGTACACCCATGGTGACTGGATGTAAGTTGACACAAGATGATGATTCACCTAAAGCGAACTCGACTAGATACAGATCGATGATTGGTGGATTGCTTTATTTGACTCAAAATAGACCTGATATCATGAATGTAGAATGCATTGTTGCAAGATTTCAAGTTGATCCCAAGGAATCTCACATGACAGCTATGAAGAGGATTTTTAGGTACTTTAAGGGGACAATTGATTTTGGCCTATGGTATCCTAGAGAAGATGACTTTACTTTGAGTGATTTTACTGATGTTGATTGGGCAAGAGATGTGAATGATAAAAAGAGTACAAGTGGTGGTGCATTTTTCCTGGGAAGGAAGTTGATTTCATGGTTAAGTAAGAAGCAAAATGCCATTTCTTTATCTACTATAGAGGCATAATACATTGTTGCTGCTAACAATTGTACTCAAGTATTGTGGATGAAGCAGATATTGAAAGATATCAGAGTTGTGTATGATGAACCTATTGCTATATTCTGTGATAATTCAAGTGAAATTAACATTTCTAAGAATCTATTGCTGCAGTTAAAAACCAAGCATATATCTATCAAGTTTCACCTTTTGAAAGAGAAGGTGAGTGAAAAGGAAGTTAGAATGGAGTATGTGCCCACTAAGGAACATATTGTAGATATATTTACCAAGCCTTTTCCTAAGGATACTTTTGAGTATCTCAGAGGGAAACTAGGGGTGATTACCCCTCCTGATCAGAATTAAGATGCATTGACTTGCACCATTCTGTGCATTTCATAGTCACATCATATGATCTGGATTGATGTTGTGGTGGCTACTACTCAAGGGGAGTAGTCAGATGTTAAAAAATGTGGTTCAGAGCTTGTATGGAGAAATATAATGTGTATCTTTGTCATTGATGTCAAAGGGGGAGAAGATTCATGTGAAAAGTGAATTATCTAGGGAGAAGAGTCAAAATCTAAGGGGGGGAAAGTGCTAAGAGATAGTTGTGTTGATGGTGTTTTTCACATCATGTGTTTCCATCAATGCCAAAGGGGGAGATTGTTTGATGTTGTTGATATGTGGTAGTCATTGGTATCAACACTATTGACATTAAGGTTGTATATGCCAAGGATATTGAGAAAATTGTAATAAAATAAATTGCAGGTTGTTAGTAGTGTAGTGAAGTTCAGTATGTTGGCTAGCTCAGTATGTTGATGATTAGAGGTCTTGGATTAATGGGTTTGTTGTTGAGTATATCTAGTTTATCCACATTAAGTTTCAGAGATCCACATGAAGATTTGATCAAGTTATGAGTATTTGTGTTATGACAGTTGTTCTATTGCTTTAGTTGGTGTTCCTAAAAGATGGTGTGATTCTAGTAATTTGAATTGTTGCGGATGCTTCTGTGGTGATTCATGATGCTCATGGATGTTTCTAGATCGTGTTTTGTATGTCTACATTGATCGTTATGCTCACGATTGGTGTTTTTCTTCTGTGTTTTCATGTTTTTCTTGTTCATGGCTGACAAGGTGATTTAAGCATGTTGTGTATCTTTGAGGCATAATTTTTGAAGGTGGTTTGTGTTCAAGGATGTTGTTTTGGGTCTTCACTATGTTGTGGCTTACATTGATTGATTCGCATTGAAAATTGTTTATTGATTTGGGCTGACAGTTTGTACACATTTTATATTTTATTGAAGCCGACATGTAGATGATGTTATCCCTAGTTGCGGATATATATGAATGATTGTTTATACCATTTGAAGGATGTCTGTGTGAAGTGTGCGAGTCTTGTGTGCGAATAATGTTCTAATCTTTCGAAGGCAGAAGTAAAGTGTGAAGAAGAGTGAGCAGATGTTTATGTGCTTAACCAGAACTATAATCACGCATTAACAAATGCTATTTTCTCATTTCAAAATCTTGTGGATGCAATCAAAATGTTTATGTAAGACAGTGTGTCTTCCTTTGGGTAGTCTTTTTGTATTTGAGTAGTGAGCTCTAGGCAGTGTGCCTAAATGCATGCACATTCCCCATTCATATTTATTTTATACTTTTAACATAGTATAATCTTGTTGACTAACCTCTTTTCCCCTAATATGGTTTCCACATAGAAAATCTTGGTGTTATGTTTGTTTTTTATGCGGTGATGGTTTATTCTTTCATGTTTATTTATTGGATTTTAGAATAATTTTAATAAGTTTAATTTCTGTGACAACTGATTCACCCCCCCTCTCAGTTGTCCACCATTGTGTTTCCAACACAACCCTCATCCCTATACCCTATATCCTCAACTTTATACCCAATATCCTAAAACCTAATCCCTATACCCTATACACTTAACCCACCTTCAACCTTGAACACTATCCCTCAACCCTAAACCCTACACCCTCAACCCTCATAGGGGGAGAGAGAAAGAAGGGGAGAGAGGGAGGAAGGGAGATAGATGAGAGATAGATAATAGAGAGGGAAGGAGAGAGAGAGAAAAATATGGGGAGGGAGAGAGAGAGAGAAAGAAAAGAGACATAAAGTGTATAGAGGGAAAGGGGTAGAGAGGGAGATATAGGTGAGATAGAGAGACAAATAGAGACATGGAGAGAGAGTGATGAAGGGGGAGATATGTAGAGAGAGGGAAAGGGGGGTGTAGATAAGTAGAGAAGGAAGGATAGGTAGAGAGTAGATAGGGAGGGAGAGAGGGAGATGAGAGAGAGGTGATATAGATAGAAATAGAGAGTGGTAGGGGGTGATAGAGGGATAAGTGAGATAGAGAGAAGTAGAGAGATATATAGATATAGAGGGAAGGAGGGAGGGTGGGAGAGAGAGAGGGGGGAGAAGAAGGGAGAGGTATAGAGCGATAGGTGAGATAAAGAGGAGTAGAGAGAGATAATGGTGAGATAGAGAGGAGAGAGTGAGAGAGAAAGAGGGGAGGAGGGATGGAGGGAGAGAGTGAGAGAGATATAGAGGGATGGAGAGAATAGATAAATAGGGAAAGAGGTAGGGAGGGAGACATAGGTGAGATAGAGAGATAATGAAAGACAAAGAGAGAGAATGATGGATGGAGAGGTAGATAGAGAGGGAGATGGGAGATAAAGATAAGTAGAGTGAAGGAGAGGTAGAGAGATATAGAGAAGACGAGAGGTAATGAGGGAGGGAGGGAGAGAGGTGAGATAGAGAGGTATATAGAACTCGTGTTAGGGAGTGATGGATGGAGAGGTATGCACAAAGGGATTAGGGAGACAGAGATTAGAGAGGGAAGGAAAGAGGGAGGGAGAGGTATGGAGGGAGAGAGTGGGAGGTGAGAGAGAGGTGAGATAGAGAGAATAGGGAGAGTGGTAGGGAGTGATGGAGAGAGGTAGGTAGCTAGAGGGATAGGGGAGATATAGAGAAGTAGATAGGGAAGGAGAGGGAGGGAGAGGTAGGTAGGGAGAGAGAGAGAGAGGTGAGATAGAGAAAAATAGAGAGAGTAATGGAGGGAGAAGTAGGTAGAGAGGGAGAGGGGAGATAAATATTAGTAGAGATAGAAGATGTAGAGAGAGGAGAGATAGAGAGAAGTAGAGAGGGAATGGGGGAGGGAAGGATAGAGATGAGAGAGAGAGGTAGCTCTTGAGCTCAAGGGAGAAAGAGTTAGATAAAGGGATGAAGATAGTCAGAGAGAGCTCTAGAGTGTAAGGTATGAACATTGAGTGAGATAGAGAGAGAAAAAAATGATACAACTTGTTGAATACTAAAATTTGAGGGAGGGAGGGAGGGAGGGAGAGAAAGAGAGAGCTAGAGAGAGAAGGATGGATAGGTAAAGAGGTAGTTCTTGAGCTCAAGGGAGAGAGAGTTGTAGAAATTATGGATGCACAATCACCCTATGAAGATGCAACCTTCAAAGGATATTTTCTAAGAAGAAATTCACCCACAAAGAAAGTGTTGCAACTTAGGCATGCAAATTGAAATTCTATTATGAGATGATAAGATAATGTACAAATTCTTTGCATAACTAGGAAAGAGTGAAATGTAGTATGCATTATGATGCTGACATGTGTCTTCATCTAACAACATGTGAACCCTAACTAACTACCTAGGGAATGATGAACTAATAAGATAAGTTCTAGATCATATTCTAGAAGAATCTTATATCCTAAATACATGTGAAGGGGGATGGCCCCATTATAACTAATTTCCTAGTAAATGCAACCTAGGAATTAATTAAATATTATACCTAAGTAAACGTATGCTAGTGTAATTAAATATTAATTATAGAAACACCCCCCATAGGTGCAACTTAGAGAGGAAATGATAATGCAATGATTATTAAATGATGGAATGATGGGTCCTGAATACATGATGGCCATTTTAGGTACCCATTTACGAAAGAAAAATAAATGCAACTAATCTCCCAAAACAGAGCAAAGGGGAAGCCCTAGTGGGAAGAAAACCCCTCTCCAAAAATGAGATGGAATGTAGAAAAGATCAAATGATGCAAGAGTGATGTTTGGAGGTCTCAACAACAATGCCCCCCAAGAACTACAACCATCACAAGATACAAAATATGAGAAATATTGGAGACTAGATATCTCCCCATAAAGAAGGGTGGTCCCCTCAAGAACATCCTCAAGACCTGTGGAGAAATGGTGAGCCAAATCAGCAAGACCTATCATGAACCCATCTGGATACCATAAATCTAAAGAGGAGAATACATCCTGCTCTGTTGAAAAAATTCTCAAATGAGAGGAAGGAGATGATGAAGGTGGTGCCATAAGAAGACTCAATCCAACCATCATATCCATGGTGAGAATGATGAGAATTACTTCCCACCCTAGAGTTTGGAGAATTATGAACTCGTTGATTAGCATTATCCCAAAATCAAGAGAATTTTTATACCTATGACTGATGATCAACCACACCATATGCAATGAGTTCATCAAACTAATTCAGAATGAGTAATGACTCGGATGTAAAATCAATGGTGTTGCCCTCTTGAGCAAGCTAATAAACAAAAAGGATATTATGATCCATTTTAGGAATATAAGTTGCATCATGAACATGCCCTCTATCCAAAGTGACATCACAAATACTAGCTACATGAACTATGTTAGCATTGGAAGTAAACATCCTATCAAACTTTGGTGCTCTCATTGTTTCTCAAATGATGTAATCATGAGAACTAGTGGCATGTCGAGAAGCTCTTGAATCAATGACCCAAACATCCTATCTATCAACAAGGGTAGTGATTAGTGCATGTCCTTGTCAGTTGTGGAAATACTTGTGTATACTTGTAGATGACTCCTCATGTGAAGAAGAGTGGTGTGATTTGGTGGAAGAAGAAGGAAGAGTGATATTATGATCTTGAAGAATTTTCCTCAATTCATGGATTTCCTTCTTGAAGCACACCTCCTCATGATGTCCTAGCCCATTGAAAAAGGTGAATTTGGGCCTCTCCTCCTTTGGCTTGTATTTTTTTTATGTAAGGCATCATTTTATCCTTTTGATTTCCATTTATGCTTTCCTTTTCCATTAGATGGAGTTGCTAATAAAGCTTGAGACTTTGTGGATGAGTCAACATTGTTGAGCTTGGTTTGCTCTCTTGTCAACCTTTCACAAAAAGTCTCAAAAGAGGGCATGACAAAACTACTCCCTAGTCCATCCATAGTACAATAAAAAGATGTAGAAAAATAGGAATATGAACCTTTCAATTTTGACAAGATCATGAAAATACATTCCTTATCAGTTTTGTCCTTTCCACATCCTAAAAGTTGTGTCAAATATTTGAATTTAACCAAATAATCTTCAACAGAGGGAAAAATTTCAACTAAAAGAGATGTGACTTGTTCTGACTCTAATTGAAGTGCTCTAACATCACTTATTGACCCAAATAGATCTTTCAACTTATCCCATACCTCTTTTGGAGTTGAACACCCCTCAATGTGGAAGAACAGTGAGTTGGAAACATGTAGGGCAATCAATCCTATAGCTTCTTCAAACTTGATTTTGTGTTGAAAATTCTCATATTCTTGGGTCAATTGAGGTTGTTGTTCATTCAAAGTTGACCACAAACCCTTTGACAAAAGGATTCATTGCATACTCACTTTCCACATGTGATAATTGTGGGGTGTTAGCATTTCAAAACCTTTGTTAGCCATTAGAGCAAGAAACCAAGTACAAGACAAAAATTCTAAAGGAAATAGGTGTGAAACCTCTGATATATCAATGTGCAACTAAATTGATGTCCCTCAATGCAAAAAACCTTTCTCCAATCTTCAAGATATCCAAGTAATGATGAAAATGCTAAAAATGGTAAAAAACCAATGCAAATCACCTCAAGCTGAAACTAAACAAAAGGAAAGGATTGATGAAAAAAGCACTATAATACCTTCCTAATGCCACTAGAATCACCAAATTTTGACAATCTGATTGGAAGATATGATCTTTTGAGTCCAAATTAGGGTTTTCACTTCAATTAAAGGTATTTTTTTTGTAGTACCAAAATTATAGAAAATGGAGGACACCACTAAAAAGTAAATTGAAATAAATTTCCAACGATATCTTGTTTGCTGGTTTTGGGGATTATGGTTAAAATATATGGCCCTTGAAATATCTTTACCCTATTAGGGCCTAACAAGCTAACTGGGTCCAAAATTTAAGCACTTGGGCTAAAAAATTTTAGCTCTTGGTTCTTGATATGACCACTAGGTGCTAGAAATTTAAAAAAAAAAAACCCCGCTCGATGTGAGAGGTGATGGAGCGACGGACTTGGGTGGAGCGGGGTTCTTGAGTGGCATCGCTCGAAGAGAGTGGAGTGGGTAGTCAACGATGGAACTGCTTGCTGGTGAACAAGGTTGAATTTGATGTGGAGAAGTTGTGATTGCCAATGACTGAGAGACGGTGGTTGAGACAGATCATCAATGATGTTCAATGATAGATGAAGGGAATGAACGGCCGACGATGGGGATGTTGAGGAATTTATCTGTCCAACAATAGTAGTCCAATATATGTATATGCTAATAGTGAAAATAAAATAAGCCCAAATATTTAAAAATAAAACCCCATGTATGTTGATTGGTAAATAAAATTGCAGTCGCTTCAATATAAATTTTTGCTAGAAACTATTGAAAAAGCCCGAATAT
>VDFB02256994.1:596399-628412 GCA_007258455.2 Sequoia sempervirens
GAAAGAGATAAAGAAAAAGCTTTTGGGTCAACATGGAAGAGACATAAATGTCTCGACGACTTGTGTCATCCCCAAAAGGAAAACATAAGACAAATGAAAAAGATAATTACAACATAGAGAAGAATGAAGATACATATAGAAGAATGCACAAAATAGAGAGGAACATCAAATGAAACATCATGGGGGATCACATTACACACATGCGATCACATAAAGAAAAATGAAAAAGAAAAATACTAGTAAGGCACAGATGAGTCAACCTAAAGTAGGTTGTCCACCTCCCAATCTCGGTTAGTATAAACGGAAGGCAGAAAACTAGCCAAAGGGAAAATGACAGATGCTTTACTAGGACAAGGCTATCAAATTCTTGCCCCCACATTGTGCAAGACAAGAATGAGTCGGGGTAGGTGAGGAAAAATGAGCTCCTTGCATTAGAGAAAATGATTTGCAATAAGTGTAAAACATGTAATAGTGAGCATGTTTTAAGATTCTACAACTATTACATGACAAGGAGAAAAAGGGTATGTTATGCAATCACTTGATGGCAATCATTGCCATCGAAGTGAAAGTTACTCAATACTAATTTGAATGCACAACACTCATTGGTACTATGTCCAAGAGTTTTTTGGTATCAACATTGTTGAACATTTGCATCTTTAGGATATAGTATTGGCTTTTATTTCATTGGTGGTAATGTTATAAGTTCTTTGTTTATAAGCAATTGTAGTTTCCTTTTAATTTTAGGTGGTGGACAAGGGAACTTTAGTTTTTGTAGCTTGTAGGGCCTCTTTCACTTGCTAGATTCACCAACTTCTCTAGATGGGATTAGGGCAGAGGCCCTGAGCTGATCTTGTCTTTGTTATCCGTATCCTTAGGAGGTATGGGTTTCTCTTTAGGAAGGAGGACATCTATATCAGGAGGAGAATCTAAGACAACTGTACCATCACTATGAAGCCTTAGGTATTCTTTAGGAGCACTTATGTTGAGATGGGGATCTTGATATCCTATCCCTTTGGTTTCTTTAGTTGGTATTTTCTCTAGGAGTTGATGAATTTTATGTTCACTTGTTGTATCAGATCCTTCTTTGTGTAAGATTGTGAATCCTTTGCCATATGTCTCTTCAAGGTTGATTGATGTGTTTATTACTTTGTTGGGATAGCATGGTTGAGTGTTTGCTTGTTTAAAGGAGCTAGGTTCACCTATGGTAGGGAACTTAGGTTCAACTTGTGACTTAGTTTCAGGATGTAAAAGATTAAACATTTCAAGTTGTGTTGGTTGTTTCATTGAAGGATAAAAGGATGCATTGGAATCAAGGTTGTTAAGGCAAGAATTTATGAATTCATTCATGTTGGAATCATCTTCTACAATGATGTCAACATCATGAGGAGGGAATGCATTAGGAGTTGTGTGAGCATGAGTGAGTTCAATTCCATTAGGGTCATTGCCAAAACAAAATTTGAAACATCAACCAAAGAGAACAAGGACTTCCACACATTGCCTAAATAGTTCTCCATTTTCAAAATTTCAGACCTAAACGTGGAAATTTACTAATTACATAATGGATTAAGTTGCAAAGGAAATGTTTTGATGCAATTTTGAACTTTTAACAATGCACTAAAATGAAGCAATTTAAGCTAAATGCAATGAAATTGATGAAACAATAAATTAGGAAACTGAAACAACAATATAATAGCAGCAAACAGAAGCTAAAAACTAAGATTTTAATGTCCTAAAAATGCAGATCTATAACTAACAGGGACTCATTTTCCAGTAAGGGTGAATGGGTCCTGGTTAGGTGTTTCTGAAATTTTTCTATGGATTTCAAAGTGAATTTTGATGCTTTTTCAGTTGCCAAAAGGTTTAGATCAGACCTAATTAGGGACCTATTCACTAGTAAAGGTGAATGGGTCTTGGTTAGGTATTTTAAAACTATTTTTTAATGATTTGCAAGTTCTTAGTTATATCTTTCAGTTCCACGTTTGATACAGTGAAATGCAAATTCATTTTTTCTAGAAATTCAATGCAAAAATGCAATGAAAAGATGAAATGCAAGGCCTAGGTTGAAATGTAATTGTGTTTTGATTTTCAAATGAAATTGAATGAGATCTAAATGAGATGCAAAATGAGTGATTTGTTTTTGTAATTTTCAAATTTAATTGCAAAACAATGCAAAATCTAAACCCTAATATATGATATGCAACATTTCAATGCAAAAGAAGTAACCCTAAATGATATCTTAATAAAATGAAAGTATAAATGCAATGAATGCAAAATTTTAACTTAAGATGAAATGAAAGACTCCAAAAATCAAAAAATTGCAATGCTGCATATGTCGGGTTCATTAATAAATGTAAAGGGGAAAAATAGGGTAGACCCAAATGCATGAACAAGAAGATCTACCACTTCTTTTTATAGGGCCCTTACTCTTAAAATTACATAAAATAAGATGCTAATAACAACCAGAAATGCAACCTAATTGTTATAGCATATATGGGGGATGTTTTTAGAGAATAAAAAGTTGTGAACCTAGCCATAAATTTGTTTTTTTTGAGCTATGGAGGACTCATTCGCCTTTAGTGGTGAATGGGTCCTTTTAGGGTTTTAGAAAACTAATTTCAAGATCTTGTTCCTTGATGTTTGCACTCTTGAATTCTCTATTATCAAGTTCTAGAAGCCTGTATGCAATTTTGTAGAGCTCTTTCCATGATTTTTCACTTTGAATGGCAACTTTAGCAACTTTGCAACTTTGACAATTTTGCTCCAAATCTTGCTCAACTTGATCCTCAACCTGTAAATTTGAAAGCACACACTCAAGGGTAGAAAAATTGTTGATTTTTTAGTGAATGGGGGTTTTCCTTAGTCAAACCCCTTGTTGGCAACTAAACGAAATGATGAAATGAAGAAATTGAAGCATGAAACATGAAATATGTAAATGATATCACCGTGGATGATGTATTGTAAAAAAAATCTGAAAACTATCATGTAGTGACCATGAAGAACGTAGATCTAAGATCCTTGGAAATGATGTGAACAATAGTTGCAAGTAGATCTTTAATGCTACATCCACCTCTTAGCTCAACAACATGAATGCATGCACTAAACCCTTGAAATGATGATATGATCTTTGAATTTCTGCAATAAACACTTGAAATCTGCCTTGAAATGCTCTAATGCTTGATCACTTGAATTCTTGGATGCTTCATAAACTTTCTAGATAAACAATGTGAATTAACCCCTTATTTATACTAAATTAGGAGATTAACTCTGAAATTCAAAGAACTAAGGCCGACACCAAATCTAGAAAGAAACATAATAAAATTCCCACTAGAATGAAATTCAAAAAGGGGGGTCTCATTAAGTGGGGACCCATTTTCCATCTTGGGTGAATGGGTCTTGGCTAAGTTTCAAGGACCAAGCTTCGAGGGACTGGAAGAAAGCTAAAAACCCTTTCCAGGTCAACTGAGAAAGGGTGGTCTTGTTAAGGGAGGACCCATTCGCCATCAAGGGCGAATGGGTCATGGCTCAACTTACCAGGACCAAACTTTTCCCAATGAAATAATTTGTTAATTAAATTATGATTGTCGAGATAGATCTTCGAGAGGTGTCAAAATTAAGGCCTAAATTTGAATAAAAAAGGGATTAATAACTCCAAATAACCACAATTAATTAAGACCACCTAGATAAGTGTGAAAGTTCTTTAAAACACTTTACAACACTTAAACAAGGTACACATTATGTACATTTTTATTGAAAAGGGGCCCATAAGGCTTAATTAAGCAAATAAATCCTAGAAAAGTGTGAAAGTGTGTTACAACACTTTACAACACCTTTACAAAGGATCAATTAAGGCATGTATTAGTTAAATAAAGGTCCTAGAACACTGTGAATGTGTACAACACATTACAACAACACTCCAAGACATCATTAGCTCAACTTTAATGTCAATTATCAAACCAAGCAAGGAAAAAGCTTACTTTTTCCATTACTACATAGAGAGAGAGAGAGAGAGAGAGAGAGAGAGAGAGAGAGAGAGAGAGAGAGATGATTCAACTTGTTGATTACTAAAATTTGACCACTTGAATACCAAAATTTAACATGCTAATTATTGAAATTTGACTAAGTTCAAAAAATTATAAGATCTTCTAAAAAATAGAATTTACAATATAACTCTTAGAGATCTAAAACCACTCTCAAACATCCTGAAACTATATACATGAAATAAAACTTAAACTATAAGAAATTAAATGTCCAAATGTAAATGTCAACTTCAATGTTTATTTCATGTATATAGTTTTCATAAAAGACAAAGACAAGAAAGAGAAAAAAAAGAGAGAAAAAATAAAGAAAAAAAAATCAATGCAAGAAAAAATGTGAGCACATTATAACATGTTTGTGTTTTGTGAATGCATTCAAATAACACGAGCATGTTATAATGTGTTCACGTTTTGTAAATGCATTCAAATAATGTGTGCACATTATAATGTGCTTGTGTTTTGTGAATGCATTCAAATAACGTGAGCATGTTATAATGTGCTCGCATTGTGTGAATGCATTCAAATAACGTGAGCACATTATAACGTGCTTGATTTTTGTGAATGCATTCAAATAACACAAGCACATTCTAACATCCTCAAATTTTGTGAATGCATTCAAATAACACGAGTGTGTTATAATGTTCTTGAGTTTTGTGAATGCATTCAAATAATGCAAGCACATTATAACACTCTCACATTTTTGCAAAGCAACTCACTAGCAACCATGTATTGCAGCAACCAAGTTACCACACTTTTTCTCATACATACAACACAAGAAGCAATAGACAACCAAGAAAAACACAAGCCAATCCTACTTCAATACCCCTTCCACAACCCATTTTACCTAGTGCACCACATTTACCACCAAGTAGTGGGAGAGAATATGATCTTGTGGAACAACTTCATAACATTGCAACCAAGATCGTGTGGGACTTGATTCAAATATCACCCATTTTTCATGGAATGCTTCAAAATTCCTTATAAAAATTTGTTGTTCCTCTTAGTGCACAACTAAATGATGTAGTGTCCCTAATTCAAGGAATGAATTCTATCAATTTTGATATTATTTTACATCAAAACGAATTACCTCCATTGGAGACATAAGAAAAATGATGTTTTGATGATATTAGTTATTATCAACAAAGTTGGGATTAGGCACACTCTTGTGGATAATGTTTTAGGATTAAATGTTTGCAGTGTGAACCTTTTGGATAGAATTGGCACAAACAAGACTAAGATTCAATTAGATTCCTTGTCTATTTGTGGTTTTGATAATGTGGGAAAAGAACCACTAGGTGTAATAACACTACCTATAAAGTAGGTAAACTTACGTTACAAACTCTTTTCTAAGTTATGCCTCAAGAACTTTGATATAATATTCTCCTAAGTAGTCCATGTATTCATGAAATGAAGGGAGTTCCCTCAACACTTCATTGTATAATAAAGTACATTTACAACAACAAGGTCTATACGATAAGAGCTGACCCAAATTCAAAAGTGGTACCCTTGCAATATGAAGATAAAGAGTCCTTTGAGAGCATTAATACCAAATTCAAAAGTGGTACCCTTGCAATATGAAGATAAAGATAATACATTATTGTTGGAAGATGATTGGGGTTCCTTAGATTTCACACCAACCTTCATGGGAGAATATAGAGACACACAAACAACATCGAAAAAAGAAAAAGAAGCAGAAGTGATCTCAACACAATGTACAATGACAACAATTAAACCCACAACTTAAAGTAAAGATGAGGAGACAAGTTATACATCCACTTATGGTGAAAACAACTATGAGAAACCACCAAATTCAAAATAAATGGAAGCCATTTATGGAAAAGAGTATCAACTTCTGAAACAATCTGGATATAATGGAAAAGGATGTGGTGTGAAAGAACAAGGAATTTGATTTCCTATAGAGCCTAACATACAAGGTACAAAAGGAGGTCTTGGTTATTGTCTTTCTAAGATAACAAAATAATGAAAAAGACTTGAACACTCAATTTCAGTGTTATCACAAAATATTCTCGCAAGATAAATCTAAAATTGGAACATCCTGAATTGATAGACACTACAAGAATTGACATGCCATTAAACAAATTTCAAAATGATGAATCTTGAGCAGAATTTTTGGAAGCTTATTACACTTTGCCATGTTACCACCATAATCAAAGATCCATATATTATTTAAATCATAAGGGATACTTTGGTGAAGGTACAAATCAGGAACAAGAAGAATCTCAACAAATCCCTGATATTCCAACTCAAAGTGGATTATTTGTAGCATATACCATTAATATACCAATGGAACTATCTAATGAATAAAAAGTGATTCAAATCAGAAAATTCCTTGATGAGGATGATCAACAGGACCACCCAACTTTATTACATGAGTTTCTAGAATTCTTTGCTTGGAATTATTCAGATATGTCGGGTATTGACCCTAATATTGTCACACATAACATTGTTCTTGAGGAAGATGCTAAACCAGTAAGACAAAGATACTAAAGATGAATCCAAAGATAGAATTGTTAGTTAAGGTGGAGATTGAAAATTTGTTACAAGCTGGATTCATTCATCCCATTGATTACTCTCCTTGGATTTCTAACATTGTGATAGTAGCAAAACCTGATAACCGAATTAGGATGTGTATGGATTTTTGTGACCTTAATAAAGAATCTTTAAAAGATGATTTTCCTCTTCCTAATATTGATATGATAGTGGATTCAACTATTGGAAAAACTTTGTTATCATTCATGGACAATTTTTTTGGATATAATCGAATTTTCATCAACTCGTAAGATCAATATAAGACAACCTTCACTACACCTCGGGGAACATTTTTTTGGATTGTTGTGCTTTTTGGATTGAAAAATGTTGGGGCCACATATCAAAGAGCTATGGAACTGATATTCCATGATTTCATACATAATATTTTGGAGGACTATGTGGATGATATTTTGGCTAAGTCTATAACTTGACAAGACCATGTAAAAATCCTTTGAAAAATATTTGAGAGAATTCACAAGTATAACATGAGGCTAAATCCAAAGAAGTGTGTCTTTGGTGTGGATAATGGAAGATTGTTGGGTTTTATAGTAGACATTAAGGTGGAAACAAATGAAATTCATGCTATCATAAACATGCCACCTCTTAAAAACATCTCTCAATTCTATAGCTTATAAGGCAAGATTTAGGCTATCTGTCATTTTATGGCATCATTGACAGATCAAACCCTCCCCTTTACCCAACTTCTTAAGAAAGAATAAAAATTAAAATGGAAGGAGGATTGTAAGAAATATTTTGAAAATTTGAAACAATACTTAGCTAATCATCTTATTTTGCAACATTCTATTCAAGGAAAACCTTTCATCCTTTACTTATCAGCATCAACTCATGCTCTAGCTGCATTATTGGCCCAACAAGATGAGAATGGAAAGAACATCCTATCTACTAAATTAGTCGAACATTGATTGATTATGAAACACAATATAACACCATAGAAAAATAATGTTTGGATTTAGTATTTTCAACTAACAAGTTGAGACATTATTTGTTAAATGTGGAGGTACATGTGGTGAAAAAATTTGATCCTCTAAAATATCTCTTTGCTAAGAAAAAATCATTAGGATGCTTACCTAAATGGGTCATGTTGTTAATTGAATTTGACCTTAAATTTGTCTCCCAAAAATAATCAAGGTCAAGCATTGACCGACCATTTAGTTGTCACTCCTTCACCATTAGCATTACACAACCATGAATCATTCCTAGATGAGAATGTGTTGCAAGTAGATGATAACAAGACATGGGAGTTATATTTTGATGGTTCTAAGTGTCAAACTAACTTTAGAGCATGGATCATATTGATACCACCTTTGAAAAATCCAATTCCATTTTCCTATCATCTAAACTTCTTGTGTACAAACACTACTATATAGTATGAGGCCTTGATTACAAGGATACATGTGGCCTTGTCTCTAGATTTCAAACACATTCGTATACTTGATGATTCTCAATTCATTATTAAACAAATACGTGGGTCTTATCAAGCAAAGGATGCTAAGTTATCACAATATAAAGACCTCATAATGACATTGTTAGATTTTTTTGAATCATACACTATTGAAAATGTTCCTCAAAAAGATAATCGACATACAGATGCAATGGCAAGAGCTACTTCCCTTGTGTCTCTCAAAGATTCTTCTATGGACCTCACATTCACCATTCACACTCTCACAAAATCATCAATAGATGAAATGGTGAAGGAAACATTAGTTGCTAATATTCAAGCCTCTAGTGAATGGTATATGTTGATCTTTAATTATCTAAACAAGGGTATCTTTCCTAAACCAACTACTAGGAACACTAGAGCTCGTGTTAGGAAAATCACAACTCAATATATAATCCTAGCAAGTGTGTTATATAAATGGTCATTTGATGGTATTCTTCTTTGATGTCTCATGCAGTTTGAAATACCTATAGCCCTTGAAGAAGCTCATGCGAGTGCTTGCAGGGGGCATGTAGGAGGAAGGTCATTAGTTCAAAAAGTTACTCTGCATAGGATACTATTGGCATCATATAGAACAAGATTGTTTCAATCATGTTAAGAAGTGTCATAAATATCAAGCACACAATAATTTGATTCATGCTCCTACCTCTAAACTTCATGCCCAAATTCCTATTTGACCATCTTCAGTGTGGGGTTTAGACCTTATTAGAAAAATATCTCCTCATTCTTTTGGATATACATTTATAATTATTGCTATATATTACTTCACGAAATGGGTAGAAGCAATTCCTCTTCATTCCACAACTGTTGAAGTAATCTGTCATTTTATTTTGGACATCATTGCTCGATTTGGTCATCATTCTACTTTTGTCTCGGATAATGGGACACCATTTGAGATAACGATGTGAATAATTTTTTGGAAACATTTCACATCCAACATCGCTTCTCTACACCTTATTACCCACAATCTAACGGTCAAGCAGAAGCAACAAACAAAACACTTGAGCAAATCTTACACAAAATAGTTAATAAACATAACAAGGATTGGCACACCCAGTTGACTTATGCATTGTGAGCTTATTGTACAAGTATTCATACAACTACCAAAAAAATCCCATATAATCTTGTCTAAGGTGCGGATGTGATAATGCCCTTAGAGTTAAAAATTCCTTCCTTGAGAATTTCTCTTAGGGGCCTCATTGATGATAACACTTATAGAGAAAATTGTTTACAATAGCTTGAGATGCTTGATGAACAGTGTATAAATGCTCTTGAATATCTCCAAGCTCATTTAAAAAGACTGAAACACAAACATAATGATAATGTCATTCCTCACTCTTTTGATAAGGGAGATTTGGTGTTGTATGAAAATCAATGAAATGTAAATGCCGCACCAGATGAAAAAACAATATTAAGCTTGAATTGGAAGGACCTTATGTCATTGATGAAAACTATGGGTTTCGAGTGTATAAACTTAGAGAAATGGATGGTACACCTTTAAAACAACCTATCAACATTGCACATCTACACATATATTATACTTAGTAAATCTTGTGAATAGTATGTAATTAAAGCATGTTGCTAGATTAAGTAGATAGTTTTCTATTTTATCCCACATTGCTTCATTCTTGACAAATGTTTTGTGTGTCTTGAATTATTTATTATAATTGTTCATTAGTTTGAATCATTACTTTTTTTACATGCTATTCAATCATATGTGTATTGTGTTAAATTAGATCATTACATGCATTTAATTTTCAAATTAGATAATAATAGCATCTACTTTAGCATTCTCACACTTAATAAAATATGTAGTATCTAAGTAAGCAAAAGTGTTTAATTAGATCACATAACAATAAGATCATGGAGACATTTATTAAATCATCTTACAAAGATTGTTTAATAGATCGCATTGACATCTAATCCAAGCAAGAATTCATAGACATAAAAAAAAACTCATATATATAAGATATATACATGGTCAACCACCATAGTGTAGTTTGGTATAACATAATACATCTATGAAGGCTTATGGCTACCAGAATCCTCAGGGCCTAGTGGTGGTGGGGGTTCTCATCGGGAGACAATAGATCACAAATGGATCATAGACCTCATTTGTAGGCCCTATATCTAGCCTATAACTATCCCCTCTCGAACGAGAGCTATGACATGCTTTTGGTCTATCTGATCTTTGTCTATCTGCACCCTAGCGAGCTCCACCTACACTCTATTGAGTTCTAGTTGTAAGTGATTTGGTCTCTCGCTCTCATATGGAACTCAGATGGCTCGAAGCTCCTTGTATGCAGTTATGGGCTTCTCGTGTGTATTCCTAGGCTGGAACCTCCTCAATCTCAACTCTAGATAATTCAATAGTCCACATAGCATCATCATAAGTTTTCCTCCACAGTGACAAGTGTTCCAATAGGTCAGCATGGCACCCCACACTAGGTGGTGGCCTATGCTTCGCTCATGTCACCTAGTGTGGGGGCATTGGTGGAACCATGTCTATGGTGATTTGACTGAAGAAGTCAAGCCACTCTCATGTACCAACTACAACAAAGAAAACATAACATAATTTAGGACATAATATAATAAGGCATAGCTAAAATGTATAAGAAGAAAACATATCATCACCTAGATCACTAGCTCACCAATTCAGATCTTGGTAGGACACGATGGGTGCCCTATCAAGGCTCCTTTGATGGGTAGGGGGTATGGTGGGAGCTATGTGGTTAATCTCTCCATTCTTGTGAGACTGGATCCTTGCTAAATTCAATGCATGTGCTTGAGTGACATGAAGATGAGAGGTTGGTCTCTCCTCAAGGGCATCCACGACCTCTACTAGCTCCTCAGGCTCCTCTCTCACTAGTTTTTTCTCCTCATTTGTATCCTCATCCATATCCTCATTCTCCTCATCAATTGTATCTCCATGCATGCTTATATCCTCTTTAGCTGGCATAGGTACAACATCGCCTATAGGATGATCGTTAGGGAAGACACGTCGAGGTCATGTTGTAATCCACTACATCTCATAGGCTATAGTGGTTCCTACATCATCCAAATCGGATGTTGGTGGCACATCTTGATCCTCATGTCTAAATCACTAAGAACAACACTTATGAGTGTATGATGACAGATGTTTCCTAGCCTCACACCACTATGAGAAGATCTCAAGAATGTAGGTTGCGGGTTAGGTGCTATCTGTATCTGACCGAATTGGCACATAGCACAATCATAATAGAATGGCCTGACAATATAGTCATGAAGTCCAACAAGTAACCTATCCTGCTGCACCCTAGCTAACTATCGTGTAAGACTTGGCCATTATGGTAGAGTACTGTATAGTCTCCATACTATGTCATGCTCCTCTAGATAATCAAACCTGACTCTCTAGTGTAACATATCTCTACACTACCAATCCCGCCTCAATGTACAATAGAAAGCTCGTGGATAATTTAGCATTGTCATAGTGGGAAATTTAGTTGATCTCATACATGTGATATGCTCGAAGGCCCACACCTGAAGGAGTGTAAAATGTATGATGCTATGAAGCTCCTGATGCATAAGATGACCAAGATCATAGTAAAGGTGAGCAAGAATGATCTATCCCCATGCATAGACTTTTCTATACTTGTCCATCTCACATATGGTATGAACTAGGCCCCCATCAAGGTGTGTGCCTTGTCCATCTGGTACAAGAGCCAAATCAACAATCATGCACAAAATATGACAAATCAAAGAAACATCTACATATATAAGCCACTCAATCTTAATGCAAGCTCTGGAGTCGATGGGTGTAATGTGACAATCGATATAATACTCAATATCATCTCTCATCTATCACCATGTGCAGTACTCATCAAAATAGATAGTCTCACCTTGAATAGGTATCTTGAATATGCAGTGTATGTCCTCTAATGTCATTGTCATCTCCCCTGTTGAGAGATGAAATGGAGAAGTGTCAACATTCCACCGCTCAACCAAAGCCATGATCATAGCATAATGGTACCTCATGGGTGGCATGAGCTAAATCCAATAAAGTCTAGTGGTGTGTAAGGTCTCCTCCTCCTCTACAATAAGCCAAGTAATCTGCTCGCAAAGAAGTGAGAATAGTTGTCCTCCTAGGCATTGCCAAGCATAGGGTGGAACCTAGAGGAAACGAAGGAAATTATCAGTAACATGGTCAAAATTGTCAATCAAACAATCAAATTCCAAAAGAACTACCTTTACACACAATCACCATTCTGGGATAGGGGGTCCAGGACAAGGTCAACCAAAGAGGACACAGATGCCAATTTTTTTGAAAAATGCTAAAAACAATGCAGAATACAAAGTGAAATGACAAGGAGTAGGTACAAGGTACTCACCTCTGGCATGACGGTGTTGCTCACAACCTTTGCTCACAGGTGCTAAAGTCATGGGGGTCAGTATGGTCGTCGGCTTGAAATCTTCACTCCTCTACACCTAGGTATCTCTCTCAAAATCTCCAAATAGCAAATGTGAAAATGATAGTCAAAAACATGATTTTTCACTAACATATAGTACAATTTTCTAGTAGTACATTTCACTAAAATCACCATAATGGGGGCTAAAGAACTCCAATTTTGATGATGTTTGTTGCATTTGATTCATAGTTCCATCCTCGATCTTATCCCATGTTTATTGATAAATGGTGTTGTGGTCCCATAACCCTATCATAAGAATTTTCATCAATAAACCTAGCAATTTGATGTAGTTAGATTGCTACCCTAATTCCATCATAAAGCAAGCATAACTAGGGGGCATACATCTACCCTCAAATTTGGTTCTCCATAGAAGTTGACATGATTACTTGAAAGTATAAGATTATTTTGAACAACTAACAAATCAGTTTTGCAAGATACAGTTCCTAACATTGTGGTTTTGCAGATGACTACACTAGGGGCTTCATTCTCTCATTACAAATTATAGACATTTAAAATCATCCTGATCAGTATTGCACATTTGAATTCAATTATTAACATCATTTTCATCCTAATTTGACCCTGTTCGACTATTTAATTAAATAATCACAATTTGTTTAATTAAATTCATTATTTTCTCCTATTAATCAAATAATCAACAATATTAGGCTAATTCACCCTTTTCAAACTAATTTTCACCCTGTTTAATTAAATAATGCAAATTATCTAATTAAATTCCCTAAGTCCTCTCATTTGATTAAATAAAATGAATTATTTAATAAGTGCCATTAATTCCCCTTTTTAATTAAATGAGCTAATTATTTAATTAAATCTTTAAATTCCCCCACCTTGCACAATTAAATAATATTCTAATTATTTAATTAACTGATTTCTTTCATCCTTCCAATTTCTCCCACTTGCAACAGAATATTCCTCCATTTCAAATTCAAACAATTTCCCTCTCAAATGGAAATATCATGCACATTCCTCCTAAATTTTAGGATTTGTGTTTGCTCAAATCAACTTGAACCATTGATTAAATTGATTGATCCATGTCAACTTTCAATCTCCTCCATGGATTGAATTCTTCATCCATGCCAATTCTCTTATCAATTTACATGTATCCATTGATTAAGTAAATCAATCTTGGCCATTGATTCATTCAATCTTCCTATAAATAGTCTCCACTTCTTGAGCAATTCATCCACATTCATTGAGAGCATATACATTATAGTGAATTTTTGAGCAATCTTTATGAGCAATTTCATCATTTAGCATTCATTTTTAGCTAATCTTACATCCATTCTTATCAATTTTCATCAATTGCATCCATCTTCAAGCTTGTTTCAACCAAGGGATTGGGAAAGGGTTGACATTCCACATCAATTCAACACCAATCCCCCAATGGGATGAGGTTTGGTTTATTAGATTAGGTTTCCTTTAAGCATTTTGATGTTTTAATGGCTTCGTAGTTTAGTATTTTCAAGAATTTCATTGGGAGCATGATTTAATTGGTTAAATGCTTGTTTTACTTGTAATTCAATCATGTTTAGCTTAGTTCATGATCATGTTCACACAAATGAGTCATAATATCCATATGAGTATCTTTTTATGAAGCATGATTTACTTTTAGTACTTTAGCTTGCATATGCACGTAGTATCATATGGTTGCTAAAGTGAGGGATAAATGTAGCATAAAAAATTGTATACGCTTACAATTTCACACTTAATTTCGACCTATTTTAGTGACCCATACATTTATGCATTTTTAACCCTTCCTAAATAGCCCCTAATTCCCTTGATTATGCATTATGAGGCCTATTTTTATCGTTTCTCAACATTGAAATAAACATTGAACAAATGCAACCTATCATTAAATTTCCCTCAGTCAAGTGTCCTGGAAACTTGGGCTAGGATGCATTCGCCCATGGGCGAATGGGTCCCCCTCTTTTGTCGAGACCCAAATTTTAAAGGATTGTTGGCGATATTTTAATATTCAAATTTCAAATTGTACATGTCAACTATCAGGATCTAATTGTCAGGAAATTAGAGAAATGGCCTATAAATACCTAATCTTTTCATCAATTCAAAAACTAGAACACAAGAGAGAACATTGAAGAAAGCAAAATTCAAAGTCTTAGAGCAACATTATTTGAGATTGTAGGTCTTCAAGTCCATTTTCAGATTTGATCAAGCTTTGTCACATGAATGAAGGTTGATGCATATATAAGAACATGATGGATTCTAGGATTGGGAAATGCATTTGGCCACTTCCCTCTACCTAATGACTTGTTTCCTATTGTTCTTCTCTTCAAGCTTCACTCCATTTGCGGCCTAAGGCAAGGTATCTTTGTATTTTATGATTTACTTAGGGTGTTTTAACTTCTCCCTAATTGAATCTTATCATGTCATATAGGAATCATACCTAACAAACTTGAGTAGGGTTTCTTTGCATTTAGCTCATAACAACATTAGATGCACATAAGGTTAGGCCTCAAACACATTGTCTTTTATCAGATCTTTGGCTATTTGTTTAGGTTTAATTACCAAATAGGGATTTGACTAAGGCAAACCCCCATATAGCCACCCAAACAATTTATTTTGCAAATTTATCACAAATCTGGATCTGAAGATGAATATTTACATGTACAAGAATGAAGAGCAGACAAAGGGCTACAAGATCAAACTTTGAAGTTTCGAAAAAGCATACAAGGACTCAACGGCCATAGGGCGACCTAGTCCTTGTAGGCCTATCAGAGCCAATTTTCCTGGCAGGTACACAGTCATCTACACCTTCTAGATTTGTCAGAACTTGTTTTTTTATGTTTATTAGTTGTTGGATAATTACACTTATTGCATTAGGTCATATAGTTTAATTAGGGAAATCAATCATAATCAATCAAATCAATTCCAAATCATTTATATCCCCCTAAAGGATGCGGATCTAGGTTTGATTGGTTCACCATTGAGGTTGATAGCCAATCATTTCACCTAGTTGATTTGCATCCTAATGAAACATACTCCACACCCCTTTTTGATGCATTCAATTTAGGGTGCATATAATTTTTATGTTTCACCATTTACAAGATAGGCACTACTCATTGCACACATATTTCTATGTTTTTCAAGTTCCCATGGAGCGCACATGTTAAGGATAAACACAAACAAATATATCATTTTTGGGTTTATTACTTTACATGGACCCCAATATCCTTTTCATATTGAAGTGCTTACTTTCATGCATATTTTTGAGTGTTCATTTACTTAAAGAGACATGTTCATGCACCTCAAAGTTAGGGGAAATGTAATGATAATATTAACAATATCCAATGTCAATTCCCATTAGTTTTAGGTTTATTTTGAGAAAATGTTTTTGATATTGTTACGTAATGACATGTAACACACTTTTGCACTAAGTTTGGCTCCTTTCTCAATCACTATCTTTCCTCATTCATTCTCACTTACACACATTCCTATTCATAGGCCCTAATCCTTGTATTATCCACATTTATTCTCATGTATTTCCATCATTTAGTGGCCCAAATTTCCATACATTAATCCTCAATCCCCAAATTTTGCATACCTTAATCACAATCTTGCACAAGATGGATTTAACCTAAAAATCAAATATTTAAAATTCAAATGACCAATCCCCACCCTTTCCACATAGTTATAGGGAGCTAGCTTAGTACACACTTGTGCTACAATTTGTTATGTCTTTGCATTTAAAAGATCATTTGAACATACCTAATAGACATACAATTCATATCAAATCATCCTTGATTACTATTCATGTTTGCAATTCATGTTTGCAAGGAACACTTTTAAGAACATTTGAAATTGGAATTCTAAAAGGAACAATATCAACATCTAGATCATTTGTATGCTTTCCATTATTTGTCTAATCTATATCACAATCATAAAGCCAATCTAATCAAGAGGGTCCACCTAAGATAACTTAGCCCTCACAATCCAATAATCTCTCGAAGGTATTTTTAGAGACTACTAATTCATAAAGTTAGAAGGGCTAGAAATTTTGTGAATCAAATATCAAAAGTTTGCAATATACTAAAACAAGGTCTCAAATCTAAGTTTAGGTCCATGTAGTGTGGGATTGATGAAAAGCCACTAAATTGACCCATAGAGAAACACAATTATTCATGTTTAGATTAAGTTCTACTCTACATCAAGTCTTATTTCCAACATGGTTCCAAGAGCTGAGTACACCTATCCCCATGTATCATATACATTTAATTTTCTAATTTACATGCTTTTATCATTCCTTGCCATTATTGATTTAATTTAGGTTAATTTGAATTTGTGTTTGATGCCTTTAATTAACCTAGATTAACATTAGGAAATTGTTATTTTCCCTTTACAAATATTAAAAATTGTGACAAAAGAAAAGTTCTATAACATGTGAAATTACAATAAAAGTGAAGGTTAATGATCTGCCTTCTGTAATTGTGAGTACAGCTTTTAAAGTTTTATACAACAATCATATAAATTTGATAATTTCTGAAAGATGAAAGTTTGGAAATCATCAACATAGATCCTGCAAATTGCAGGATAATTTTGATATGCCAAACAAATATTTATGAGCTAGTCAGAAATCATTGCCAAACAAGAATGGAAGATATGTGATCCAGCCATGACAAAAGTATAGAAATGACTGAAGATGTGACCACCAATTTGGAAGAAACAACGGTGGAGCACAGGCAATCCCCTACTTTCTTCGCATAAGAATGAATTCGTGAATAGATGGAAATTTACAAGAAAATGGATCCTACGAGAGAAAAAATCAATGAAAAATACAAGACAAAAGCCCAATCAGCTGCAGTAGAGATAAATAGAAATTTACAAGAAGGATCTTGCAAGAGAAAAAGGCAGTGAAGAATGTGAGAAAGAGATCGTTTGAATGCAGTGGAGATGTGGCTTGAATGTAACAGATTGACTAAAATGATTACTTCTGGACAACAAAATAGAGAAATAAAGGATGATTATCTACAGAAGACACGATGAATGCATAGTCAATCGAAGTTGCAGTCAATAAACAAAATAAGCAGTGAATTGTTAATCTGCTCAACTTTGAAAACCTAAAGAATTACCGAGACACATAATTCCAAAGAAGATACCATCAATTGCTTGCAAGATGCAACCAAATACAGAGATCAAAACACAGAGTGCTGGATAAAGATCTCTTCAAAGTTCAAAGCATTTCTAGAAGTTGCAGATTTTTTATATTTTCTATGTAACATTCTTTAAGCTGTTGCCAGATGTTTGTGGTTATTGGAAGTAGTACGCCCATAAGCCTGTGCAGATGCAGAGACTTTGTTGGAAAGACTACATGTTCTATGATGAATATGACCGCTCACAACTCCAATGCCTGGCAGATATAGCAAACTAGTGGTAATAGGACAAAATGAGAAGCAGACAAAAAGCAATGTGAATGTCAAAAGATACTGAAATCATCTTCAGCCTGACATAGTCATTGGACATGGTGGATGAAGATTAGAAAACACTAATGTTGGCCAAGAATATCGTTGTGGAATAGCTGCAAGGTGCAAGATAAGATCAGTAACAGTTTGGCAATGCAATCAGATTCATCTAGGCATATGGGAAAATGAATGTGGCATAGATGAAAAACTTGTAGACAGACAAAAAACGGTGATGATTAAAATAATTAATACGGAAATGGAATACTCAACTCCATTACAATGTCTACACCCAAAAATAGTATTAAACATTTTGGAGCTAAAAGGACTAAAACTTCACAGTACAGACTTCCTTCTGGCTGTAAAATTTCTTTAATATCTCAAGAATGTGCTACAAATTTCCAGGCCTCTCACTTCCAGTAGCCACAAAATTTTTCCTCCTTATTCTAGCTTTTGCCATTTCTAAGTGAATGGCATTTCACAGGACCACCTGCAGAATAAAACAAGTAGCCCCCTCCATGGAATCCTATCCTAGCCATTACAACCAACCAAATCTTAACCATATTTCTATTATATTTTATTCTACATCCCTAACTAGATGCTTATATGGCAAGAATCATATGGGGTTGACACTTGAGTATCCTAACTCAAAAGACGGTCTAAGCAAAAATTTGATATGTTCAAATATAACGAATTATTTTCACCAAATGTGAATTTCAAAGCTTCCTAACAGTTTTAGACACTGAAGAATCCTAACTTGAAAGATATTCCAAGCATAAACATGATATGCTCCTATACAAAGAAAAATATTCGCTAAATGTGAATACAGTTTTTGTGGTCATATGAAACACTTTGAAGGCTTCTAGAGTTTTTCTTGGACAACTAAAGTTGTGTATGTTTATAAATGACTATTAAGAAACACATTCATGCTTGCAAATCAGACCACATTTCTGCGCAAGAAAATGTTTTTCCTTGCTTTGTCAGTTGATCTCCCTACTAATGGAATCGCCATATATATATTTCATAACCCTTCACTCCTTTCCTACAGTTTACATCATGAGTCTAGGGCCAAATTAAATTTCTTATAGTAGACTTTATTGGTATAAGATTCCACCACATTATGTGGCATTCATATTCTTTGAGTGAATTCTAAAAAAGGTGAGAGTTTAGAACCCCAAAATGTTCCTCTGTTTTCGAACATTTGTTATCTAGAAACACTAGCATTGCTTGTTCTACATAATTTGCAAATCCATCTAAGAACGAAATCTTAAAAACTATTGCTTCTACCAACCAGTGTGACAGATAGCAGGCAAACCCCAACAAAAATGACAAAGGACTAATCCTGAAGAGGAAACTTAAAAAAACCTCATTTATTGATTAAAACAAGAAATAAAAGCCTGAGACTAAAAGGGGATTAAAATGCCCATACAAGAAATAACAGCCTGAGATTTAAACAAGAACTTTGCCATTAAGTTGATTGTGCTTGATCTTGTGGATATTCAAATCCAAACAATCTTTTGGGACTTTGTCAGGTTGCCTGTTATCTTCTAACATGGAAGACCTCAGCAAGTACAAGTGACAAAAAGATGATTAATTCTGCACTTTACTTGTTCAGAGATGCACATCAACACTGGCACTCTATATTTCTGTTCCTTTAACCAACTCATTTACACTGGCACTTCGGCATACTATACACCAAACCCAGACCCAAAAAACAAAGCAACCCTCAAGATGAATAACTGAACTAGAAGTTAAGCACAGTTTGTCATTACATGTCTATTCTAAATGTGAGTAGTTCATTGAGCTATTTTAATCAGAATCTTGTTAGTTTATTGGAATTATTGTTCTGATGCTGACTGCTTACAATTGTTATCTTGGATGCAACTTTCTTCCTTAATCATCATGGTGGTATCCACTGAACATTGTTGATCTGCTGAAACACTGGTACCAACCAAAGATTCTTGATTTTTAAGCACAAAGGTATTTATAATGTCATACTTATCAGGCAAAACCACCATTTTAAAGCCTGTTGTTTCTGTATTAGCAGATTCATGATTGTCTGGTTTGTGGTCACCAAGATTAGAATGATTGGCAAGTTGGAGATCCATTCCCTCATTTGTAGTAATTGAAGTGCCCTGGCATTGAAACTGCAGTCCATGCTGATTTCCCAATTGTTGAATTGTTTCTTCATTTCCAGCAATCGACATTTCTGTGTCATGAGACTGCAATTTTTGTTTCTCTCTGTATTCTTGCATTTCACTTTTGTACCTTTCCTTATCCTTCAATCCAAGCTCCTGGTAAACCTGATATATCAGAAATCAGGATAAAAGATTAAGAAAGGCAGCACAAAAGCATTTACTTTTAGCTTAAAAATGTAATGAAGAAGACTAGTTATGTAGTTGGAAAAGAAAAGTTCATATCAGAATTCATTTCTATCTTACAGATTTTGCTTCTTCATTAAGATTGTTCCACGAATCACCAATCATTTTGCTGATCTCCCTATCCTTGCCAGGATGCAATGCTTTCAATTTTGTATGCTGCTCAGCAAAGAAAAAATTGTAACCACTCCTATTTGGCTTAGGATGATCAGGATCCCTTTTCTTAATTTCATCTTTTCTCCTGCAACGGCGACGAGGGCGAACCCCTAAAGCAGCATCCCCATTATTGATATTATTTGAGTAACTAGGTACTTCTGCAAACTGTTCTCTTGAAAATCCTGTTGGCACCTGATATAATACACCACTTAATTTCTCTGAACCAACTACTACAGTAACAAGATAACCATGTTCGAACTTCCCATCTATTACTCCAGTCACGGGATGTCCCACAGATGATGCAGGGTTAACTGTCAAAAAGGAAAACGAATTATATCTTAGCAACAGTTACTGATTCAAGTTATGCAAGAATTTATCTAATAAACATGGCTAGTTAAATTGAAAATCTAAGTTATTCAAACAACAAGAATAACAATTCTGTCAAGGAATGGAATTGTTGGAATTGGTAGGAGTTGACAACCTTCAGAGATAGGAGTTGAAACTCTCCTCTTTTTTCTCCTTTTCACAGGCTGGACTTCATCCAAACGTGGATTAGCAGGCTCATTAATAATTGGCGAGTTTAAAACAGGGCTTGGAGCACGTAGAGCAGCTGAAAAATACCGCAGAAAAGGTCAAAAATACTTTTACCATATGCATCATGCAACAAAAGAACATGAAAAGTATAATGAGAATTCCACCTACTTGGTGGCGGAGGAATCAGATGACCCTGGGCCCCAAAAAAGTAAACTTGCTCATAATGATGAAGCAAGCTAATGTAGTATTTCCGTAGTACAAATGATGCATTTGTTGCCGTTGATGGGAAATTGAATACAGCTGTGATTTCTTTCCATTTTCTGTCTTTGATGACCTGCCATAACCAAAAGGAAGTCTTATCAATTGTTTCCTAACATCACAGCACCAGAGCAGAATAGACATGATCATTCAACACCAGACAGGATAGGATAACACAGAAGACAATTATTTCACCTAATTTCAACAAATCCCAAGAAGCCATCATATAAGACAAATGAAGCACTGTAAAAACATTCCATATTCATTGTACCATCAATGACAAATGATCTTACCATTACTTTAATTCAAATTCCAGCAGTAGTGAACATCAATCACAAATGATCATACTTATTACCTTAATGCAAAATTCCTTCAGAAGAAACACAAACAAAAGCGTATTATCAAAAAACCTGGTAGCATAGACAAAGAAGCAAATTTTCTATCAACATAACTTGTACCCAAATTTCTTGATAGAAAGTCAAATTTTCTAATGGCGAAGTGATGCAGAAGCATCTCAGGGGCCATGCCATCAACAATAACCAGACACATTTTTATTGCAATTTTGGATTTTTGAGGTCTAACCTTGTGTCTCCAAGTACAGAAGGTAATCTATACTCTTTAAATTCAAAAGTTCTCCCTCATTTGGAGGTTCATTTTTTGGTTGAAATCTTTGTAGGGCCCATTTACCACTTGTTCACTCAATCACGACAACCCATGGAAGTTGAAGGGTCATAATTTCTCACGCTTGGGGTGGTGGGCCACTTGCATGTTTATTCAATTTGCATGTTGGACCTTCATTTGCATGATTTTGACCATAATTGAGGGGCCCATGTGGAGGAGTTACAATTGGAAAGGAATCTTGCATGCCATGTGTTGATTGTGTTGACTAGGTGGGAATTACATATTGACTCCATCATTTATTGCTTAGACCTTGGTTTAGGCAGGGGTTGTTAGCAACCTAAGAGTTACAACTTTGACTGTGATTCATCCACCTCTTGATGTGCCTCATTTGCAGAGGCACCCATGGAAACACAAGAATTGGAATGAGAAAGGCTAGATTTCCATTTGGTTTGCTCGAAGGTTGAAGATAGAGAATATCTTCATTGTTTCACAAGGTTTGGGAGCTCAAAGTTGATGAGAATGGGGAGTAATTTGAAGATAGTATTTGGAAACTCTACATATTGTGGGATTGGGTTGAATGTTGGGATTTGTTTTATAAGTGTGAGATTGGAAAAAAAAGTATTAAAGGGTTGCATTTGGGGTTGGGAATGGTGAGTGTTGTTTGGATGAGATAGAGGTGTGAGAAATTTGTTGTAATGCTTCCAAAAAAAAAGTAAAGAAATCCTACGATTTATTTATGTTGTTGGGTTTTAAAATCTACTTAGGTTTGTAGATCTTCTATTGTGCTGCAAATTTGAGTTTTAAGTTTTAACCAATTAACTTCAAGGGAATTGAATTAATTTCAATACATCCTGCACTTTTAAAATAAGCTAAGGATGTTTTCTTTTAGAGAGTTTCAACTTTCAGTATACCACAGCTCCATTCAAATGGCAAACAGTTAAAACAAGCCGATAGATTGAAGTTTACTCGGGATCTTAATTTCAGGAGACTTTAAGGCTTATCTTTAGAGCTTGCCAAACGTGTTAACTACTCATATGATGTCCATAAACATAATAACTAACATTAAGAGTGAAGTTTCACTAGCTTCCTTACAAATCATTTTCCAGCCTACAACTAGATCAGAAATAAAACCAATTCTAGGTACACCTAACATCACTAAGCTTACAAAACTAATTTGATACTGGAATTGTATATATATATGTAAAAAACTTAACACATGCATCATGTCCATTATCTTATAATAAATTGAACTTTTAGCTATGTCTGAAAGTTTCTGCTTTCCATACATATTCAGAAAAAAAAAAAAATATATTGCCTTGGAAAGCTCTTGGAAACAAATACACAAAAAATAATTCTAAATTGCTGTTCTCAAGCTACCTTGTCAACAATATAATCAGGTATAAAGTATATATCTAATGTAGCAAATCTAAAATATCATCATGCTAATCAATCTATAGCTGAAGTTCCCACCAATCCTCAATTTTTCCTGTTTACACTAGCTCTCTTGCATGCTAGAGAGCAAGAAACGGAGAATCACAATCTATTTCAGTGTCACAACAACAACAACAACAACAAAAACCTATATCAAATCAAAGCTTAGAAGGCATGGGATGGTAATGAAGCTGCTACAATAATTACAATCACAACCAAATAGTATTGGTAATATCTGACTTTTATAAGTGAGACACAATTATCTTCACCGCTTAGTGACGTTCTTGTGTATTGTTGTTAATGCAAAGCTATACATAGAAACAATTGTGCCAACACTTTATAAAAAAGAAAGCATGATTAGAAAAAATCTAATAAGGCAAGAAGAATAATGTGAAGAAACTAAATGGAATAATTAATAGACACAACATAAGAGAAATGGATAAGATACAAATTATCCCTCCAGTATATGAAAAATTTCATACATGTACCAAAACAAAATATTGCCCATATAATTTAAGGCTTGAAGATTCTTACTTGTTGAAGACCCCCTCGAGAAGTAACTTCCATGTATAAAAGATGCAAATCCAGTTCTTTGCCTCCAATAGTTGGAACCCTTCAAAGCAAAACATACTACACTTAAAATTGAATTATGAACCAATATTTCACTTCTGCAGCTGTAATACTTAGCCATTATCCTTGACTCTTTTATAATGCATGGTCTTTGATGAATACAAGGCATTTGTCCCAATCATAACCAAACCACTTCCAAACACTAATCATTTCAGTACACAATATTTTCTGTAAATATATAAAACATTTTTACAGTTACAACTCTACGCAGGCATATCTATAGTCTTTTATGTAAAACTGTAGAGGAAAACACAAAAGAGCTGAATATCTGATGCTCTAAATGGATTGATATAAGTTTACTAGTGTCATTCTTACAAGTAAACAAATGCTAATGGTGTTGATAGTGAGGTCAATGGCATCAACTAGGGTTTTAATCTTGGGAAGTTTCCCACCTCGGCAGAAGGCACAAACCCTTGAAAAAACTAGCAGAATAAAGTTATAAGCAAATACATTAAATTCAAAGAAACATGCAAACAAGGAAAAACACACTCGTATGCAATGCTTGTTTAAAAAAGAATTTTCTAATGTTTGGACTCAAAACCAACCCAAATGGAAAACAAACCTTTTTCTTACCCCCCTACTGTAGGCATTATCTATATCAGTATCACATAACATCCAACCTGATGGAACACTACCCACTTACAATTAATTCTCCATATACTAGTTTTATCGAGGTGCAAAAAGTACCTGAAATTTGAAGAAAAAAATATAACTTACATGAATTTTGTACCAATAGCAGCATGAAACTTGTTTAGCGTGTCAAGGAACAGAGAATCATTGGCAACCGCTTCTTCATGTTTGACAACTGGTTGGGGATAAATCTTGTTGCTTGGTGTTGTTCCTTGTGGTGGTGGGGAATTCGGAACCAAAGCACCATGATCCGCTTCTTCGTGCTTGACAACTGACTGGGCACAAGCCTCGTTGCTTGGTTTTGTTCCTTGTGGTGGTGGGGAATTAGGAACCGAATGGACTTCTTTTGGAGAAGACAGGGATGGTATGGATTGGTGGGACAATTGATTTTCATTCTGCTCCTCTTGACAAATGTTGTTAATATCGAGTTGCTGGTCTGACATAATAGGGAAGAAAGCAATGGTGGAGCAGGAGACTCCAACCAACAACCGAAATAATTAAAAGGTAGTATCTATTTTGCCTCAGGAACTGAATGGTGTTGTTCTAGTAGGAATAACGTGTGTACTTGTGAATGTTGGAATATGAAGAAGTTTGGTAGGTGCATACAAGCCACACAGATCTGCTTGTACGCCCCAATGTCACGCATATCTGCACATAACACTTAGGACATTCATAAAACTGTATGTATTACATACCCACCTAAAAAACCATGAAAACTGTATCGACCAGCTTAGAAAATCAATAAAACTACAGAGACCCACATATGAAAACAATCGTGTGCAGGAAGAAGAAGCAGCTATGCACATACATTCCACCCAAAAAGCATAAAACTAACACAAGTCAATATTGAGAAAAAATAACAAATCCCTCATGGACTCTATAGATATACAAAGCTCACGAATTCCCTCATATGCATCCCTACTCATAACCCCAGTCAACCTAAATAGAAATTATTATATACAGGAACATACACACACAAATCAAGACTCCCTACATAGGCCCACAAAATGTATATACAGTATCACCACCTCTGGACTAGCCCCCTAAAAACATAAAAGACCAACCCAAATAGAAATTTATTATATTCAATAACCTATACACACACAACCAAGACTCCCTACATAGGCCCACAAAGTATATACAGTATCACCACCTCTGAACTAACCCACCAAAAGCATAAAAGACAAACCAAAGGATCACCACCTCTGAACTAGCCCACCAAAAGCATAAAAGACCAACCCAGAGGATCACCACCTGCAAGTGCATACACACCCATCAAATGAAAATGACTGCTTCCCACATATAAACACAGCATAACCAGAAAGATAATTTAGATAACATAAAGAACACATCTATTGGGCTTTATCAACTCCTCCATAATCAGAAAAAAACCATGCAGAAGTAGGTCTAGAACATCAAGGGACGCATACATCGTACCCCACCTAAGAAAACCACAGACCAAAACAAAATCTAAAGTGTGTGTTAGTGTAAGACAGAATTACGGCATTCCCTCTACAAGCTAACCTTCTAATTTCAACTTAAATATACCCAAATCAGAGAGTTTCCTTCCCCTCCATGGAAAATGTCCCCGCACACAGCAAAAGATCGATATTATTTTTCTTTTCCATATATTATAGCTTGCTATCCTATTTAGTAACATTATACTCTTCTTAAAAAATCTATATTGCACACATATATATATTGTGTTCATATACAAAAATATGTCAACATAAACCAAGAGAATAGATTGCAGAGGCTTCTACCTGTTCGGTGCAGAAAATAAACCGAATTCCAAAGATCATATCAAATCAATCTTTATCTCATCATCATCATCATAATCATTCATTACCAATTACGGTAATGAGAATAAATTCACAAATATTTAATACCCAATTGATTTTTGAGGTGGTTTTATAATTAATTTTCACATCCCCTGTTGCTTTGGATGAATTTATTAGTTTAAATTTAGAAAGACTTGCTGCCCGTTGATTTAACGACACGTAAATCTGAGAACATCTGACGGCTGGAGGTTCTCTTATATGTGTTCAGCAGATGTTTGTGATTTACAGGGAAACTGAATTATAATTATTATTTTTAGGGGCGTGGTTTTGTTTTTAACTTAATGTAAAGGAGCTCTCAACTATAATTACGAGATTATAGTTTTAACACCTCCATGCATGCATTCCTTTGCATGATAATGTTCGTGATTGACATTTTTTTAGGGGGTCTTTTTAAGTAATGTTCTAGTTTAGTGGCCTTTATGTTGCCCTTCATATAATCATTACATTTAATATTAAATTTATATGCATGTTAAATGGATAGAAATAGATGGAATCTAGTTAAAAAAAAATGGATAGAAATAGAAATAGAAATAAAAAATAATTTGAATTAGATATAGATGAAATCTAGTTTAAAAAAGGAAAAAAATGGATAGAAATATAAATATGTATAAAACATAATTTAAATCAAACCAAATACAATGTAAATCTTAAAAGAGTGAATGTAGTATGTTGAAGTTGCTGAATGACATTAGCTTAGAAGATGTTCATGTAGATGTTGAAATGACAATGGTAGGTGTCTTTTATAGAAAACCAAATTGAAATGAAGGGCTAGGATTAAAAGCCAATAAGACATGTCAATCAATGGTCAAGATTGAAAGATGTAGTATGAAGTAGAGTTAGGGCTACATTAGGGCAAAGACACAAAATGAATGGCTAAGATTGAATTATGAGATAATTCAATCAAAGGTTGAAAATGAATGAGACAAGAAGAGATTAGATTGATATGGAAGAATAAGATTGGCACAGAAAAAGAGGTTGGAGAAAATTAAATAATTATTAAATTATTTAATTTAGAAGGAAAAGTGAATAATTAAATAGTTAAAATACTTAATTATAGAAGACATGTGATAGGTTGACTTTTAATTAAAATAACAATTTAATTAAAAGTGGAGGAAAGGGGCAAAACATTAAATAATTAAAATAATTATTTAATAGTGGAGGGAAAGGTGGAAAACAATTAAATAAATAAAATTTATTTAAATATAGAAAAAAAAGCTAATGAATAATTAAAATAATTATTTAATTATAGTAGAAAAATGAAAAATAATTAAATAAAATTAGAATTTATTTAATTATGAGAATTAATTAGTACTTTATAACCTTAAGGGATACACAAGTATGCACCTACCAAACTTCTTCCATATTCCAACATTCACAAGTACACATTATTCCTATTAGAACAACACATTATTCCTACTAAAACAACATCATTCAATTCCTGAGGCAAAATAGATACTACTTTTTATTATTTTAGTTGTTGGTTGGAGTCTCCTACTCCACCATTGCTTTCTTGCCTATTATGTCAAACCAGCCACTTGAAATCAATAACATTTCTCAAGAGGAGCAAGTTCAGAACGAGAATCAATTGTCTTACCAATCCATACCATCCTTGTCTTCTCCAAAAGATATCCATTCGGTTCATAATTCCCCACCACCACAAAGAACAATACCAAGCAACGAGGTTTGTGCCCAGTCAGTGGTCAAGCACAAAGAAGTATTTGATGGTGCTTTGGTTCTAAATTTCTTATCACCACAAGGAACAACACCAAGCAACAATATATATCCCCAAAAAGTTGTCAAACATGAAGAAGTGGTTGCCAATGGTTGCCTATTCCTTGACACTCTAAACACGTTTCATGTTGCTATTCGTACAAAATTCATCTAAGTTATATTTTTTTCTTCAAATTTCAAGTACCTTTGGCACCTAGATAAAACTAGTATATGGAGAACTAATTGTAAGTGGGCAGTGTTCCATCAAGTTGGATGTTATGTGATACTAATATAGATTATGCTCAGAGTGGGGGGGTTAGAAAAAGGTTTTTTTTTCCATTTGGGTTGTTTTTTAGTCCAAACATTACAAAATTCTTTTTTAAACAAGCATTGCATAAGAGTATGTTTTTCCTTGTTTCTATGTTTCTTTGAATTTAATGTGTTTTTTTGGAACCTAGCAATAAATTGTATTTATGGAAATGATATGTAGTCACTTTTACTTCGGAAACTTTGTAGCTTTGTTCTTTGATGAGAATGTAAACCTTGATAAAATAGCTAGAAAAAGGTTTTTTTTTGTTTGGGTTAATTTTCAGCCCAAATATTCTAATAGGTTTTCTTTAACCAAACATTTTAGAGAGCTTTTACCCTTGTATTTGGGTCCACATTTTAGGAAAAATATTCTTGGTTGTAATAATGTATATTTCAGGTGATACCTAATCAACAGGTTACATTATCGGTTGCCTGCATTTTATTTGAATTTGCTAAGATCTCCTACCTCTTCCATAGATTGCATATTTCTCTTCTAAATATTCGGATAATTTGTTTTCAGTGTGCTAAAGATATTGAGCATCATTAGTGCAAAGAGTATCAAATAGTAACTGAATGTATTGGAAGTCATGATGGATGTAACATTAAAATTGTTGAAGGTTTTGGTTTTCATGTTCAGATATTGTAATATTCTTTACTCTTTTATTAGTAAGCTTTATGATGATGTTTAAATTACATGTAAAGCAGTGGTTTTCACCATTGAATGAATGATTTCTCTTTACTTTTTTTTCATTTTTTCAAGTTCTTTTTTTTGTTTTAATTTTTTTTTAGAATAGGACAGATGGAGAAGGATAAGGATATGGCTAAGTGGATTTTTAAGATGGTGGATGCATGGTAGGGAAATGAAGGGATGACTCAAGAATCTAGTTCCATGAATGGTATCCCTTGAAGATGTGTTCCATTAGATCATGGACAATTGGAGGTATGCTCATAGACATTGATAGAATGATGGTAAGGGGAATGAAATGGATGGGAAGATGGCGAAGGATATGGATTTATCCAAAGGCTTGGATGAGAGGGATGGAAGGATGAAAGATGGATGTTGGATAATGGATGGGATATTGGAAGTCTTGTAGATGAGTGGATGGAAATTTTGGCAAGATCAACATTGGCACACGCCTTGAAGGGTGGTGGAGTTGTGGAAGAGAAGTGGCTTTGGTATTTTGAGGTTTAGATGGAGGAGTGGATGTGAATTTTGGGATATAAGGACCCAAGATGGATGGAGGTGATAAAGGATTATTAGATGGGGTGGAGGACTTAAAATTTGATGGAGCTTTTGGATAAGTAAGTTGAATGCCAATTTTGATTTTTCTTTGATATGCATTGATTCTATTAGTATTTTTGGAATCCACGTGATTTTTTACCAGTGTTCCACGGGGACGCGTCCCCCCCGAAAAACACCGCGTTTCGGAGACGGGGACGTTTCTGAGACGGGGAGACGCCTGGGAAACGTCCCTCCGCCGTCTCCGCGTACCGCCGCCGTCCCCCCGCCGTCTCCTCCTGAAGGGAGACGTTTCCCTGACTTTTGCGCACAGAAATGCCATGGAAACGCGATGGAAACGCCGGTTAAAAAATTGAAAAAGTTAAAAACATTTTAACCTAAGTTTTATTATACTTCATTTGATGAAATTATATCATTTTACATAGCAGCCGCAGGGTTTTTTGACTGGAGTCTGGTGCATTCGACTGCATTTGAGGTATTTCATTTTTCGAACCCTTCGTTTTGGCTCGCGATTTCATTTTCATTGTATGCAAAACGTTGAAACCTGGTTTTTTGAGCGCCACAGAGATGTCTGCTCATGGAATGCAATGGTTGCGGGGTTTGCAGAAGCCGCGCGCGGCTTCTGCAACCCCCGCGACCATTGCATTCCATGAGCGGACATCTCTGTGACGCGTCACAGAGATGTCCGCTCATGGAATGCAATGGTCGCGGGGTTTGCAGAAGCCGCGCGACCATTGCATTCCATGAGCGGACATCTCTGTGAGTTAGCAAATAAATTAATAATAATTGCAACTGCAAGCTGCGCGACCATTGCATTCCATGAGCGGACATCTCTGTGAGTTAGCAAATAAATTAATAATAATTGCAACCATTGCATAATTTGCATTCCATGAGCGGACATCTCTATGAGCAAATAAATGGAATCAGAATGCAATGATTGCAGGATATGCAGTTGTTGTTGCAAACTCAAATTATGAAACATATTGATATAGTTCTTGTTGCATTTCCAAAGTCAATGAAATGATATATTATTGCAATGTGTTATTGTGTTTAGAGTTTAGACAATTAAATTATTAATCTTTTAAGTTTTAATTTTCAAGTACTTTAGACAATTAAATTATTAATCTTTTAAGTTTTAATTTTCAAGTACTATATGTATTTTAGCGCCACCCCCCCGCCGCCCCCCCGCCGCCGTCCCCCCGCCGTCCCCCAATTTAGGCCCCCCGTCTCCCATCTCGGAAACACGTCCCCCGCCGTCCCCCCGTCCCCGTCCCCGAAACTCCGTGGAACATTGTTTTTTACTTTGATTTTTGCTTCATGGGCCTTTGTGGCTTTTGGGATTTGGCTTTTTTATTAAATTGGATCACATTTTTCTTTGTTTTTGCATGTCTTTTTTATGGGACATGTTGATCCTTTGATTTTGTGGATTTTTGACTTTATGCATTTGAGATTTGGCATATGAATTGCTTCCAAGAGAAATGGGAATTGTGGATGGATATGAATGATGTGGATTTATTATGGATGGTTGGTGTAGGTAGGATGTTGGAAAAGGTTCAAGGGTGTGTACCTTTATTGATCTTGATTAGAGATATGAGGTGATGGATATAGAGGATAATGTGATCTTGGAATAGGGATGCTAGGTGGTGGAATGTAAGGACCCAAGATGGATGGAGAGGATGAAGGAATTTGTTTTAGGACATAGGGACCCAAAATGGATGGAAGGGATGAAGGATTGGACTTTAGAATATAAGGACCCAAACTAGATTTGGAGGATGGAGAATGTGGCCATTTCAATTTAGATGGTAGGTTTTGGATTTGGGGTGAATGGAAGGAGTACCGACGTCTAGAGACTTGTAGCCAAGGCCATGATAATTAGGATTTTCTAGGATATGGATGGGTTCTAATATGCCTTTCTCATGTAGGCCTAACCCTTTGCCTTGATAACATTGCATTTTTTGACAAATCCTTTTTCCAATGGGATACTTGTTGTTTTGAAAACAATGTGTGAGTCCATTTTGAGGACCTGGTATGGTATGGAACAAATGATAGGTTCTTGGAGTAGACTAACTTGGATGAAAGTGGAGGAACCCAATTGATAAGTAGGGTGTTCATGGGTATCTTAGATATGGATGATGGGATCTTGTGGAGGATTAGGATCATGACTTGAAGATGAAGGGGTGCTTTGATCATAACTAAAGTTAGGATCATGGGATGGGGTGGATGGTATAGTTTTCTCTTTGTTATGAGATGGAAGGGGATCATTGCATGGAATAGAAGTTAGACTTTGATCTTGATTTTGAGAGGGATCATGAGATGGAAGGGGATCATGTGATGGAGTGGATGGGGAATATGGAT